>CM053029.1:361219927-361595195 GCA_028564925.1 Lithobates sylvaticus | reverse complement strand
AACACGTTAGTAAAACACTAAATGGCCTATCTGCCCTGCAACTGCATGACAAAGGAAAATATCAAGATATGTAGAAAACAATTCTGGTATTTATGCGCTTATAAAAACAATACCATGTTAATATATGTTTGGACACAAACGTAATAAAGGCATTCTGTTCAGCATGTAGAAAATAAAGTGACTATGACACATGGTTGCACTCTTTTTTTCTACAGACGTGACTATGTGACCCATACGACTGAACATGAACTGACACATATCACAGATATCTGACACAGCAATCTTTCCTTTTTTCCACTGATTGCACCAATTTACTTTACTGCCAAAGGAACCTGATTACAACTTCTAGTATCTTTAAGTCTCATTTATTTATATTCAGGTCTGCAATTTTCTTCTAAAAGAGAAATGATGTGCAATTAATGTGTTATTGTACCAGTGGGTGATACATTCGACAATTCCTGCTTGTGTATCTATATAAAACAAGTAACTAAGTAAGCGAAGTAATGAGACAAGTTTTTCATAGTAGGCAGTTACTGGATTTATTGTCCTCAGAATTGTTTTAGTGGGAGTGTCTCGTTTTGGAGGTTTCTACTGTCTGCATAAACATATCTGTCAATTATGATACACAGGATGAGCGGTGAAGCAATGGATGAATTTTAATTGCCAATTCTCTTCTACTTCCCTGATGCAGCGAGTATTCAGATTAAGCTGAACAAATGTCACATTTGCATTTCTGATAGGTGCTGGTGTTTTCCACATCTTCCTCCTGCTTCAATAAGCATACTCCAAAAAAGTTCATGCTTGTAAATATATAGTACTGATGATTCATAATTGCCAGGGATAGCATAACAAAAAAAGTCAGCTCAGCAAAAAGATTTTGCTCAAATATAAGCTGCGGTAAATTAGTTGACACTGACATTGCCTTGCTTTGCAAAATGAGGCATGCGGTCCCAAAGTAGTAAACATCAGCAATAAAAATAAATTCATTACAAATGATTATTTTATTATTATAATAATCTGATTTGCGAACTAACAAGGTGCTTGCTCCCTTGCCTATACATTTTTTGTGTGTCACTATTGCAATAATCCTTTACTCTGTTCAATTTGTTATAATTCTAGTGGCATACAGCCTAGATTTTTTTGTAAGATGGACGATCGTACATAGTATTAAAAGTATATTTTCAATATTGCAATTCTTTAAAGTATTACCATGAAAATATGCAACTTAAGCAAATAGTGTCACTATTGTTTTATGCTTCCTCCAATGAAAACATAGCATATAAGAATTAGGCAGATAGTCAGAACTGCCATATGGACCGTAACCATGAGCCACCGAGGTACAGTGACAAATTCAAGACCAAAGTAAATCTACAAGAATACAAAACAATCTTTATTGATGCAAAAAAAATATTAAAATTGTATCAGTACATGTACAGGAACCACCACTCATTACCAGTAAAAAAAGACAAAGTTGTCTAAACCAAAAAAGATGCATCAGATGCACACAGCCCAACTATCCATAGTATGGCTCAACATGAAATCATGAAATATATAAGGACTGGGTGGGACAGGTGGGGGGTGTGGCTCAGAATTAGCTGAGTGAGAATGGCTGAGTGAGGAGGAACATCAGAAGAGCTCCTGGCTCCCCCTGGCTAACCCGCTGCACATGAGGAGGATAAGCAGTGTTTGAACGCGGCATGCCAGCATATAGAGTATGTCAGCACATAGAAGATACAAGACCAGATCTGTCATCTCAAAGCCTGTGATCTCACAGAGTGCTGCGCTGAGCGGTATAAGGAAATTTCTCCGGGAGCCACAGCATTCAACAATAGAAGTGGAGGCTGTAACAGCACACAGAGACAGCATAGAGAGCGGAGGGATTACCCCTATCCACGTACCTCAAACTCCCTTCCCAGTTCATGAACTTCAGCGCCGGATATCAGAAGTAGTAGTGACAGCCCCTGATAGACTCAGCTCAGGTGGGGGTGGACGGAGCGACTCCTCTAACAGAGACAAGCGGCGAACACAACAAGCACAGCTGAGCTCCGAGGCAGGAGCCCGGGTAGAAACCGAAAACGAAACTATTATTGTCACAGCTGATCCAGAGGAATCCCCGCCACCCACACGGCGTCAGCTGTACACGCCACATACGCTGCCTGAAGCTGAAGAGAAACAGGGAACAGACGGAGTCGACCAGCAGCAGGCAGTGTTAACCCCAGATCCCTGGGAACAACAGCTACAATCAGAAACCATCGCAGGGAGCAGGAGTGAACTGGGATCAGGTGAGAGAAATACCACACTTTGTACACCGCTGCATAATCCCACTTTAGAGGCAGAACAACAACAGCAGAATCGCCAACTGGGAACCATAGAAATAAGCTTACCAAATAACAGCACCAAAGATAGCATTGATAACATTGAATTGCATATTGAACCGTCTATTGCGGGGGTCAATACTGGTGTTGATACCACTCCCCTTATCCCTATCCCTATCCCGGGTCCATCCAAAGTGAACATGGGAGATAAGAAGCAGGACATGGAAAATCCCCCGGGTAGCCAGAATGAGATGGTGAACAAAATGATATTGGACTTAAGATCCTTGATACAATCTCTCCCTACAAAGGCAGATATTGAAGTTATGATCCAACGTATTGAGGAAGCCCATAGCAGGGATATTAAAGAGATAAGGACAGAAATAAAATCCTTATCGGACCGCGTAGAAGGAGGGGAGACCTCGAGAACTGTATTAGAGACCAGAATGGTAGCCCTGGAACAGACGCAGTCCTCCCAGGCAGACATTGCAATTAACATGCAGCTTCATTTGGAGGAATTGGAAGACCGCAGCCGTCGCAACAATTTGCGTTTGCGCGGGATTCCAGAGACTACTGAAGCAGAATCATTGGAAGAGACAGTGACAGCGATATTTTATAAAATATTGGGAAATACCCCAGCATCCCTGGAAATAGACAGGGTGCATAGAACCCCAGGACCAAGATCCCTAGAATCGGATAGGCCACGTGACGTTCTATGTAGGGTACATCGTTATCAACAAAAGGAACTTATACTAAACAGAGCTTGGGAGCAGGGGGAGACAAAACTGGATGGGATGGTGGTGAGGATTCTACCAGATATTTCGAGAGCAACACTGCACAGGCGAGCAATATTACGCCCGATCCTGGACCTAGCTAGACGCCTTGATTGCTCCTACAGATGGAGATATCCATTTGCGGTGACTTTTCATAAAGCACAGACCTCCTTTACCCTATGCTCACCAGCAGACCTTCCAGCTCTCTATGTCTTCTTAGAAGCTGAACCGATACAAGTACAGAATTGGCTTCAGAATTTTCCCAGACCAACGGCCCGACCGGGCTTAGCCACTACACAAAATAAACAGTGTGACCGTACACAGAGGCCCAGAGGGAGATCTGGAAGATTATCTACAAGAGGGTCTGGTGAAGGACAATTGCCAGCCAGAGACGGAGAAGCAACCCTTTAAGCACCAGACCTGAAGTGGAAATTAAGGGGACAATAATCTCTATATAGTGTATTGGTGTCCCCCCTGTCCTTCCCCCCCCTTCCCCCCCCTCCCCACCCCTGACTGGGCCCCACGTCTGCCGGGTAGCCCGCCCCTAATATTGATATGATCGTAGCTGATTACTCATTAAATATGGGCTTGATGCGGGACGGGTTGCCACTTCTTGCTGGGTAACCTGCTCCTAATATTGGTATGAATGTAGCGGAGTACTCACTAAGGATGGGCCTGAGGGGGGACGGGTTCCCGATTTTTGGTTGGGTGGCCCGCTCCTAATATTAATATGACGGTAGTTGATTATTCACTAAATGTGGGCTTAAAGTAAGACGGGGAGTTTATCTAAGTAAGATAAGTAAAATTGAACAAGATAGGGGGTATTGGGAGGGATGCATCGGAAAGGGCGGGTAGGAGAGGACTACAGAGGATGGAGAGATTAAGTGGCAATGAACTAAATAAAATAATAACGAAGTAAATACGATAGAAATAGAAACAAGGAGTAGGTGGGAATTGATGCATAGTCAAGCAAGAATGGAGAAGTATCCCTCTCCTCTCTTTTTCTCCCATAAACCTTCCCCCGTTAACACTTTTTTTTTTTTTTCTCTTCTTATTATTATTATTGGCACGGTATAAAGATAAATTTCAAGAATAAAGGGAAGCACATATCCCATAATCTAGGGAAGGGTGGGGGTTCACAGAAACGGAGAGGAGATTGGATGGGGAGATTTGATTGGAATGTTATATCTTTCTTTTTTTTTTTTTTTTTTTTTTCTACTCCTTTGTCTCTAAGGGGTTAAGAGGAGAGGGGTGGGAGGGGGGAGGGGGGGTCACACTCACACAAATTAGAGGAGAATCACATGAATGGGGATAAACACACAAGAGGGAACACAGGGAGATTGGTTTAAAGGAAAGGAGACCACTACCCTAAGGTAGGGTGGGGGTCCAAGAGATGAATAGGTAGATAGAGAATGGAGACCAATATTGGCACATAGTCACAATCAAATAGAGGGAGTTGACACAATGTAGAATAGTAATTTAATGGGGGGAGAGTAGCCCCCCTCCTTTTTTTTTTCCCCAAGCGGTTTAGAGATCACGTATAAAGAAGTGAAACACTTTAGGTTAATATATGGGGGGAATGTAAGCCCCCCTTCCGTACGTTTATGGTCAGAGGGGGGGAGGGAGGGGGGGGAGGGATGAAGGAGGGAAAATATCCTTGGCGAAATGTATTACTTTCTTGACCTACTCTCTTTAGGGAGGGAAAGGAATCTCCAAACCTTAAAGATATACTTTGGGGGGCGGGGGGGGGGTGGGATGGGATGGGGAGGATGGGGAAAATAAATGGAGTCAAAATGTACTAGGGAGTTTAAGAGAATGAAATAGAAATGAAGGACATTTAGCAAACACTGAATGTAAATTGATCAAAATATTGATGTTGGTCTTCTCATGGGACGGCGGGGGGGGGGGGGGGGGGGGGGGGGGGGGCAAAGGGGCTCTAACTCGGTATAGCTCTGACTACACCCCCACATAGATTAGCGCTCTTTCCGAGTTGGATACTGAAGAGCGCATTGCAAAACTTTTTTTTGCTGTTCTGACAGAACTGATTCCCACTGAAAGTGGGCTATCTCAAACTTATTATTCTTTAATCACTTAAAAAAAAATTTTTTTTATTTTTTTTTTTTTTATTTTCTTTTTTTAATTTTTTTTTATTGATTTTAATTTTTTTATTTTTTTTGTAATTTTTTTTTTTTTTTTTTTCTTTTTTTAATTGTTTGTTTTTTTTTTTTTTTTTCTTCTTCTTTTCTCAGGGTCCCCTTTTTTTTTTTTTTTTTTTTTTTTTTAGGAATTTTTTTTTTTTTTTTTCTTCTTTCCTCCCTCACCTCTTGAGGGGGTCTGGGGAATGGAGGGGGTGAGGGTACTCTCGTTGAACGCAAAGGGGCTTAATATCCCAGAAAAAAGACGCATGCTCACCGAAGACCTATATCGTAAGAAGTCAGACATCGCCCTCATTCAGGAGACGCACTTCAAAGAAGGTAAGCTACCAATTTTGAAAAGTAGATTTTTTCCAACTGTGTATCACTCCACTAACAAGCTTACTAAAACATGCGGAGTGTCTATATTAATTTCATCCAAGGTACCATGGACCTGTGTGGATGAAAAAACAGATGAGGGGGGACGATATCTTTTTTTAAGAGGCATGATTGGCAATATTGAGGTAACTCTGGCGAATATATATGCACCTAATTTACACCAGGAAACTTTCATCACTCAAACGCTAGAACTATTGACTGAATTCACTAAGGGCCAACTAATACTGGGAGGGGACTTTAATATACCCTTGATACCATCCGAAGATACCTCGTCGGGACGTTCCTCGATATCTCCTAGTTCACGGAAACGAATCTCTAGGGCTCTATTTAAAGCACAGTTGATAGATATATGGCGTATCTTTCATCCCGCGGAAAGGGATTATACCTTTTATTCAACACCGCATAAACAGTTCTGGAGAATTGACTATTTTTTTATTCCTCACTCTCAGTTACAGGCGGTTCGTGAGACCTCAATTGATAATATCACATGGTCAGATCACGCGCCGATTCAGCTCTCGTATGCACTAACTGACCACTTTATCTCTAAAACGAGAACCTGGAGACTAAACGAGAGTTTACTACAAGATGAGGAGGTAATGAGGGAAGTGACAAGTGAACTAGATTTTTATTTTCAGACAAACGATACCCCAGAGAGCAATACAGGTATGGTATGGGAGGCTCATAAGGCAGTCATCAGAGGGATTTTGATTAAGCACGGTTCGCGAATTAAAAAACAGCGCGCTAAACAACTGACTTTCCTCTTGAACGAACTAAAACTAGTAGAAGCACAATACAAACATGCTCAAACAGCTGCGCTGGAGAATGAACTAATAATCCTGCGCAAAAAAATAGTAGACCTAATGATATTCAAGGCAAAAGCACAAATACAGATCTGTCGGAGGATCTCATATGAGTCTGGGAACAAATGCGGTAGGATATTAGCTAGGACATTAAGAGAACAGAGACTCGGGAACTACATACCACATATAGTGAAGGTAAATGGACAGAAATGCTCTCTCCCTAAAGATATTGCGAGAGAGTTCCAAAGATATTACTCAGAGTTATATAATCTACAGAAAGATCCCGCCTCTCAGATCCAGATAGAAGAATATCTAAGGAAGTCTCATATGCCTAAATTAACACCGGAGATTAGCCAATCATTAGACGAACCGTTTACATTGGAAGAGATTCAAAAAGCAATGGGAAAAAGGCCCCAGGCCCAGATGGTTTTACCATTTCATACTATAAGTCTCTAATAGCATCCCTGGGGAAATTTTTGGTGAAATTTTTCAATTTATTGGGACCAGAGATGAAGCTCCCCCAAGAGACCCTCATGGCTTACATAACAGTGATACACAAAGAGGGGAAAGATCCGACAGCATGTGGCAGTTACAGGCCAATTTCGCTGTTAAATACTGACCTGAAAATATTAACAAAGATGATAGCTACTAGGATCCAAGAGTACATTCCAGCCTTGATCCATTTGGACCAGGTGGGATTTGTACCTACCCGTGAGGCCAGGGATAATGTAATCAAGGTAACAAATCTGATACATGTAGTAAACAGGAAGAAAACTCCGTGTGTCCTCTTAGGAACGGACGCAGAAAAGGCCTTTGATAGGGTCGATTGGCAATTCATGATGACAGTACTAAGATATGTGGGGTTGGGGGAGGTGATGATGGACCGCATAGGGATAATATACTCGGAACCCTTGGCTCGAGTTAGAGCCAACGGTGTCCTGTCAGAGACCCTTACAATCAAGAACGGAACGAGACAAGGCTGCCCCCTATCGCCACTCCTATTTGCTTTGGTATTGGAGCCATTTTTATGCACAGTCCGGTTAAATCCGGATATTAGGGGAGTGGTGATAGGGGACACCCAACAAAAGATATCAGCATATGCAGACGACTTGATGTTTACACTCACAAACCCAATAATTTCCCTACCAATAATATTACATGAATTTCAAAAATATGGGAACATGTCAAATCTGAAGATTAATTTCAATAAATCAGAGGCAATGGGAATGAATATAAAACAATCGGAGCTTTTAAATCTCCAGTCTAGTTTTAAATTCAAGTGGACAACAACAGCATTAAGATATCTAGGGATAAATATACCCTCTAAAATCTCAAAAATATTCGAGCTAAATTTCCCACCCTTGTTAAGAGAGACGAGGGGATTACTAGATAAATGGAAGACAGGACTACACTCTTGGTTCGGGAGGTGTAACATCATTAAAATGTGTATACTTCCTAAATTCTTATATATTCTCCAAGCTTTTCCGATATATATTCCCTCCAAATATCTAGACCAGGTAACTAAAATGATCTTCGACTTTATTTGGGCATACAAACGCCCAAGATTAAATAGACAACAATTGATACTTCAAAAAAAACATGGAGGGCTAGCGGTACCGGATATCAGAAGATATCAACAGGCGATTCACCTGACAAGGCTTATAGACTGGAATCGTCATCAATTAACCAAACTATGGCCAAGCCTTGAACAGGCCCAGAGTAATATCCTGTTAGCAAGGGCACCGTGGAGTAACTCGGTAATACCAAAGGATATAAAAAATCATCCATTAATAGGAGTGACTATACAGACCTGCAAATTATTGTTTAAAAAATATCCTCTCGCGTCAGTATACTCCTTAATGTACCCAATCCTGGGGAATCCCGCGTTTCCTCCAGGATGTCAAGACGTAGTCTTCCAAGCAATAAGACAAAATGGCCATTTTCAGTTATCCCATTTTAAGCTAAACAATAATTGGTGTTCTATGCAAGAACTTACGGACAGAACAAGTATTTTTGGGCTAGACTACTGGAGAGCCCTCCAATTAACTAATTTTTTTCGATCCCTACCAGCATTGGATAGTCTTAGCACAAATCTTACCAGATATGAGACTCTCTGTTCAGAAGAGGGAACAATGCGACATGTATTATCGGCAGTATATAAAATACTGATTAGCCCACCGGAGGATTATCAGATACAATGTCTCACAGATTGGGAGGTAGATCTGGGATATAAGTTCACAGAGCCAGAGCGGCAAAATATAATAAGTTGTATACACGGAACAGCTATAAGCACCAATATACAAGAAACAAATTATAAAGTGGCGACCAGATGGTATCGAACCCCCGTAAAATTACATAAAATATACCCATTAATGACAGATCAATGTTGGAGATGCCAAGAGAGGGGTACAATCCTTCACGTATTTTGGTCATGTCCAAAATTAGACGACTATTGGAAGAGGATATATCAAATCGCTCAAAATCTTACGGAAATATCGATACCATATGATCCGGCACTTTTTTTGCTTCACGTAACTAACATACCAAGAAAAATATATAAAAAATTAGTTCTATGCCACCTCCTCAATGCTGCCAAAGCATGCATCCCCATATGCTGGAAATCCACACAGGCACCTACCATAGCTATGTGGGTTAAAAAAGTAGAAGAAATTAAGAAGATGGAGGAATTAATCCTTACGAAACGCCACCAAAAGGAACAATATACCAAAACATGGACACCCTGGAATATATTTCTCTTTTCGGATGAAGGACGGATACTGCTTGAGGGCGATGTGACAGAATGAAAAGGGAAATTGGGAATAGTTCGAGGAGGGTGCCCTCGCCGTCCTCTGTCCCCCAGACACCCCCCTCTCGCTTCATGAGGAGGAGAGAGGGAGGGGAGGTAGTCCTCCCCCCCCCCCCCTTTTTTTGTTGGTTTTTTTTTTTTCCCCTTTTTTTTTTTTTTTTTTTTTTTCGGGCACGAGATAGAATTTTTAATGGAGAGGAGAATAAAATGATGGGAGGAAAATCCGAGACAGGAAGGGAACGGGATACAACCCGAGGAAGATTAGTTGACCATTGGAATTAGAACATAGGGGTTGGATGAAAGAGAGGAATCTGATCTCAGGTGAAAGTTTGATAATATGATTTATAATTGATATACCCGAAGAAGATGTTCTTTTGTGTTTTCATGTTCCTTTGTATTTTCTTGTCTTGTGAAATAAATAAAAGATTTAAAAAAAAATATATATAAGGACTGTGTGCATATGTTTTCTACCTGGGAAATATCAACAGAGTGGTGAAGCAGGTACAGGGAATACAGCTACAAAGCCTACCAGCCTGGAGGAGTCCAGGTCAATGTAGGTCAATAAGTACCTATCACCGCTACAACATCAGTGTGTAGAATCCCTGGATTAAAAAAATGTACCATGGATATGGGGACAAAGTGCTGATGGCTGTAGATGGCTAATAGCTCCTAAAGTAAGCTGGATCAGAGCAGGGGCTGAGGCCTATCGATGAGTTCCTGACTGGAGGTAAATTCAGCATATAGCTTCCAATGAAAACAAAGACTTAGCAGTACTCACAAAATATAACAAAGATCCAGCCCACATATTTAATAGGCTTCAACAAGCAAGGACTAGGTCCATGGTAATTAGGTTTTCAGGCCAGGGCCTGCTTTTTTTAAGATAGGGGTGATGTGTCACCCCCTGCCATTGAAACAGTATTGCAAATGGGACTAGATGAGTCTAATGCCCCGTACACACGGTCAGAAATTCCGACCACAAAATCTGTCTGATTTTTTTCCGACGGATTTTGTCCGACACTGGTGTTGCATACACACGGTCGGACAAAGTTGTCTAAAAATCCGATCATTCTGAACGTGGTGACGTTTGTTGCGTATGACGGGACTACGTAGAGGCTAGTAGCCAATAGCTTTGGTCTTGTAATGTGATCTGAGCATGCGTGGCACTTTGTCCGTCGGAATTCGCTACACGCGATCGGAAAAAGTCCGATAGGACTTTGTTGTCGAAAAATTTGAGAGCAGGATCTCAAACTTTTTCCGTCGGAAATTCCGCTGGAAAAAGTCAGATGGAGCCGAGACACGGTCGGAATTTCCGACAACATGGTCCGATAGGACATTTTCCGTCGGAAAATCCGACCTTGTGTACGGGGCATTAGAGTATGGCATACAGAGGGAGGGGCAAGTGTCCAGGCTTTATTATGCTAAAAACAGACTGGCACCTGACACAGTGGGAATCTGAGCAGCAGCGAGAAGCGAACATCAGAGCCAGAACATAGTTTCTTGCTGTATTAAGCTGAACAAAATCCCTGCCACAAAAATGCTGCAAGTATTGTCTGCCTCAGTGATGAATAAACAGGGCAGGAAGCTTGATTTGTTGACTTGACTGTCTCTATACAAGCTCTTAGTTTGGTGATATTTACATGACCTGATGGCTCTTCATTGCTTTAGCTATGCATCAGTGAACTATATACAATTGTATACCTTCACCTCACTGCTGTTACTGTTTCTTGTTTTTTATTGTGGTTATTATTGTTAGACTTATCGTTCTTTCTTTTATCACATAGAGACTTTGATGATCAATCAGTACACAGGCAAACTTCTCCTATTCTTTAGGGATGAGCTCTCTCTTTGCTCTGAACACAAGTTTGGACCAAATTTTGCTTGTTCGTTCATTTGTCTAAAAGACAGACTTTTAGCTTTTTTCCTTGCTTAGTAGGAGTTAAAAGTTATACATCATAGAGGTTTTTCCTATTGCTACTATATATTACAGCTTCCCTTTTTCACTGTCAGTGAAAGCAGCTGGAACCAGTACCCATCCTGTTTTTTAGCAACCTATGATGCTCCCCTCCCCCATTAATTTGCTGTCTGGGAACCCCTAGCCATGTAAAGAAAGGGACAGGGATAGTGGCTGATATGGCCTTACGGCTATATTTGGGCACTGGCATCACTAGATATATCCCACCCTCTTGTTTACATTTTGCAGTGGAGACTAAAGCAATCGTTTATGGCCAGTGTAGTGATGGAATTGTATGTGCCCATCATTCGGTGGGTTTTTCTGCTTGGTGATTCAGTGCGTGTCATTCATCATAATCTACAGGATCTACAGTATATCACTGGAAAGCATGATCAAAGGTAGACTTGTCAAAAAGTGTGGTGTGTTTATTTACTCTTTACATTTCATGTGAATGAGTAGGGGTACTACGTAAAGGGTGGGGGTGGTATATAGAAATCCCTTTTTTTAAAGGGGTGTTCAGATTTCAATAAGCCCCCTGCCCACAGACCCCCACAACCACCAAGCCAGGGTTGTAGGGAAGAGGTTCTTGTCCTCATCAACATGTGTACCCCATGCTGAGAGCATGTGACCTGGTATGGTTCAGTGAGGGGGGCTACACATTTAAACACCTCCCCTTTCTATTCCTGCCAGGAAGTATGTTAAAGTGAGATTAAAGTTTCAAATTTTTTAAATAACAAACTTTATATTTACCTTCTCTGTGCAGTGATTTTGCATAGAGCAGCTCTGATCCTCTTCTTTTTAGGTCTCCTCCCCCTTGAGCCGTGTACTCAGCGAAAGCCGCTTGCTATGCACACAGAAGATTTTTACCTTCATACAATGCACGTAAAAAAACATTCAGCCTTTAACCACTTCCCGACCGGCGCACACAGATGTACATCGGCAGAATGGCACAGACAGGCATAAGGGTGTACAGGTACTTCCCTTTGAAAATTCCGCCGTGCCATCTCATGCATGCCGCCGGGACCCCCGTGAGTCCGGTCGCGGGATACCCACGATCGTTTCACGGGAGGGCAAAGGGAGAGATGCGGAAGTAAACAGCATCTCCCCGTTCTGCCTAGCAACAAGTGACACTGATCTCTGCTCCCTGTGATTGGAGCAGAGATCAGTGATCACTAACACACAGCCACGCCCCCCACAGTTAGTAACACGCCCCTAGGACACACTTAACCCCTACACTGCCACACCCTGGTTAACACTGACAGTGTCATTTACACAGGAATCAGTGCATTTGTATAGCACTGATTGCTGTATAAATGACAATGGTCCCAATATGTGTCAAAAATATGTAGAAGAATACGTATCAGCCTAAACTGAGGAAAAAAACTTTTTTATATATATTTTTGGGGGATATTTATTATAGCAAAAAGTAAAAAATAATGCATTTTTTTTTTTTTAATTTTTTTGTTTATAGCGCAAAAAATAAAAACCGCAGGGGTGATCAAATACCACCAAAAGAAAGCTCTATTTGTGGGGAAAAAAGGACGTCCATTTTGTTTGGGAGCCACGCTGCACGACAGCGCAATTGTCAGTTAAAGCGACGCAGTGCCGAATTGCAAAAAGTGCTCTGGTCTTAAGCCAGCAAATTGATCCGGTCTGAAAGTGGTTAAAAACACTTCACGGTGGGTTTGATGTGGATTTTGGTTATAGCCAAAAGCTTTTTTCCTTGCTTTTTTGTGTAGAGTTCTCCATTAAACACCATACCAGACTGGCAAGTTTTTTTGTTTGTGTTCCTATAAAGGATACATGCCAGGCATCTTTAGTTATTTATTTATTTATTTTTTCAATATTTTTTTGTTGAAAAGTTGCAAGTAACATTGGTTCATTCAATTAAACATCATGCACATTATATAGTGATGTAATAGATCAAAAAAGTGCTGTTAAGTAACTTAGGTAATTAAGATACAGACAGAAAGATTGTCAACTATAACTCTTTTCCCCAGTTGAGGAGTTATTCTTTTGTAAAACTGAAGTGTTACAAAAAGAAAAGTGGTTAACAAAAACAAATAAAACAGAACTAAACATAACAAAACATAACATAGACACCATATTATGCCAAGATTTAAAAAAAAATCAAGAGACTATATCCTATTGTGATCTTCAGATTATGTATCTCTTATCAGAAAACTGCTGAGCCAACAATTCCAATTATTATGAAATTTTTGTCAGTACCAAATGCTAGCGTCCTTTCATATTGAACAGAATTTTGCACTCTTTTGATAGTTTCTGACACATTAGGGGCTATATTAGTTTTCCAGAGATATGCTATATTTATACAGGCTGCAGTAAGAATTTGGACATTAGAAAGCAAAATCGTTTAGGGATTTTGTCAAAATTTTGATGTAGGAGAGCCATCTCCAGTCTAGGAGAAATGAAGAAGCCTGTGTCCTTGGAGATCAGAGAGAATATTCCATTTCAGAAGCTGCAAAGGCATCTGCACTTCCAAAGCATATGGAACAGAGTCCCTGTGTCCCCACATCTTCTCCAACATGCAGTAGTGGAATTGGGGAAGATTTTTGATAGCTTAAGGTGGATAAGATAGCTTCTGTTTAGTATATTAAGGAAGTTATCCCAGTGATTAAAACACACATTGACGCTATAAAAGTAATTCCTCTGGCATGATTCCATTCCCAATAGCTAAAAGCGGTGCCTAAATCTTTTCCCCACGCCAACAATGGGGCTGTTTTGACACAACTATCATCGGGTTGTAGATGAGCATAGCATCTCGAGATACCTCCCTTTTTAAATGGTCTGTCTAGAAGCTCCTGCCAGATCTCTTTATTTACCTCTATGGACCTTATATCTCGTTTTGTAAGTAAATGTTTTACCTGTAAGGATTCGTAATGGTTATATTTCGGGTTCACTACGTTAATGTCTTTAATGTATTTTACCCTGTGGGAGATCCAAGGTCGTATTTTTATAGAAGGTATTATATATTCTAGTACTGGGGTAGGAGTGGTGATTTGGATATTTATAATTTTTTTTCTATGGTTTTGATAACTCGCGTTCCAGGCATACATAGATGCCTGGATAGCAGGGAGATTGGGCATGTTTACTGGTAGGCTGGTTCTGGATGCTAATAAGGAGATAAGATCTGAAGAGTCCGTTGAGGCCCTTTCCAAGGAGACCCAGTGTCTATCAGAGGAATAGTCAAACCAGGTATGCATTTGTTCTAATAATACTGCTTTGTGATAAGTTTCCAGGGCTGGGAGGCCTACTCCACCATGTTGTTTTAGCTTTAATAGTGTAGAGAATTTTCAGAATCTTCCCATGCCATATAAAGCTTTTAAGAAGGACATTATTCTTCTGGAAAAAGCTACCTGGTATTAGGACTGGAATTGTTCTAAAGAGATAGAGAATGTTAGGGAGCGCCAGCATTTTAAATGCTGCTATGCGTCCTAGCCAATTTAATTTGTATTTTGTAATATGTAGGGTATCCTGAGAAACTGTATAAGTGGCAGGAAATTAGCCTTATATGTATTGATTGAAGGGGACGTGAGAACAATACCTAGGTAGGGTAATTTACAGCGTGCCCAAGTGTATGAAAATAGTTTCTTTAAGGATTCCAATAGTAGTTTGGGAATATTGATTGGTAAAACAGTAGACTTAGTAGTGTTTAATTTATAAAATGAAATTTTGTTAAAATTGTTAATAATATTTTGAACAGCTGCCAAGGAAGAGTTTGGGTAGGTAAGAGTGAGAACTACATCGTCGGCAAATAATCCGATTTTATGGTATTGACCTGCTACAGTAATTCCTTTGACTTCTGGGTTGGTTCTGATTGATTTGACAAGGGGTTCCATTATTAAAGTGAAAACTAAAGGAGATAAGGGGCACTCTTGCCTTGTACCATTAGTAATTTGGAACACTTCTGACAGTGCATTGGATGTAAATATATTTGAGGAAGGGTTAGAATACAATGCAGAGATAGCTGACAAGGAGAATCCTTGAAGTCCGAATTTGTTCAGGATAGACTGTAGGTAGCCCCAGGGCACCCTGTCTAATGCTTTTTCAGAAGCAAGGGCTAAGAATGCTGTAGGAGTCTTCCGTAATTCAGGTATACATATGAGATTAAGCATTCAAGCTTGTCTTTGATTAAAAGGATGTTGGTATGATGTTGGTAAGGAAAAATTCTTGTAGTTTTTTCTTTAGTTCCTCCTTAAAAGACGGTCTGGAAAAAAGGTTTACATTATTATGCTACATGTAAATAGGCCTTGAGGCATTTTTCTCTGTAATTGAAATTGAAATGGGAGCATGGTCCAACCAAAGAATAGAAGGAATGTTTGCTGCAGATACTCTTGATAGCATTTGTAGGTCAGACACAAAAAGGTCAATTCGTGTGTAAGTTTTATGGGGAGACAAATAATAAGTGAAGTCCTTCTCTGTAGGATTAAGGCAATGCCATATGTCGTACAGATCTTCGTTGTGTAGTGGTTGCAAGGAGGGACGGCTTTGTGTTCTTGCAGTGAAATCCAGCTTGTGGTCCACAATAGCATTAAAGCCTCCACAGATGAGAAGAGATCCTTTACGCATTTGACAAATTTTCTTTAGGACTTTGTGCAGGAAAGCAATTTGATGCGTATTGGGAGCATATATATTTGCTTTGGTATAAGTGATGTTATTTATGTCGCACACCAGGATAATGTATCTTCCATTTTGGTCCATTATGAAGGAATGGAGTGTGAAAGAGACACAGTTTTTCATTGCAATGAAAGTCCCTCTCCATTTGCGGTGAAAATCTGTGAATCCCCAGTGATAAACAACAACATTATGGTTGCGGTATAATTTGGTAAGGGGGACCAATTTGCTGTGGGCTTGCAATTTTAGGCTTGGATAGATCAGCATATAATGTAATTTCAGAGTAAGGATCTGGCAGTTTAGGTTCCTTCCTTTCCCTTTGCATAAGTGCCTCTTTCACGTGGTAAAAGTGAATGCGGGCAATTATGTCACGTGGTACTTTTTCAGGTAAAAAGGGTGGTTTAGGGAGTCTGCGCGCCCTATCTACAACAATTTCCCTCTTAGGCACCTCAGGCAGAAAGGTTGCGATTAGCTGCTGGATATGGTTGTGCAAGTCAGCTGGGAGTATTGTCTCAGCAACTCCCCGGAACTTTATATTGTTTCTCCTGGAACGATCTTCCAGGTCTGCTAATTTCGATTCAATGGCTGTTAGTACGTCCTCTGCCTCATTATGAGCATCAACAAGTTTGTTGTGTGCCACTGCAAAGTCTCCCATCTTATGTTCCACATGATGTATTCTCTTTCCGATGCCATCCACCTCCCATCTAATTTGCAAGACCATTTTCATCATATCCCTATGGAGCGATCCCCTCTCGTTTTCATATGAATGCATTTTTGTCCGAATTTCGGGTATTTTCGTTATCGTTTTAATAAACGATAACGAATGTGCAGAATCCGAAAACCGAAAGATCCGACACAAACAAATGCTTTATTTTCGTTTTCGTTGCAACAGTTCGATATAGATAGGAGATTCGACATGACGCTGACAATAGCGATCTGTGTCCATCGAACCTGTGGTCAAATGTGCCTAACCTTAGCTCTATTAGTTCAAGATTATTCTACATAGAGAGAAAATATTTGACATAGAGAGAAAATATTCGACATAGAGAAAAGATTTGACATAGAGAGAAAATATTCAACATAATAGAGACAATAGCAAAAAAGGTTGAATGTGCCTAACCTAACTATATTAGTCCAAGATTATTCGACAGAGAGAAAAGATTCGACATGAAGATTCGACGAAGCAGTCGCCGCGAGCAGACATTTATGGTCAAATGCTCTGCCCATAAGCCATAGAAGAATTATAATGTTTATTGACTAGTTATAATATGTAATAAATATAATTATTACTGGTGTCATACAACATTAGAATTCTACTATAGCTTCTAGGCAGAACATTCGAATGTACGAATTGGGGCGTTGTACAGTTTAGCTGCTCAGTCGAATCTTCTTAGAACATTCGACAGACACCATAAGCCTTCAATGACAGATTCGACCTTAATTATTTCGGATTTTCGGACGAATGCACTTTTTAACAAAACAAAATAAATAAAAACGAATTTCGGGAGTAACTAAATAAATTTATTTTTCGGACGAAAACGAAATTCCAAAACGAAATATTTCAGTGTGCACATGTCTAATCCCCTCAGTGACTCCAGCATGTCTTTCAGCATTTTGTCTGAGAGAGGTTGCCCCACAGCAGGGTAATCATCTATTCACTCAATAAACTCACGCATTGAATCCTCAGATATGTCTCCCCATCCTTTCTCACCTGCATACTGGTGTGCTAGAGATTTCTTGGAATTTGATTTAACAGGGCTGCTGCCTAGAGTGTCTCTTGGAGAGGGGCGATTACCGCCACTGGATTGGGATCCACATGGATTGCTGTGACAATAGGGAGAATGTGGCAGGACCCGGCCGGTGCCATCTTTGGTTGACCGATCTCCGGCAGGCCTAAAGTAAGTTGTCAGTTTGCGGGGGCCCGGAGGCGGCTTTCTTTTCCTCATGGTTACCGGCAGTGTTGCGCAGACGATTGGGTGCTGTCTCTCATCGCTGTAAAAGATCAGGAACCGCTGTGTGGACTGAGAGCTCTCTCCTTACACGGCCATCTTCCTTGGATGCTGGCTCCGCTCCCTCATCTTTAGATATTTTTATCTTTATGTGTCCATGCAAAATATTTGTGTATGGAGGAAAACCACACACAAAAATAAACATTACATAACACAACATAGGTGCTCAGTAAGAGAGAAGCAGCCTTGATTGCTGAATAGGGACACTCTCAGACTGATCTAAAATTCATGGCCCTGGAAGATGTGCCGATGAGTAGACCCTGCCACACAGATAAGCATGTCAGCATGTCCCTGACCTCCAGTGCACTTAAAGTGGAACTACTGGCAAAATAACAAAAAAATGGCATACATTATCCAGTCTGTCATTAGCTCAATAGAGAAATTTATACTTATTGATCCTCCCACAGATCTATTATTTTTCCACTACATGTAATAGGATGAAAACAGTAAAATCATCCAATGGTATTGTTTCCCTCTAGCTCAGGTATTCTTAGATGAACATGTCATTTTTGATAAGCCTTAAATAAAGGATAAGTAAAGGATAAACACCTTGAATCTTACCTCAGCTAACTTTGTTCCACTTATAATTTTAAGTCTGGGATGCAGCTCAAAGAAAATCAACAAACAATGCAACTCCAAAATCTAGAACCATAGGTCAGTTACAAAATTGAGACAGAAGGGCAGTCCCCAAGCGTCTAGGAGCAGGGAGAGTGACTGTCTGTTAACAAACGGTGTACACAAGCATAACATTTAGTACTAAGGCCCATAACATTTGTATGCTGCAGGCCAAGCTTTAAATGGGGCATACACCAATAGTCCACTTGTAGTGGTGAGACAACTAACACTTTTTAAACATGTAGAGTGAAAGATTTTTTTTTTTCTTTTGGGAAAAAGTTTAAACCTTACAAATACAAACTGTCTCTGTAACTACCACTGGCAGTATTATACAGGTTGTCCTAACCTTTTTTATTGTCACGTAAATTACTAATTAGCAGTAGGTCTTGTTGCAAAGTTTATTAAACAAAATAACTGTAATAAAAATGTATTTAATGTTAAAATTACTCTCTTTCTTCGATAATAATTTACTAATTAAATATAACCTTATATTATAAAAAATGTATTTGTACTATGTATTAAATACTACTACTAAAATAATTTACCCCCTACAGTTACAGTAAAAAATTTTGTTTATAATGGGCCTTAAAGCTGAGCCCGACTTACTTGTAGACTTACTTGTAGTTCTAACTATACCTCTTATGTACTGATATTAGCTATATTTAAAAATTCATGGTCTAAGATGATGGCTATTATAGGCTAATTTCATAATGGAGTTTGAAAATGCCTTCCCTCTCTTATCCTGTTTAAAAAAAAATGTAAAATAATTTCTAAAAATATACTCAAACCTTAGCCCATAGTACTAAAATGAACTTTATAAAAAAAAAAAAAAAAATTATCACATTTAACAAATAAATGTATTTATAAAAATGGTTGACCCCCATATACAAGACCATTTACCCATTGTTTGCTTATGTAGCAAATTATAGAGTGATGAAGTAGATATTGCAGTGTTCACTTATTAAATGAAAAAGAAAATGAAATAGAAGATTGGAGTGGTGTTAACACAATAGAACAGCAGCAGAAACCACAGCTAAAAACAGCTCTTCAGTCCTTGAACAATGTGCAACAGCTGCTTTGCGCACTGCAAGCAGTTCTCAAGGCTAAAAAGAAGTATGCTGGTAAATACTTTAATTAGCCTTAATTAGTCCAAGAATTCCCAGATGTTCATGCTCCCCCATAAGCCCATAACACACTATAAATAAAAATGGTATATCTAATTTTATAGTTAAAGAAAGACCATGTAAGTGAAATGCCTCCAAATTAGTAAATCTACAGCACCATAATTGGTATATACAAGGATTCTAGTCAATTACTGTCTTTATTTCCTTATATTGTAAATGCCTTAAAATATGCGAAAAAAAAAAACTGTTTAGCAATTACTTAGCAGTAGGTCTTGTTGCAAAGTTTATTAAACAAAATAACTGTAATAAAAATGTATTTAATGTTAAAATTACTCTCTTTCTTCGATATACATATATACATATTTATGGTCTAGAGCCCTACGGACGACATGAGTAACGATGACACATAGGAACAACACAAAACTCACCAACATGAAATAGACCTGAAAGTGTGCCTTGGTCTACCGTATGGTACACCAAAATAAGGGGGCATACCCTAGATAAAGAGTGATAAGAAGTAGTTATGGAATAATGTGGGAGTGAGTATTCAGTCTGGGGTAAGAATACTTGGAAGAGGCTTTTAAAAGGGGAGGGTGGGTGGGTATCACGCACAGGAAACCGACAAAGACCGGCGGCCTTTGGGCTGCTTAAATACCCTCCGGGCTCCTCCCATAACTTCAGGCCGGTACCCGGCCTTCCAATTTATGGTCTAGAGCCCTACGGACGACATGAGTAACGATGACACATAGGAACAACACAAAACTCACCAACATGAAATAGACCTGAAAGTGTGCCTTGGTCTACCGTATGGTACACCAAAATAAGGGGGCAAAAACCTTCAGGTAGGGGATAATTATTTATTAAAGGTAATGTCACTGAGTAAGTCGAGCAAAGGCCTGAGCCATCTCTAACTGTGGGTTAGGAATGTAGCGAGAGAAGCAGGCCGATTTCCACCGACCCAGTTTCTTGATCACATGGTCCGGAACCCCCTGTCTTGAGGCCGTCGTGGCCGCCCCGATCCGGAATGAATGCCCGGAGTACTGGCTGGGGTCCAACTGAAGATTGCCGAGAAGGACCCGGACATGTTCCACGAACTGCGACGAGTTGAGGGGTTTTATCGGAAAGGGTAGAAGCGGACTGGACCCTGGGCGGTCGGATAGCAGTGCCGTGAAGCGGTTTAACACGGCAACTGGGCACCAGTTGTTGTGAGTCCTGTACAGGTGAATATCTACTCCGGAACCTCGCTGCTGAGTTTTGGATGTCGCCAAATGAAGGACGTAGTGATCCTGGTGGCGGCAGAGATTACTTCTAAGCAAGACTGGACCGGCTGGGTGGCTGCGAGTGAACTCGCTGGGCCGTAGAAACCCATAAAACGCCATGTGTATCGCAGCCTGCAGGACGGTGCTGAGGAGGAGACCGAAAGGGGACCTATCCAGGATGTCAGACATCCCCTTGAAGATCTCCCCCGTGATAGGCAGCCGCTTCGGGCTGACTGGCGGATGGTGTTTCTGGACTCCCCGTAGTAGAGCCCTCACTGCGTGGCAGGAGAACACCGAAGGCCTCGCGGGGTCTTGAAGTGACAAGTAGTGCTGCACCCCGGCCACGTACTGGCGTATCGTGCTGTGTGACAGTGCTAGGTGAGAATGACAATAAGCGATAAACGCCAGAACCTGCTTGACGCTGGAAGACTCACGAGGGCAACGGGGCAGGAACTTGTTAAACGCCCTCCAGGCCGTCCGGTAGGCCCGACGGGTGTTGCGGGCGAGCGAGGCGTTAATGATGTTGGTAGCTGAGCGTAGATGTGGGGCTAGTCCAAGGTCAGTTGTGACCAATCCGGGATAGTGGCTGAGAGATGGTAGGCTCCTGGCATCTGTTCAAAGAAAGAAATAAAGTTAAAACGGGAGAGTGCGTCCGCTGCTGCGTTAAACTTCCCTGGAATGAATGAGCAGTAAACATTGAACTGATGCTGTAGGGATAGCTGGACCAGTCTGCGGAGGAAGGACATGACGGGCCTGGATTTAGACCTGCCCTTGCTGATGATCTCGGCTGTGGCTTGATTGTCTGTCGTGAAAGCCACGGTCTGTCCAGACCAATGGTGACCCCATAGGTGAGCGGCTGCTACGATGGGGAAGAGCTCAAAGAGGGCTGACGTGGTGGTGAAGCCTGGTGTGGCTAGTGCTTGAGGAGGCCAAGGGGCGGCGAACCACAAATGGCCAAAAATGGCGGCGCATCCTGTGGATGCCGCCGCATCGGTCACCACCTGAGGTGACTGCGTGGACACGACTGGGATGAACAGGGACACACCGTTCCAATTACTAAGAAAGTGTTCCCACATGGCCAGATCTGCCCTGGCTGCAGAATCCAGCCTGATGACCTGGTCTGGGTCCTGAGTGTAGGACAGGAAGACCAACAACCGGGACACGAAGGAGCCGCCCTGGGGGATGATCCTCACAGCGAAGTTCAGCATCCCGAGGAGAGACTGAAGTTGCTTCTGAGTACATCCCCCCACCCGGGTGAACTCTCGCAGAACCGTCCTGATACGGTCCAACTTATCTGCGGGAAGGCTGGCCTGCATGGCAAGCGTGTCAAGGTCGACGCCCAAGAACGTGATCTTGTGTGCCGGGCCGTCAACCTTGTGCTCCGCTATGGGGACGTTCAGATTGTCGAAAACCGTCCTCAACTTTCCAAGGTCCCCTGGGGGATCCCCGGGCGGTTCTATCAGAAGGAAGTCATCCAAATAATGGATGACCTCGTGGCACTGTGCCTCATGGAGAAGGATCCACGCCAGGGTCTCCGCGAACTTGTCAAATAGCCAAGGACTACTCTTAGACCCGAAGGTCAATTTGGTCGCGAAATAATATCGCTCCCTCCACTTGATGCCGTGCCAGCACCACAGGGAAGGATGAATGGGCAGCAGCTTGAAGGCGTCGGATATGTCCGCCTTCGAGAGCCAAGCACCCACCCCTGCCCTGAGAATGGCCTGGATAGCCATGTCTACCGAAGCGTACTTCAGTGAGAACTCCTCGGAGGGGATGAGCGAGTTGAGACTGGGAACGACGGAAGAATGAGGCGCTGACAGATCATACACCAGACGTTTTTTATTTGAAAATTTTCCCTGTACAAGCCCGATAGGGCTAACCCTCCAGATGCTAAAGGGAGATTGACAGAACGGGCCTATCATGAAGTCCCGATCCAACTCCGTCTGCAAAAGGACGTCAATCGCTGGCTCATCTGTTGCTGCTGAGCGTAGGTTCGGACATTCGTGGGTGGAGTGGGGCAGGGTGATGAGCCCGGTATGAAACCCGTCAGTGAAACCTCGGATGAGGTAGCTGGCAAGTGACGGAGTGTGAGGTCAAGTAAACATCGAGCCAAAGGACATTGACCCGGCTTAGTCATGGTTTCTTCTGTTTGACCTCACACAGGATCCTGGGGTGCGCCCTCTGGCATAGGGTGCAAACGTGCAAGAGCCGGCACTGGCTGAAATTGCAGGAGCATTAATTGAAATTGTTGCAAATGGCGGCTCCCCCAACCATCCGCACCGGACGTCCCAACTTGTCCACCTTTTGCCCTTGCGCCGGGGCCTGCTGAGCCTGGCTCGTGCTGGTAGAGGCTGTGCTAGCTATCGGATGGACAGAGGCTATGTTGGCACACCAGACCGTAGTGTGGGACGCTGACTGACAGACAGCACATAGCGGGGAGCGAAGACCCGCGAAGTGGCGGCAGAACAACTCCGTGTCCACTACGCTCCAGTCCGTTGTCAAATGAAACTGTGAGAATCTGGCCGCGGCTTTGGCCGAGAAGGACCGATGATAGTCGTAGAACGCTGAGCCACCGTATTTGTGGCCCAGGTCTACGATCAAATGGAGGTAGAGGTCCAGTTCCTCCCGTCTGCCGGGGGAGGCTGAGCACAGCACGTCCCTAAACATGCCGAAAGCGAGCGTGAACTCGGGCACCGTGAGCTTTCTGTTGAGCCTCGGATCCTTTGCTTTCAAAACCACCGAGACGTCCCCCCAGGTGTAGGCCTTGTTCTCGGCCAAGTCATGGACCGAGATCATGAGTGAGGCCAGGTTAACGTCTCTGCCCTCTAAAATGTCCTTCCTTACGCTGGGTGGCACCAGGTGGGAAGGGTGAACGGTAGTCGTGGCCAGCTCACTACCTGCGGCCGGTGCACTGATGGCTGGGACCACCACAGGGTCCGGAACCGTGGCAGCCGGGCTGGTCTCTAGGCGAGACACCCTGTCCTGGACCTCGACGATCGAGGAAGACAGGGAAGACACAAGGGTGTGTAGCTGAGCGACGGCGGCTGAAATAGATTCCAGAGACGCCTGCTGGCTGCTGGGGCCTGCTGCGCTCCGGGGGTGGGAAGAGGAGCCTGAATAGCTCCGCCTTCCTGGCCACGGACGAGAAGGGTATCCCTCTGCGTCTCAGCTCGGCGGACAGCCTGGGAATTGTCCATGCCCTAAGAGACTGGACACTGCCAGCCTCGGAGGCTGACGCTGGAGATAGCGGGGTGGTGAGGTCATCGCTGCCGACTGATGACATGGCGGCTGCCAAGACCCGTTACTTAGTAGACTGGTCACGTGTCTGCAGGCTGGGCCTATAAAGAGGTGACAAGAAATGAGTTTGGACGTGTCACCTATGGTATACGTACCTGCCATGAGAAAGCAGGAGCCCCCCGTGCCCCTGTGTTTTTTTTTTTTTTTTTTTTTTTTTTATTTTACCTGCTGGAACCCTGATCAAGCTGGTGCAGGTGGACCTACTGAATCCGACTGACCTGAGAGAGTGTGAGAGAAAGTACCTATTTAAGAGCCTAAAACTGCTGCCGTCCAGAGCGACGGAACCCAACGTAGATGATAACAACAGGCGATAGTGACTTAAGTCGACTGCCGAGACCGCTGTGGGATCAAATGACAGATAACAACACAAATGACTGGCTTGACATGTTGCCTTAACTGAATGAACTTCCCGTGACAGGGCCCGGCCCGTTCGTACCGTATGGGGGTGACTGTGAGCCGGACTCTGGAGCACGTACAGAAATGAGGCAACCGTGAAATGAGGCCAACTGCCTGGGTACGCTGAGGCCGAACTGTGACATCCAGCTGCCACCGGGTCCGACTCCAAGCTCTTTTTTTTTTTTTGTAGAAATGCGGCCGGCCTAGGGCACGCCGGCGCGAATTCGTACAGGCAGGTGACCAATTAACGCCGGGGCGTGGTAAGGTGACACAGAAATGATATAACATGACAAGGACAAGAATCAAAGTCTCTTTTTTTTTTTTTTTTTTTGCGACTCCGCCCCTGGCGCATGTATTGAAATGAGGCCGGGCCTAGGGCACGCCGACACGAATTAGTGCGGGGAAGTGACTGCATTCATGCCGGGCGTGGTAAGGTGACAGAAATGAGATACCATGACAGGGGCAAGAATCAGGAATGTACGCAAACCAGTGATGCGATTCCGCCCTTGGCGCATGTATTGAAATGAGGCCGGGCCTAGGGCACGCCGACACGAATTAGTGCGAGGAAGTGACTGCATTCATGCCGGGCGTGGTAAGGTGACAGAAATGAGATACCATGACAGGGGCAAGAATCAGGAATGTACGCAAACCAGTGATGCGATTCCGCCCTTGGCGCATGTATTGAAATGAGGCCGGGCCTAGGGCACGCCGACACGAATTAGTGCGGGGAAGTGACTGCATTCATGCCGGGCGTGGTAAGGTGACCGAAATGAGATACCATGACAGGGGCAAGAATCAAGAATGTACGCAACCAGTGATGCGATTCCGCCCTTGGCGCATGTATGGAAATGAGGCCGGCCTGGGGCACGCCGACCCGAATCAGTGCAGGGAAGTGACTGCATACATGCCGGGCGTGGTAAGGTGACAGAAATGATATACCATGACAGGGGCAAGAATCAGGAATGTACGCAACCAGTGATGCGATTCCGCCCTTGGCGCATGTATCGAAATGAGGCCGGGTAGTCGTGCATCTGGATCGCCCCGATCGGAGCATGTATGGATGCGACCGGACCAGGATCGAAGCGATGGCATGAACGCCCTGTTTAACTGATGCGAAATGATTTAGCATGACCGAATGGCCTGATACGTTAGCCATGTTTGAAATGATGAAATGATTGTCATGCTAACACGTGAAATGTTTCGACACGGTCGAAGTGATTCGTACAATTAATATGCCAACAGCGATTCGGAATGTAAATAGCGATTCGGCACGCTCGCTGGCGCAACCGATTCGAATAATGGCAGGACATGAACGATACGTGTGAGTGCGAACGGCACCCGTGCGTGAATCATGTTTGAACGATTCAAAGACTGCGTAGCACGACCGCGAAAGGGGAACCCTTGAGTGCCGGATGCGGCATTGGTCGGAGTGTCGTGGCGGGCGGCCCTGAATGTGCGTGCCGCTAGATGGCTCCCGATCGTGTACAACCACAAACGTGCGAGTAAGTGTTTAGGTTTCGAGACAAGCAGCGCGTGGTTCGTGAGCTACGCAGACCACAGTTTAGTGACATGATAAGCAGTGCATGAGAACGTAAAACATGGGAGCCGAAGCCCTACCTGCGACAGCCGAACCAGACTCTCTGTACGAAACTGTGACTCGGCGACACGAGTGCGACACGAAGGGACAACACAACTTACGAACGCGGGACACGGGACTGCAACAAGAGGAGACGGACAGACGAAAACGGAGCTCACGAACCGGCACCAACAGCGCTTGTCTCGAACGAGTCGGTCCTAGATGTCTGACGTATCAGATATCACGCACAGGAAACCGACAAAGACCGGCGGCCTTTGGGCTGCTTAAATACCCTCCGGGCTCCTCCCATAACTTCAGGCCGGTACCCGGCCTTCCAATATGTCTCCTTAAAATGTAAAGCCTAATTTATTTTCAGTAAGCAAATGTTCACATTATTATTATATTATATTATTATTTAATTTTATGTGATATTTGTACACCATTGTGCTTCTATATTTTGATTTGAAGATTATCAACCAGAGGCCCAAAAGATCAGCAGTTACCATGGTGCTAACCTCCTTGCTTTCACACAAAGGGGGAATTGGTTTATACGAGTTGGCTTACACAAACTTGCATTGTGAAAAGAGCAGTAAAGTAACTATTGTGTTTGTCAGGTGCTGAACCTGGGACCTCTGCAGTGTCTGGCTATAATTCTTTTCACTGTGCCATCTGAGATACTGGACAGATCCCTATCTAATCCCTTGGACAATCCTGCCTTGTATCTTGTTTCTGGTGAAACTTAAACTCTTTTCTCCATCCATGAACATCCTGATTTAAGCCATGTCTCTGCACTTCCTTTTTGCTAGATTATTATGCTCTCTTCAGCCCGAAATATTGTGCCTTGAATACCTATAGCTGTGATCCTAACCTGCAACTGCTTGTTATCAAACTTTGGCTTGTTTACTGACTATGCTTCTGCTTGATCACTAATTACTACATCTGTTACCCGACTCCGGCTTGCTTACATCCTAGTGAGGCAATCCTTAGGACCTTGACCTCCCACTAGCATGCAGCAAAACCCATCTCCACCAACAGGAGCTCTGGTGAAGGCCAGTTATTTCTTAGATCACGTGCCTTGGGTAAACCCACACTATCCACTGGGGTGACCTGCTCGTGTACTTGTCATGTTGGTCAGTGTGAACTTCTCTACTGCTATAGTTACTGGTCTCCGAGCCTGACCCCTGACAGTGACTGTTGCAAGACATTAGGTTTGAGTATGTGTACCCAATTACTCATTATGCTCAATAGAAGGCACAGAGCCATTTAGCTCTATTTCCCACAACTCCCTGAGTTTCTGAACACACAGAGGGAGTTTAAGTTCCTCACCTTCAATGCCTCAGAAGTTTAGAGGGGCCACAATTGATAAGGCAAAGTTAGTTGGGAAAGTGATCGGTAGTCAGGTGAGAGGCCCTCCACTGTCAAAATCAGTGTGCGGACAGTCAGGCCAGAGCCTTATAGCATGTATCCTCTCCAGAAAAAACAGCTGCTGTTGGGATCACCCCTGATTGCTACTAGAGTACTTCAGTTCCAGTGGGGTGGACCTTTGTCCTTGGGATTTGGGTCCCTTCAGCTTGTTATCTGTGTTACTATAGATACCATGGACTTAACTGTGAGGAATGATGTTTATGAGAATACACGCAAGTAACTGTTATAAACTATTTTGCTGAAATAGTGTTTCTTAGCTTGGCTGCTCTGTTATTATAGAGTCCCATAGAAACTATGCTATACAGCTACATGTTACCATATTTGTGCAGGTTTCATAACCAGACTTTGTAGTGTATACATGTCGTTTGCAATCATCAACCTGTTTTTTCTTATTCTGCAGTGTATGCATGTTTTGCCATCCTAAACCTGTTTTTATTATTATTGATTCTTTTTTTTTTTTTTTTTTCAAATATTTTATTTTAACCGCAAAAAAAGTGATTCCAGATTCTCACCCGCATTTGCAGCGTTTACTAAGTGTCTTAAGGTAGACTTCTCATATTTTTTTAGCTGGGATAGTCGTAACATGCAATAGAAAAAAAGAAGCTGAGTCTTCTGGTATTTTATAGTCAGAAAATTTTTGGATAATGTTCCGTACTTCCCTCCAAAATGGTATTAACTTTGGACACGACCAAAAGATGTGTAGCATCGTACCTCCCTCCTCCTGGCATCTCCAGCAATGATCTGGTATTTCGGGATAAAATTGATGTAATTTTTGTGGAGTGTGATACCACCGTGTCAATATTTTATAATTAGTCTCCTGGATCTTGGTACAAATATATGACTTCAACGCGAGTCTAATTATATTTTGTCTTTGACTGTTTGTAAACTTACAGCTCATCTCCTCTTCCCACCTCTCCATCCACTATAGATATGGTTGTTCCGGGTGGGTAATCAGTAGACCATACATCTTTGAGAGTGTTTGCATCAGGGTCCCTTCCTCCGAGCAATACTTTTCTTTTTTTTTTTTTGTTTTTTTTTTATTTCCACTTCAGAAAGAATGTACGTGGGTGAGTGTCAGCTATGCCCGCATCTCCATCCCTTTATTTGTCTTAGCATCATTAGTGGATTGTTTCATTTTCCCCCCTTTTTTTTTTTTTCCCCCTTCCCCTAGGGTTGGGGGGGAGGGGGTCCTGAGTCGGACGTCCAAAAAGTTTACAAACCTGGGATACAAACATACATCTGGAATCCCGCCTAACCTCCACTACCCCTCCACTTCCTTTGTCCTAAGTCCTATCCCTTCTCCGATCCAGTTTACTCCCCTAGGGGTTTTTTTTTTTTTTCCCCTCCCCCCCCCCTCCCTCCTATTCCCCCCATACCCCCGCCCTCCCCGGCCCCGTCCGCTGACTTGCCACCACCAGTATCTTCTCCTACCCTTAACATCTATCTTTCCTCGGCTGAATCTCCTTCCATTTTCTCCCCCTAGGGGTCATCCGTTATCACGGCAATACTCGCAGAGCCTCCCTATAACTCCAAGACCTCTTGGGCAATACTTTTTGAATGTAGATAGTTGTCTGAACCTCCCCGGAAACTTTAGTGAATGGAGAAAATGGTGGAGCTGCAAAGCCTTCCAGAACGGTAGACCAAAGGGGCCCGAGGGCTCCGTCAGTGCCGCTATGGATGGCCATCCATCTGGTAGTAAAAAATGCGATGCTTGAAAGCAATTAGTCTGTCATAGGGTGGAAAAGTGGTAGTCTCTTAAGCCTGGGGGGAATCGTGGATTCCCAAGTATGGGCAACAATGGGGAATCTGGTGACGAGAGTGAAGTTTTAATAATCACTTGTGAACAGATACGTACTGTAGGGCCTATCAGGGTGTGCTTTTAGATAAGGTGGAAGATTATCAAAACACCATGGTGCCCCTTTCAGTAGGACATCGGTTTGTGCCTGTTCGATCCGAGTCCATAGTTTACTTATTGAATGGCGGTTCCAGTCTATAAGTCACCCCATATGTACAGCCTGATACTATTTGAATACGTCCGGTAGTGCAATGCCTCCACTATGTTTAGGTAAGGATAATTGGGAGCTGGAAATGCATGGTCTCTTATACGCCCATATAAATTTAATAAATAAGGACGGAACCTGTTTAAAGTACTGAGATGGTATCTTAATTGGTAAGGTTTAGAATAAATATAAATACTTTGGTAAGATACTCATCTTTTGGAGATTACATCTCCCAAACCAAGAATGAAATCCCTGATTCCAGTTCTCCAAGGTAATACGTGTCTAGTCAGAAGAGGAGGAAAATTAAGTTTGAAAACCCGAGATAGATCAGAGGGGATATGTGTTCCCAGATATTTCAAAGCTGTATCTGTCCATTTAAACTTAAAATTTGCCTGTAGGTTTCTGAGCAACGCAGTAGAGATGCCTACTCCCATAGCCTCCAATTTATTAAAATGAATCCGTAGGTTAGACAGTGGACCATATGTCTCAAATTCGTATATAAGGTTCGGGAGCGACACTGAAGGGTTTGTGAGTGAAAAGAGCAAGTCGTCCGCGTAAGCTGAAACCTTATGTTGCTCCTCTCCTATCCTGACTCCAGTAATATCTGATTCTAAATCTTTACCTGTTTAGTAAACAGCCAGTTACTATTTTTCATAAGAAATCATACAGAATTTTAAATGCAATATTCAAACTACTAAAAACATAAAATTACTTTAGTTTTATCAAATGTTTTACAAAGGCCTTGAGCCTAACTATTCTAATCTACTGTAAATTTAAAGGAAACGTGTCCTGAAAGATATATGGGGGCAGCCAATGCTGACCTCATTCTTTAAAATGTCTAGTGCTCTCTGACTTCAGTACATGCTGAGGCTTTGACTCAGAACACTCTTTGCTAAATAAGTCAGAAGTGCAGAGCATATTATCTGCATACTTCTGGGCCAGTAACTCAAAAGTATTAAAAGCATGACAGCTAGAAAGCTAGCATTTAGAAAGTAGGGCTCAGTCATGTTATGCTTTTTTTTTGTAGAGATTGCCTTTAAATACTCTTTCCTGTGCCCCAATAAGCTTATTCTATCCATGAAAACATTTTGGCATGGAGGTGCCTGTTAGAATAAGCATGTGTGTTTGTCATTCTGGACATTGTCCAAACTAAATGAGTTCCATGATCACAAAACACATTTTCATTCTATAGCATAGCATTGTAAAATAAATAACAATAGTTACTTTTGATAATCCAATATAAGCTGATTTCACTGGTGCCTGTCTGCTGTCCATCTCTTTACACAACTTCCTGTATTTCTTGCATGCTTTGCAACGTTTCCGCTGCCGTTTACTTTCAATTTATATGGACTACATATCCCATGGTACCTTTCTGCCTAAAAGTTGTGATTCCTGTACCAACTTTGCCTACCGAAACTCTTCCTGTCAACACCTCTGTAGTTCAGAAGGCAGACTGTGAAATGTGTGAAACAGCAGGGCCTACTTGCAGGGCACTGTAAATTCATATCACAGAATGCAAAGCAGTAAATATGTGGAGATCTTGACAACGTAGGTTTACAAACGTCAAGAACATTCAGACTAATAGTAGTAAGCTTGAAATAATTGGAACATGATGTGGGAATAAATATATGATTTCACATTTTTACCAAAGATTAACTTTAATGATATATTGTGTATAGGTAGATCCAAAGTTACTCTGATTGCAGCCTATAGGCAAATCCTAATGTTAGACTTGCAGCACTAGGTAAAGCAATAGACCAGCTTTTCTCAACTAGGGCTCCACCAGAGGTTAGAGTAATTTCTACCTTTAAGATATATAATTACTGCACCAGTGATTTTTGTATGTATCTGTAAAGGGTGATTCTTCCCAACAACCAAAAATAAAAGAAGCATTCTTCTTGACCATTGCACTAATATGCCATGGGCTGTAGATATAGTAATTATTAGCTGAGGTTCATTCAGACTGGAACGTTTTTTAATGGTATCCTCCATGTTAAAAGACTGCAATGGACCCTGATTGGCTAACACTGCTAACCCTTTATATACACTAATGATGTTCCGGACATCCTTGGGTTCAGTTTGTTATGTTTGGATGCTGAACCTGAACTCCACTGACATCATTGGGAGCCGTAACAGGCAAGCATGAAGTGAGCTCCCTGTACCCCATGTACCAATGCAAAAAACTAAAATGAATGCTGCAGCCACTGGACACAGTGGGGTTGATTTACTAAAGGCAAATCCACTTTGCACTGCAAGAGCACTTGGAAGTGCAGTCGCTTTAGATCTGAGGGGAAGATCTGAAATGAGGGGAGGCTCTGCTGATTTTATCATCCAATCACGTGCAAGCAAAAATGCTGTTTTTTTATTTTCCTTGCATGTCCCCCTCAGATCTGCAGCAACTGCACTCCCAAGTGCACTTGCAGTGCACTTGTAGTGCAAAGTGGATTTGCCTTTAGTAAATCAACCCCACTGTGTGAGAGTGTGAAATGCTGCAGGTACTGGACACATTTTGTGAGAGCTGGAGATGCAGCAAGTACTGGACATGCTGTGTGAGAGATATGGCAGGAGCTGGACATGCTGTTCTTGGGGTGGTTGAGCAGGCATAGGAGGAGTGATGCAGCCAGGAACTGTTTGATAAGAGTGAGACAAGGAAGCTCTGAGCAGGAAGCAGTCCTCTGGGCTGAGGAGTGAGGATGCTCTGGACTGTGAGGAAAGAAAGAAAATGAGAAGTGACACTGGCGTAGCCGGAGGTCTGTGATTAGCTGTACTACTGGACACTGTAAAGGCTGAGGACACTGTGGGTACCAGTGATTTTTGTATGTATCTGTAAAGGGTGATTCTTCCCAACAACCAAAAATAAAAGAAGCATTCTTCTTGACCATTGCACTAATATGCCATGGGCTGTAGATATAGTAATTATTAGCTGAGGTTCATTCAGACTGGAACGTTTTTTAATGGTATCCTCCATGTTAAAAGACTGCAATGGACCCTGATTGGTTCACACTGCTAGCCCTTTATATACACTGATGATGTTCCGGACATAGCATTGTGACTGGGACACTGTGAGTACTATAGCATTGCTAATGGGCACTGTGACTTCTGAGGCACTGGGGGTACTGAGGACACAGAGTGAGAGCAAAAGGAGAGAACATTGGAGGTCTTGTGATCAGTGAACAGGTTTAAAAGCAGAGGGCACAGAGGACATGTGATCAGTAAGTGGGTGGAGAGGTTAATGTCATGGGTTAGTAAGGATGGCTAAAGCAGCAACTGTTACATTAGCAACCATTGACAGCTGGAAGCTGTCATGTTAGTCCACACTGAATGCCCTAAACATTCAGATGAATTTCCAAACAGCCAGTGTTTGGTCTGAATGTTGGATCGGACTGAATACTAAGCTCATCCCTAATCTACACTACTAATGTACAAGGGTTTACAAGATGCTAACAGATTCAAATACTTGCAATAGTTTTATTCAAAAAATACATTTGATGTTTTTTTTATACATAACTGGAGTTCATCTTTAAACAGAAGATGACAACATTTTTGACATTAAACTGCTTAACCCTTCTGTACCTGGGTATATTTGCCCCCCTCCCCCATGCGCTTTCCCACTGTTTCATGTACTCCACATTCCCATCAAGGGACCTGGAACTGCCATTGTGAGTGCCATCGGGTAGAGTGGAGGGAGACCAGAAAATATTCTTTCACTGATTTTCCCTTTGTACTAAGAACCCTGAAGAGGTGTGTATAACTTAATTTCTGGGTTTGCTGTCATTTTTCCCAGCCACTGTGGCCTATAAAGAAGCTAATTTGTACTCCAACCCCTGATGTCTCATTAAAGAGAATATGTCACAAAAAAGTATCACATATGACACTTTACGTTACACCCAAGCCTCCTAAATTTTACCCCCGCACCCACTTATAAGTGTAAAACACATAAACGTGGTTGCCTTTGCACAAAAATGTTGATTGCGTACATGCTACATATCGCATGCATACTGGAGTAAGAGCTATCATACCCTATCATACCCTTTAAAAAAGGCCTGGATTCTTTCCTAAATGTACATAATATAACTGGGTACTGACTATTATAGGTAAAGTTGATCCAGGGAAAATCTGATTGCATCTCGGGGGATCAGGAAGGATTTTTTCCCCCTGCTATAGCAAATTGGATCATGCTTTGCTGGGTTTTTTCGCCTTCCTCTGGATCAACTGTGGGTGAAGGATTGTGTATATGGGATTGTATTTTTATTTTATTTTTTGGTTGAACTAGATGGACTTGTGTCTTTTTTCAACCTGACTAACTATGTAACTATGCAACTATATGTAACTATGCAACATTCTAAGCATATTATTCATAGTTAACTCTAAACTGATGACTTGTAGGTGCTTTTAAAGCGTTGCCTATGGAAAATTTAGAGTACCAAAGTTTGTTGCCACTTCACAAGGCAATTTTAGGGCTTGAGATGTTGGGTATCTATTAACTCCGTGAAACACCATTTTTTATATTACAAAAATGGGTAATATATGGTGTTTGTGCACCCTAAAATAAATTAGTGTACAATATATTTTGTCTTAAAAGTTAGTGCTTGATAGACGTTGCGCAAATATTGTGTGCCATAAAAAATTGCCACTACCACCATTTTATTCTCCAGGGTTTCTGCTTTCAGAAAAAATATTTTGAATGTTTTAAGTAATCTTCAAGCGTTTAGACTTCATGTGTTTAGACCTGCCCGTGTCATATTTAGTGAATGCCATTACTAAAGAGAAAACTAGTGAAATCATTCTGAGCCATTATTCTTTAGGCCTTATGCACACCAGAGGTTATAAAAAACACCATTAGCATTGGCTGTAGAAAGTTATAGCTATAGAATTAGTTTTTTAGCGTTTTTTCAGCATTTTTTAGCTTTTTAGCAAAACTATATGCCCACAAAACCATATAGCTCAAAATCGATGATAAACGCATCATCGGAGTTAGAGCATTTTTACAGCTGAAAAACTGAAAACAGTATGTACTGTGTGTATGGACACATAGGGGGTCATTTACTAAAGGAAGATGCCCTTTGCACTGAAAGTGCACTTGGAAGTGCAGTCGCTGTAGCTCCGAGGGGGACATGCAAGGAAAATAAAAAACAGCATTTTAGCTTGCATATGATTGGATGATAAAATCAGCAGAGCTTCCGCTCATTTCAGATCTACCCCTCAGATTTACAGCGACTGCACTTGCAGTGCAAAGTGGATTTGCCTTTCGTAAATAATAACCCCCATAGAGTAACACGCTGGGGAGTTTATTGGCTGCAGAAAAAAACGCCTGAAGCCCAAAATAGCAGCTATAAAAATGTCCAGTTGCTTCATTATGCTACTTGCCTACATATTTCTTGATGAGGATGCATTGCCTAGCTTTTCAGCAAATATCAAACAAGAATTACTGACTAGAAACAGGCCTATACATCAAGTCCATTACTAGTTATTGAATGTTTCCTAGCAATAACTCTAATCAGCATCAGTAGCATTTACTGAGAAATGAGTCCCTTAGAGAAAAGACTTACGTGTATAACAAATGAACTTACAGCTCTGTCAATACCAATAGCCACGCAAACAAACTGAATGACGGTATTTCACTATGTGCAAATGGTATAAGATGAGGCTTCATCAAAAGGCTCATCACCTGGAAACTTCAACTGCATGCAAATATATTTGTACAGTGGTGCAAGTCCAAAAATGTTGTGAATACAATGCAAGTATTTCAATAAAAAAAACAAAATTTTCCAATGTAGAAATAATCCTAAAATTGATTCATTATTGATATAGCTAAATTAAAGGCATTGGGGGCTATTTACGAAAGGCAAATCCACTTTGCACTACAAGTGCACTGAAAGTGCACTTGGAAGTGCGGTCGCTGTGGATCTGAGGGGGACAGCATTTTAGCTTGCATGTGATTGGATAAAAAAATCAGCAGAGCTTCCCCTCATTTCAGAGCTTCCCCTCAGATCTACAGCGACTGCACTTCCAAGTGCCCTTTCAGTGCAATTTCAAGTGCACTTGTAGTGCAAAGTGGATTTGTCTTTCGTAAATAACCCCCATTGTGTACTTACAAATGGTGCTGTTTTAATTTGGTATTAGTGTAGTTCCCTATGTTGTTTTCCTTGCCTTGTAATGATGGGCTCACATGTTGGGGCTACAGTTCATAGTTTCATGGCTGGCTGATTCCCCCATGTCCATACATTGCTACAGCTAGCCCGTCCCTATTCATCAGAGAGACAAGCAACATCTTGCATTGCTGCAGAGGTTGAAGGACTGCTCAGACTATACGCCACACACTGCATTAAATTTGTCTGCATGGCTGTTGTCTCAGAAGTAAGCCTTTTCTAAAGATGGTGCACAAGAAAGCATGCAAACAGTTTGCTGAAAAGAAGCAGACTATGGACATGGATTACTGGAACCATGTCCTGTGGTCTGATGATACCAAGATAAACTTATTTGGTTCAGATGGTGTCAAGCGTGTGTGGCGGCAACCAAGTGAGGAGTACAAAGACAAATGTGTCTTGCCTACAGTCAAGCATGGTGGTGGGAGTGTCATGGTCTGGGGCTGCATGAGTGCTGCCGGAACTGGGGAGCTACAGTTTATTGAGGGAACAATGAATGCCAATATGTTCTATGACATACTGAAGCCGAGCATGATCCCCTTTCCTTCGGAGACTGGGCGGCAGGGCAGTACTCAAACATGATAACGACCCCAACACACACCTCCAAGACGACCACTGCTTTGCTAAAGAAGCTGAAGGTAAAGGTGATGGACTGGCCAAGCATGTCTCCAGACCTAAACCCTATTGAGCATCTGTGGGGCATCCTCAAACAGAAGGTAGAGGAGCACAAGGTATCTAACATCCACAAGCTCTGTGATGTTGTCATGGAGGAGTGGATGAGGACTCCAGTGGCAACCTATGAAGCTCTGGTGAACTCTATGCCCAAGAGGGTTAGGGCAGTGCTGCAAAATAATTGACGCTTTGGGCCCAATTTGGACATTTTCACTTAGAGGTGTACTCACTTTTGTTGCCAGTGTTTAGACATCAATGGCTGTGTTTTGAGTTATTTTGAGGGGACAGCAAATTTACACTGTTATGCAAGCTGTACACTTACTACATTGTAGCAAAGTGTAACTTCTTCAGTGTTGTCACATAAAAATATATAATAAAATATTTACAAAAATGTGAGCAGTGTACTCACTTTGTGAGATACTGTATATAATATTTATCAACAAAAATGCATAACGTACTGCTATTTGGGACTCTATTTGGTTCCTGTTTTATGGAGCTATGTAGTTAATAAAACTATATATGAATTTTAATGACCAGTGGTTATAGACTCAAGTTTTCATTTCCCACCTATAACACATTCTGTTCTATTCTCCTGCTGAGTTCGTTTACTTCTGCAGCCGAATCAGATGTAGACTGCTTCAGTTTCTAAGCCCTGAATACTATTAATTTCACACAATGACATTTACCTTTTCACAGAAAATTTTAATGGCTGTTATATCCTCTGCAACTTGCTAACAAGCAGATTACCATTTATTCTTGTACACTGCTTACTTGAAAATAAGTTAACTTTTTTGTCCCTGAACTACATTAAAATTGTAAATGAGTCATTTGGAAAATTTGGTGCCTCCTTCTCATTATAGTGTTTGAACATTCATTTATTTTCAGCGTTCTCATTAGTGAACTCATTTTTTATTCTCACATTTTAACTTATTTCATATTTTCGTATTATTTTTTTCCAGGATATTATTAATAGCAATTATATTTTACAATCAATTACATTATAGAACTATTATGTAAATAAATATTTTTTATTTAATTGTGTAAGATGGCCTTGGTTGTTTGGATGGGGAAAAAACATTTTCTGACAGTGCTCAGCAAAAGACAAAATAAGCTGCCATAAATAAGAGGAAAAATTATGATTAATACAGGCATAAATGTGCTGCCTGTAGTAAACGACTCACTATTAAAAGTATGATAACCCTAAGTCCCTGAGGGCAGCATACAGCTTGTACAGCAAAAAACATTTCTTTAGGGAACCAAACCTAAACTATTTTGGTACCCCAGGCACACTTACCTTAATGTGCAATTATGTAAGACATACTTGCACATTGTGGCAAATGGGGGAGGTCTGGCCTGGGAGTAGGGGTGGATTGACCACTGGGTCAATACAGAAAATATATAGTATATGTTTTTCTGGTGGCCTTGAGTAGGTTTGTACCCAAATTTAAACCTCAATCAGCATAAGACTTGCAGTTAGTAACAACTGATTGAGTTCAAACAATTTTCACATAGTAGCAGTTATCTTGTTCAAAAAAAGTTCTCATTTATGATTCATCCCTTCCAATTCCATTTTTCTGTGCCTTGGTGCACCAGTAATTGATGAAAGTGGAGAAGGGAGTGTGTTATATTAATTCATTAACACACTCCTTTCTCAACGTTCACCAATTACTGCTGCACCATGGCAGACTTTCTGTGTTGTACTTTTTTCAATCCACACTAAAAAAGGTTATGTCTCCTTTCAAGTCCAAATTTCCCAGTCCTTCTCTAATGGCAAAACTACCCTCTAGTTCATCCTCTTCTAGCGATGCATGGTTCACAATCCCACTTGTTGCTCCCTCACTAGGGATGAGCCGAACACCCCCGAGTTCGGTTCGCACCAGAACCCGCGAACGGACCTAAAGTCCGTGTAAATTTAAGAACCATATTAATTACAATGGACACTAACGTTCAAAATCAAAAGTGCTAATTTTAAAGGCTAATATGCATGTTATTGTCATAAAAAGTGTTTGGGGACCTGGGTCCTGCCCCAGGGGACATGTATCGATGCAAATATTTTTTTTAAAAACGGCCGTTTTCTCAGGAGCAGTGATTTTTTTTTTTTTTTTTTTCTTTTTTTTTTTTTTTTATTTCTGTTCCACTTCAGAAAGAGTATTCGTGGGTGAGTGTCAGCTATGCCCGCATCTCCATCCCTCTAATTGTCTTAGCATCATTAGTGGATTGTTTCATTCTCCCCCTTTTTTTTTTTCTCCCCCCTAGAGTTGGGGGGGATAGGGGTCCTGAGTCGGGCGTCCATAAGGATTACAAAACTCACAAATACATATATACATCTGAACTCCCACCCAGCCTCCACTCCCCCTCCGCTTCCTGTTTCCTAAATCCCGTTCCATCACTCTTCCAATTAACCCCCCTAGGGGTTTTATTTTTATTTCCCCCACCCCTCCCCCCTGTCCCCCCCATGCCCCCACCCTCCCCATCCCCGTCCGCTGTTCTGTTGTTGTGAGGTGGCCCTTTCTCCCCAGTGTTTTCTCCTGCCCTTAGGGTCTGCCTTTCCACAACTAGATCTTTTTTCAGCTTTGCCTCCCAGGGATCGTCAGATGTCACGGCTGCACTCGCAAAGCCTCCCTGTAGCTCCAAGACCTCTTAAATTTTCTCCAGCTCTCCCATCTAGCCCTCGTGGCCTCTCTGTCCTCCTCCCCGGTGTACAACACACATTCCATCATGTATGTGGATTCCACTGCGTCAACCCATTCCCATAGGGGTGGGCTTTCCTTGTCCTTCCACCTCCTTGGAATTACCCTTTTAGCTGCGTTAAGCAGATGGGGGATCAATGAGCCTTTATATTGTTTAATTTCCTTGGATGTGGCATGCATAAGTACCACCCAAGGGTCGTTTTTTACCTCGATCGTTGTTATTTCTTTTATGTATTTTAGGACAGTCTCCCAAAATTTTTTGATTTTAGGACACCCCCACCATAAGTGACCCATCGTGCCCCTTTGATCACACCCCCTCCAACAGTTCGCAGATGTTTCCGCCTGGAAATTGCTGACCCTGTCCGGGGTTCTATACCACCTAGCCATGCACTTAAAGTTTGTTTCTGCAGTTCTCACATCTACCGCTGACCCATGTGCTAATTTTAAAATTTTCTTACTTGTGCCTATTTCTAGTTGTGTTCCTAGTTCACTTTCCCATTTGGTAAGGTATGGCGGCATCTCCGGTCTATCTCTTTCTAATAACAGTTTATATATTCTGGATATTCTTTTTTTTGAACATTCTGCCGTAAAGATTTTCTCTAATTTTGTTAGATCCTTAGCCTCCCTTAAGGGCTAGGGAGAGAGCCCACGAAGTGGGTTAGCTGGCGATGCCGCCATCCATCTATGGAGAAAGCCTCATTATTCTGTAACTCGTGCAGTGTCATCACCTTCCCCTTACTAATAACTTCCCCTAGTCTCGTGCAGTCCCTTCTAATCCAATCACCCCCTAATTCCTTTAACCCTGGTGGGAAAAAGGGGTTTTCTTTAAATGCTATAAGTGGCGAGTTATAATTTTTATTAAATATTTTATATATTTTGTCCCAGATTTTCAAAGTCGTGATAGTGATTATGTGTGTTTTTTCTCCCAGTGCCCGGCTTTTCGGAGGATTCCACACAATCTTCCCCAGCCTAACTTCACTCAGTGCTTCCTCCAAACTAACCCATCTTTTAGTGTTACCTGTTTTTTCCCCATTCTGCGATTCTCAATAGTGCTATAGCATGGTAGTAACTTTCTATGTCTGGAACCGCCAGACCGCCCTGACTTTTGTCTTGTTTTAGAACTTGGAGGGAGATTCTATGTTTTTTTGTAATTCCATATGAAATTCATTATAATAGCTCTTAGTTTGCCGAGGTACTGTTTTGGGAGAGAGAGGGGGAGCATCTGGAATTTATATGTGATGAGTGGTAAAATCATCATTTTTACCGAATTAATCCTGCCTATCCAGGATAGGATTTTCCCCTTCAGCTCTTGGCATTTTTTTTTTATGTCTTCTAGGAGTGGGATATAATTTATTTTATATAATTTCCTCGGGTTGTTGGCCAGTTCTATTCCTAAGTATTTTATCCTTTTTTTCCAGACGAAACTAACTGTTTTCTGTAGGTTCTGTTTCTCTATTTTATTAAGGTTAATATTGAGGATAAATGTTTTTGAGGCATTAATTCTAAAGTTTGTAAGTTCCCCATATTCCTTTAAGGTTTCAAGCAATATAGGGACTGACTTCTGGGGTGAGCTTATGTAAAAGAGGACGTCGTCCGCGAAGGCCGCCAGTTTGTGCTCTTCGCTGCCGACTTTACAGCCTTCTACCTCTGGGTTTCCGCGAATTGTAGCTAGCAGCGGTTCCAAAGATAGAATAAAAAGGAGAGGGGAGAGTGGACAGCCCTGCCTGGTACCATTAAACAGTTCGAACTCCGCGGAGGTCGCTCCATTGGCCTTGATGTTAGTTTTCGGATGCTTATATAGGGTTTTAATTTTTTGGATAATTCTGGGTCCAAAACCCATCTTCTGTAGAGTGTTGAACATGAACCCCCAGTCTACTCTGTCGAACGCTTTTTCAGCGTCTATCGAGAGAAGTAGACTGGGGGTTCTCGAGTCTCCCATCCTCTGTATGGCTAACAGTGTCCGAATCCCATTGTCCCTCCCCTCTCTGCCCGGGACAAACCCGACCTGGTCCGGATGGATCAGTGTGCCCAAATGCCCCTTTATTCGATCCGCCAGTATCTTTGCGTATAATTTTGTGTCGAAATTTAATAAGGAGATAGGTCTATAGTTCGAGCACACCGATCCATCCTTCCCATCCTTCCTCAACAGGGTGATCGTAGCTCTTAGGGCCTCTTCGCTCATATCGTAGTCTATCCCTAGTCCATTCATATATCGCAGCAATCTCGGTATAAGAACCTCCTTGTACGTTTTATAATATGAGGCCGTGAAGCCGCCCGGGCCCGGGCTCTTCCCTATTGGAGAGTTGTTAATGGCTGCTAAAATCTCCTCCTCAGTTATTGGCCTCTCAAGCTCATCTCTTTCCTCCCCCCCTAGAGCTATTAGCCCTGCCCTCTCTAGGAACTCTGATGTTTTCTGGTTATTTCCAATGCTATCGTTGTTTCCCTTGGTTTTCACCTCGTAGAGTTCTTTGTAATAGTCTCTAAATGTAGAGGCTATTTCACTAGAGGTGAACTTCATCTCCCCGTTTCTTGTTTGAATTTTTTCAATAAAATTTCTGGTTTTCTTTTTTTGTAATTTCCTTGCTAAATATTTCCCTGGCTTGTTACCCCATATATATTGTTCCCTAGCCAATTTATTAAACTTCTGTCTAACTTCCTGTTCCGCCAAATCTTTCAATTCCTCTCTCTTGTCTGTAAGCTCTATGTATATGCTCTGGCTAAGTGCCCCCCCAGATTTATGTTTTTGCTCCAGGGTTTTAATCTCGGCCATTAGAACTTGCATTTTTCCCACCCTCTCCTTTTTTTTCCATGAGGCTTTAGCTATCAGGAGCCCCCTAATGAACGCTTTATGAGCGTCCCACAGTTGTGCTTCTGAGACCTCTCCGTTGTCATTGATTTGAAAGAACCATTCTAGCTCTTTTTTAATATAATCCCTGATTTCTTTGTCATGTAACAATTCTGGGTTAAGTTTCCATCCGCTAGAGGGTTGTTTGTGTTCGGGGAACCTTAGCCTCATGGATACCGGGGCATGGTCCGAGAGGGAAGCGATTCCAATTTCGGTTTCTTTGACCCTTTCCAGTATACCATGATCTATTAAGATGTAGTCCAGGCGAGAATACATCTGGTGGACCGGGGAGAAGAACGAGTAGTCTCTCAACTGCGGGTGCTGGATCCTCCACACATCCAACAGTTGGTCCTCTCCTAGTTTTTTTTTAATCCGCTTCAATTGTATGTTGCCCCTCCCCGTGCCACCAGACGTACTGTCCTTCGCGGGGTCCATCACGAAATTGAGGTCCCCATCAGGATCAAATATCCCTTCCTGAAGGCCCTTAGCTTGCGCAGAATTGCTTCAAGGAATAAGACAGGTTTGGCGTTGGGGGCATAAACATTGGCCAGTGTAAGTTCTACCCCTAGAAGAGAACCCCTAAGAAACAGGTACCTCCCCTCGGGGTCCGTCATTCTCTCCTCCACTGTAAAGTCAAGGGAGCAGTGATTTTAATAATGCCTAAAGTGAAACAATAAAAGTGTAATATTCCTTTAAATTCCGTACCTGGGGGGTGTCTATAGTATGCCTGTGAAGGGGCGCATGTTTCCCGTGCTTAGAACTGTCCCTGCACAAAGTGTCATTTTTGCAGGAAAAAAAGCTATTTAAAATCACTCGCGGCTAATGAATTGTCGGCTCCCGTAACACAGAGAACAGTCATTCATTGATAGTCATTGATAAAAAAAAAGTCATTGATAAAAAATAAAAAAAGCAAAAAAAAAAAAGTGCGGGGGTCCCCCCAAATTCAATTACCAGGCCCTTCAGGTCTGCTATGGATATTAAGGGGAACCCCGGCCAAAAAAAAAAAAAAATGGCGTGGGGTCCCCCTCAAAATCCATACCAGACCCTTATCCGAGCACGCAACCTTGCAGGCCGCAGGAAAAGAGGGGGGATGAGAGCGGCCCCCCCCCTCCCTCCTGAACCATACCAGGCCACATGCCCTCAACATTGAGAGGGTGCTTTGGGGTCCCCCCCAAAGGACCCCAAAGCACCTTATCCCCATGTTGATGAGGACAAGGGCCTCGTCCCCACAACCCTGGCCATTGGTTGTGGGGGTCTGCGGGCGGGGGGGTTATCAGAATCTGGAAGCCCCCTTTAACAAGGGGACCCCCAGAGCCCGGTCCCCCCCCCCCCCTGTGTGAAATGGTAAGGGGGTACAAAAGTACCCCTACCATTTCACCAAAAAAGTGACAAAAATTGTAAAAATGACAGGAGACGGTCTTTGACAATTCCTTTATTAAAATCTTCTTTCTTCTGGTCTTCCTTCTTCCTTTCTTCATCCTTCAGTTTCTTCATCTTCTCCTTCCGGCATCTTCTTCCATCTTCTTCTTCCATCTTCTTCTTCCTCTGATCCGCTTCTTCTTGCTCTGGTCTTCTCGTCCGGCATCTTCTTCCATGGCGTCGGTGTCTCTTCTGGGCCGCTCCGCGCAATGGGAGGCTCCCTCTGTGTGAGGCTTCGCTGTGTCTGACAGGTCTTTTATAACAGAGGGCGGGGCTACCTGGTGACCCCGCCCCCCTCGGATGTCATGGGGAAAGCCATAGGGAATTCCCCATGACGTCCCCGTGCCTCAGAGGGGGCGGGGTTACCAGGTGGCCCGCCCTCCGTTATAAAAGACCTGTCAGACGCAGCGAAGCCTCACACAGCGGGAGCCTCCCATTGCGCGGAGCGGCCCAGAAGAGACACCGACGCCGTGGAAGAAGATGCCGGGCGAGAAGAAGCGGATCGGAGGAAGAAGAAGATGGAAGAAGATGCCGGAAGGAGAAGATGAAGAAACCGAAGGATGAAGAAAGGAAGAAGGAAGACCAGAAGAAAGAAGATTTTAATAAAGGAATTGTCAAAGACCGTCTCCTGTCATTTTTACAATTTTTGACACTTTTTTGGTGAAATGGTAGGGGTACTTTTGTACCCCCTTACCATTTCACACAGGGGGGGCCGGGATCTGGGGGTCCCTTGTTAAAGGGGGCTTCCAGAATCCGATAAGCCCCCCGCCCGCAGACCCACACAACCAATGGCCAGGGTTGTGGGGAAGAGGCCCTTGTCCTCATCAACATGGGGACAAGGTGCTTTGGGGGGGACCCCAAAGCACCCTCCCAATGTTGAGGGCATGTGGCCTGGTATGGTTCAGGAGGGAGGGGGGGCGCTCTCGTCCCCCCTCTTTTCCTGCGGCCTGCCAGGTTGCGTGCTCGGATAAGGGTCTGGTATGGATTTTTAGGGGGACCCCACGCCATTTTTTTGGGGCCGGGGTTCCCCTTAAAATCCATCCCAAACCTCAAGGGTCTGGTATGGATTTTGAGGGGGACCCCACGCCATTTTTTTTTTTGGCTGGGGGTTTCCCTTAATATCCATAGCAGACCTGAAGGGCCTGGTTATTGAATTTGGGGGGACCCCCACGCTTTTTTTTTTTTATCAATGACTTTCAATGAATGACTGTTCTCTGTGTTACGGGAGCCGTCAATTCATTAGCCGCGAGTGATTTTAAATAGCTTTTTATCCTGCAAAAATGACACTTTGTGCAGGGACAGTCCTAAGCACAGGAAACATGTGCCCCTTCACAGGCATACTATAGACACCCCCCAGATGTGATACTGCAATGCTGTACTAACAGCACGCACACACTAATCCCCAGAATCACAGCAGATAATGTCAGCAGTCAGAAGCACTGCAGAATGGATCACAGCACATAATAACACTGACACTGGAACACAATATACGTGGCCGCCGGCGCGGCGGCCTTTTATAATGTGGGGCGTGTACTAAACCCCCTGAGCTATAATTGGCCACAGGCATCCTGCCTGTGGCCAATTATTGCTCTCCTCCCCGCTGGCTCTATTATTGGCCAAGCATGCGGGGTCACAGTGCATGCTTGGCCAATCATCAACCAGCAATGCACTGCGACTGGCGCAGTGCATTGCGGGCCGCTCGCATCACACGAATTTGATGCGAGCGGCCCAAATAGTTCTGGGCTCGCCGAGCGGGCGAACGCCCGATGTTCGATTCGAACATGGGTTCGAATCAAACATCGGGCCCATCCCTATCCCTCACTATCATATTCTCAGTTTTTTTTCTTCTGAGCTGGTTTCTTTGTTTTCCAGCCATTGGACAGCCACTGATATAACTTGTGCATATGTTGCATTTGAACAGTGGTATCACACTCCCTTATTAATATTGTCATGGAGATAAAGAACCAAAGGGACCTAAAAGTAAAGTAGAACTATAGCCCAAAATTTTAATTTTATTTTGGACAGAGTAATGCCCTGTACACACGATAGGATTTTCCGATGGAAAGTGTGTGATAGGACCTTGTTGTCGGAAATTCCGACTGTGTGTAGGCTCCATCACACATTTTCCATAGGAATTTCCGTCACACAAAATTTGAGATCTGGTCCTCAAATTTTCTGACAACAAAATCCGTTAAATTCCGATCGTGTGTACACAATTCCGACGCACAGAGTGCCACGCATGCTCGGAATCAAGCAGAAGAGCAGCACTGGCTATTGAACTTAATTTTTCTCAGCTCATCATGTGTTGTACGTCACGGTATTCCTGACGTTCAGAATTTCCAATCAACTTTGTGTGACCGTGTGTATGCAAGACAAGTTTGAGCCAACATCCGTCGGAAAAAATCCCATGGATTTTGTTGTTGGAAAATCCTATCATGTGTACAGACCATAAGAGAGGGTTATAACTCCTGTCAGATTTTTTTTTCTCGCAATCTGTGTCCCATTGCGGAGATTTCCCTTCACTTCCTGTCCCATAGTCAAACAAGAAGTAAGAGCAAATCACTGCAAATCAAGGGAATTCCTTGGGGACCCCCAGCTCACCTGAACTAGTGTACCCATTGGAAGATTTCCCCTCTATTATTTTTCTGGAGACAACCCAAAATGGGGTTTTTCTTTTACTTTCACTTTCAATGATAATGGTAAACAGGACAAATAGGAAGGGTTGTATCTCCTTTTTGAGGGGGGCGCAGACAGCAATAAAAACCTGAAATGAGTTTGAATCCCTCTCCACTCTATCCAAAACAAAAAAAAAAGGTTTTGCCTTTAGTTATATTTTACCTACTTAGTGGAAAAAATACTACCAATGCCTCAATCAGATATGTGTTGCATTTTTACCCATCATTTCAGCAGCTTTTGACCCTCCACAATGCCCCAATCTCTTTATACAACCTGTATATAGTGTTATATCCGCCTACATTTTTCATTCTATGACAAGGCTGAGCTATGTCTACAGCCTGGAGCGAAGTGGTTGGAATCTGCCTGACTAAAATTAGCCAAGCACTATTAGAATTTTGCTGGAAATTTTTCAGTTAACAAAATTTTCTTCAATTTGCTAATCCTCCTTCTGATCGCAGTGGTGAAAAAATTCAAAGGAGCGGGATACCCATTTTTTCTTGAATGACTGAATTTCTAATGATGAATAGGGTTTTTATTTGGGAAAGTCCAATCATTCCAAAATCAAATGTTGAAAGTAAAATAAATGTTATTGTACTTTCAAACATCATTCATAAAGTTATTGAATGCACTGAGAACTTTTGTACAAACGTTTTTTTTTTTTTAAATCTACATGTTTATGGCCAGCTTAAGGTTGACGACTAGCCTGAGGCAGAACTTGTCTATGTCTTCTCAATGTGGTCACATGGTCTAGTACTGTTACATAATCAGTAATGCTGTAGGACAAACACGTTATGCAGATAGCAGAGTGCACTACCCTGTTGATGCAGCCACATTAGTATAGAAAAAAGCAGTGATAGCTACAGCACCCTAATGTATCATATTTTAATTAAAAAATTATAAAACCTTAAAACCTTATTAGTAGCTATGGGTAATATCCATTTTTTCCTGAAAATGACCCTAGGTATTGTAACAAATCACAATAAACTTAGCTTGATATGTGTCCCATAGGGACTTGAGATAGTAATCATCATTTCCATAATGTTGCATTTAATACCGGTTATAGCATTCTTAACCATGGGGGGAATCTCGTTTTTGAGTTGTGGAGGCACTTCCCATTTTTCTCAATAACTACACTTCATGGTTTGTACTGTGTTACAATGTAAAAAGCAGGAGATTATCCGGATTCAAAATCATCCTGGGTTAGATGATGTTTCTGGAATGATGTGAAGAGATTAAATGATTTAGTAATTCAAGCCTTCAGCAAGTGAAACATAATTAGCAAAGTGCTGCTGGCCCTCTCACTCTGAAGGGACTGTCACCAGCTGTAGAAACAGATCCCATGTACATTAAATGATGGCAATAAACATGAACAAAACATAAAAAAGGAGTGCCAGTATTACAAATGGCACACAATCTGTTTTGATTATCTTTGAATGTTACAGAAAATCACACAGGAGAGAACTACAACGCAGAGAACAGAGTGTTTATGAATATAATGACAATGATAAAGTCTCCCTTGTGACAATATAGATAAGGTTTCTTTTGATTCACCGTTGGCGTAGCCGATCATACTTGTAGAAAGCATTAACCCTAGCCCATGTAACACATATATGGTGTTGCTACATTCTCTCCGAATGGCAATTAACAGACTCTAGCTTCCATTACATTCAGTTTTCTCATGGTAATTGCAGGTTTACTATATATTAAACCAATATAAAAAGATAATTCACATTTAAATAGACTGGTCATGTTACAGTTGCACTTTCTTATGCATTACTCTCTATAGTGTTCGTAAGTGCATTAGCTGGATCAGAACGAAAAAATATGTTTACTACAGGGCTCTAGGTGGGAATCATTTGTAATGAACTATTCAGACTTAAAGTCAATACAATGGTTATTAACATTAAGAAATAAAAATGTTTCCCAGGAAAGGTATATAAAGAACAGTAAAAGCTTAGAGTTTTACAGAACCAAAACTTGCAAAAACTAAAAGGAGTAAGAGGGGTGGTTTAAAGATTCTGTGCTGAACTCCACAAAACAAGGGTAAATAATATTGATAAGGTACGGTAAGCTGTGCAATATATTTTCTTAAGTTAATGCAAAAATGATCCTACTGAAAGTAACTTTAATGTTAAAACTCAGTCTTTAATGGCATCCCAGTCTTATGCCCCGTACACATGGTCGGATATTCCGATGAAAAAAGTCCGATCAGATTATGTTGTCGGAAAATACGATCGTGTGTGGGCTCTAGCTGGCTTTTTCTGTCGGAATTTCCAACGGAAAAAACTTGAGAGTAGGATCTCAAATTTTCCGACAACAAAATCCGATCAGAGTTTTTCCGATCGTGTGTAGGGAATTCCGACGGACAAAGTGCCACGCATGCTCAGATCAAATTAAGAGACCAAAGCTATTGGCTACTAGCCTCTACGTAGTTCCGTAGTACGCAACGAACGATCCAACCATGTGTATACAACAGCAGTTTCGGACAAAGTCCGTCGGAAAAAAATCCAACGTATTTTGTGGTCGGAATTTCCGACCTTGTGTATGGGGGCTTAGTCCGTAGGGTTCAATATTGAGTTGGCCCACCCTTTGCAGATATAACAGCTTCAACTCTTCTGGGAAGGCTGTCCACAAGGTTAAGCTGTGTGTCTATGGGAATGTTTCACCATTCTTCCAGAAGCACATTTGTGAGGTCAGGCACTGATGTGGATGAGAAGACCTGGCTCACAGTCTCCGCTTGAATTCATCCCAAAGGTGTTCTATCAGGTTGAGGTGAAGGACTGTGCAGGTAAGTCAAGTTCCCCCATCCCAAACTCACTCATCCATGTCTTTATGGACCTTGCTTTGTGCACTGGTCCAAATCCTTTGGTGGAGGGGCGATTATGGTGTGGTGTTGTTTTTCAAGGGTTGGGCTTGGCCCCTTAGTACCAGTGAAGGGAACTCTTAAGGCGTCAGCATACCAAGACATTTTGGACAATTTCATGCACCCAACTTTGTGTGAACAGTGTGGGGATGGCCCCTGTTCCTGTTCCAACATGACTGCACACCAGTGCACAAACAAGGGCCATAAAGACATGGCGGAGAGAGTTTGGGGTGGAGGAACTTGACTGGCCTGCATAGAGTCCTGACCTCAACCTGATAGAACACCTTTGGGATGAATTAGACTGGAGACTCAAGCCAGGCCTTCTCGTCCATATCAGTGCCTGACCTCACAAATCTGTTTCTGGAAGAATGGTCAAACATTCCAATAGACATACTCCTAAATCTTGTGGGCAGCCTTTCCCGAAGAGTTGAAGCTGTTACAGCTGCAAAGGGCAGGCAAACTCAATATTACACTATGTGTGTGTAACAGTAGACGTCTCAATACTTATGGTAATATAGTCTCTCTCTCTCTCTCTCTCTCTCTCTTTCTCTCTCTCTCTCCCCCCTGTATATATCTATATATATAGGTCTATACAGTATCTCACAAACGTGAGTACACCTCCCACATTTTTGTAAATATTTTATTCTTCTAATCTTTTCTAATCTTTTCATGTGACAACACTGAAGAAATTACACTTTGCTACAATGTAAAGTAGTGAGTGTACAGCTTGTATAACAGTGTAAATTTGCTGTCCCCTCAAAATAACTCAATAAAATAACTCAACACAATGTCTAAACCACTGGTAACAAAAGTAAGTAAACCCTAAGTGAAAATGTCCAAATTGGAACCAAGTAGCCTTTTTCAGTCCCCGGTGTCATGTGACTCATTAGTGTTACATGGTTGCAGGTGCGAATGGGTAGAAGGTGTGTTAACTTTGGTGTTATTGCTCTCACTCTCTCATAATGGTCACTGAAAGTTCAACATGGCACCTCATGGCAAAGAACTCTCTGAGGATCTAAAAAAAAAGAATTGTTGCTCTACATAAAGATGCGATAGGCTATAAGAAGATTGCCAAGACCCTGAAACTCAGCTGCAGCATGGTGGCCAAGACCATACAGTGGTTTAACAGGACAGGTTCCACTCAGAACAGGCCTCGCCATGGTCAGCCAAAGAAGTTGAGTGCACATGCTCAGAGTCATATCCAGAGGTTGTCTTTGGGAAATAGACGTATGAGTGCTGCCAGCATTACTGCAGAGGTTGAAGGGGTGGGAGAACAGCCTGTCAGTACTCAGACCATACGCCGCACCCTGCATCAAATTGGTCTGCATGGCTGTTGTCCCAGAAGGAAGCCTCTTCTAAAGATGATGCACAAGAAAGCCCGCAAACAGTTTGCTGAAGACAAGCAGACTATGGACATGGATTACTGGAACCATGTCCTGTGGTCTGATGAGACCAAGATAAATTTATTTGGTTCAGATGGTGTCAAGCATGTGTGGCAGCAACCAGATGAAGAGTACAAAGACAAGCGTATCTTGCCTACAGTCAAGCATAGTGGTGGGAGTGTCAAAGTCTGGAGCTACATGAGTGCTGCCGGCACTGGGGAGCTACAGTTCATTGAGGTAACCATGAATGGCAACATGTACTGTGACATACTGAAGCAGAGTGTGACCCCCTCCCTTCAGAGACTGGGCCGGAGGGAAATATTACAACATGATAACAACCCCAAGCACACCTTCAAGATGACCAAAGCCTTGCTAAAGAAGCTGAGGGTAAAGGTGATGGACTGGCCAAGCATGTCTCCAGACGTAAACCCTATTGAGCATCTGTGGGGCATCCTTCAACAAGAGTTGGAGGAGCGCAAGGGCTCTAACATCTACCAACTCTGTGATGTCGTCATAGAGGAGAGGAAGAGGACTCCTGTGGCAACCTGTGAAGCTCTGGTGAACTCCATGCCCAAGAGGGTTAAAGTGGATGTGAACCCAAAAATGTTTTCATTTTTTTGTCTGGCACAATATAGAGTATGGAATTTCAGATCATCTGTGCCAAATCTTGCCACAAAGAGTTAATCCAGCTCTGAGCAATCCTCATATCTTTTTTTCAGTGAAATAAAAACGGACAAACATGGAAAACTTTGTCCATTCTTCCCCCTTGCTGTGATTGACAGGTGATTTACATATCTCGTGAACTAGCCTAAGACATGCATTATTTTTTTATTTCCCACCCCCACTCCTTTCTTCTTTCTCTTTCTCTGCCCATATATCTCTCTGCTTCTCTGCCTGTGTCTCGATCCGTCTCTTGATTCCTGTTCTGCACATGAGCAGGAGTGACATGACCGCTCTCTGCTTCTTCACAGAACATGCTCTGTCACTCCTGCACATGCACGCCAGTCTCAGCAAGCGCAAGGCTCATCCTCGCAACGCTGGCTGGCAGTGGGAGTGTAGTGGTGGGCAGAGGAGTCCTCTGATGTCACGACTCCACCCACCGAGCGCCGAAAAAAAAAAAAAAACGCCCACAGATTAGAGGACACTTTCACTTAGGGGTGTACTCACTTTTGTTCCCAGTGGTTTAGACATTAATGGCTGCGTGTTGAGTTATTTTGTGGGGACAACAAATTGACACTGTTATACAAGCTTTACACTCACTACTTTACATTGTAGGAAAGTGTCATTTCTTCAGTGTTGTCACATGAAAATATATAATAAAATATTTACATAAATGTGAGGGGTGTACTAATTTTTGTGAGATACTGTCTATCTATCTATCTATCTATCTATCTATCTATCTATCTAATCTATCTTTATCTATCTATAGATATAGATATAGATATTTTTTTTAACTTATGAATCATTTTTATCTGAGTAATGATGGCTAGAAGTAGACTACAAGTTGCAAGCTGCTATGTTAGAGACTATTAATGTTTTAGTTTTATCTACTGTGTTTTCCACTGAACATCTCATCATTTGTTTCACTTGTCAAAACAAGTGTCAGATAAGATAGTACCATTCAACTGGACTTGTTCTGTCATGCTAAAGAGGTTTCGTTACTAAAAAGTAGCTACCTTAGTTTTTGTGAGAGTCAGAAATATATCCCATCTTTTTTATTCACGTTAGTGACTCAGTCATCATAGCCCAATCACCGCAGGATGTGTCAGATGCTGATTGCTCAAGAACAAGACAAGGTGTGAAGGACCCTGTTCTATGAAGTCTGGGACGTGTGTTAATTGTTAACATTAGATGGCTGCATGTGTGGATTGCTGTCAAATTGCCAGAGTAGAGATATTAAAATTCCATTATTTATGGGTGTCTAGTGGTCGAAGGTCCCCACTCGTGTTTAAGACCTGATGTATATGGCCTCTTTATGACCTTGAATTGTGCACTGCTCGGTTTCCGGGAAAAAAAAGGGCCACTATTCCTTTTTAAGATCAAACTGGAATAGTCGTCCCAATCAGGGATAGTTGCATTATACACCATCTTACATTTCATTTTGATTACATGCTGATTGGATTAAGTAGTAACATATTTGGCTATAAATGCTGGGGTATGTTCCTCACACTCAGTAGAACTGAGGAAGCTACTTGGTGGTGGTACTGGTAACATGTCTTCAACATGACAAAACACATTCAATTAAATGTGGCTGATTACTACTAGCTATATCTTGACCTACTGTAGATAAATAAAATTCTTCACAGATGGTATGAAGTGCCATTCCTGTTAACAGGAAACTGGATAAACAATTTATACAATTCATATACCAGTGTATGATCTTCACACATTAATTGTGCTACATTATATTTTACTATGGGTACTGTTTGTTGCTAATTTATAGACAATACAATTTTTTTACTTGAAACGTTCACAACAAAAACTAGTGTTGATGAAATAGTGAACTCAACTGTAGAATCATATGGCAGCTTCACCTCTAGATATCCCTATATTCATGTTTTTTTTTATTTTTTTTTTAATAATAGCACATATAGCATACGATAAAATCCAATGAAAATGGACAGTTCTCCTAATAATCAATTAAAACAAGATCACTGTATGCATTTAAAAAACCAATTCAACACTAACCAAAATCAATGAGAACAATCATTGCATAGTGCTTACTAGGCTCTGTATCAATTTTCTCATCTTTTGAACCTTGATCTGGCTCAGGAAATAGATTAATTCAACCCTCTTGAGATTATTCTTTTCAAGATATGCTATACTTCTTTTATTAAGAAATGCGCTAAGGCTGCAAAAGTGCAGTTTATGCTAAACATTGAGAATTTAAATAGATTACTTTCCATCCATGAATATTAATATCTAGCGCCATACAATTTAGAGCCATAACAAACTAAAATGTTCTATTATTGGAACTCTTCTTGTTGATTTAAATGGCCCTCTTTTAACCCTTTCTATGAATCTGCATACATTAAAGAAAGCAAGAATGATCAATACAAAGGTGTACAAAATGCTTCATGACATAGTAAAATAAGTAAAAACTAAACTAAAATTTTGTGACTGTGTAAAATATTTCCTAATGTATGTATAGACACATCAAAGGTCATATTTATGAGGGCAAAGATGTCAGACTCTTTGCTATATGTAGGACATTTACCATTCACATATATATCTTCTTACTTGGATAACTCCAATCCTTAGTATCTGTCTTTGCTGGAAGTTCACTCTGTACGTCTATCATTGCAATGAGCTTTTTTTGTGTTAGGTCCTATTGTACATTAAAGTGATCAGAATATGTTGTCTCAAGTTAAGTAGCTGATACCACAATGCTGCCTTTTGAATGCCATGATAGTTATGCAGATGGGGCCTATTTTCTTTTTGAACATACAGTACTGCCTGATAAATTGGATTAAAATTAATAAGCAATACCTTGAAACATCTATCTATCTATTTTTTTTTTACTTATATTGTATACAAGTTTGCACCTGATTCATAATTGTCATGCATATTCCTTGCACGTGTATGCTGAGATTAGACATAGCAAATACTAATTTCACATTTATTTTATATGATAACTGAATTTCAAAACTGTAGTTTATCAAATAAAGATTTAATTCACATAACAAGCATGTAATGATAAACAGTGTTCATTTTAGTTGTTTAGAAAATAAACAAATATATACTTAATTTTAACTTTTTTTAAAATTTGCCTTATGATGTTGCAAGCTTAGAAATGAATGTTAAATCTTGCATAGGTGCCTAGTCCAGGTGGTGCATACCTATTAGTAGCATAGTAAAACTGTTTCTAACCTCTTCACATACCAGCCTTCAGCTAGATACCAAGAATGGGTACTGCCACTGCCACAGTGTTAAACACAGAATTACAGGAATTGCAGCACTTTAAAAAATCTGCTGAGATTAAAGAGGTACTCCACCCAAAAGGGGAAGCTCTGCTTTTCTGCCTCCTCCCTACTCCTCTGCCACATTTGGCACCTTTTGGGGGTGAACAGGTACCTGGTTTTGCCATGGCAAACTGAGCCAGATGTTCAGCCCTCTCCTCCTTCCCTCGCAGCCACCCTATTCACAAAGCGCAGCGTGCTTCACACATGGGCAGTAGCCAATTTGCTGTGAAGCTGCAAGCTGAAGCTGAAAGGTTTCAGTGCTGGTTTCCTCTAGTCAAGATGTTGGCACCAGCACCCGATAGCGGATTGAAAAATTGTCTCCGGTGAGGGCATGGCTGGATTTCTGGACAGGTAAGTACTCTAATATTAAAGTGGTTGTATACCACGCTTTGTGATTTTTACTTACAGGTTAGCCTATAATAAGGCTTAACTGTAGGTAAAATGAATATCTCCTAAACATGTACGGTTTAGGAGATATTCAGCTTGCATGCAGCCACTGACGTCAGCGGCGCATGCGCTCTGAAGGTCTGGCGGATGCTGCTGGAAAATCAGAGCTCCTTGCCGGAAAAAAGACTCTGTGAAAGTGATGTCATTGTGGCTCTGGCCACTCACAGCGCTGGAGCAGCGAACCCAAAAGAAACGCAGGGGGAACATGCCAGCCCCCTCAGCGGTGACCGGGAGGCGGTATTGGGACTTTGTTCTAAGGTAAGTATTTCATAATGTGCTAGTATGCGATGCATACTAGCTCATTATGCCTTTGCCTTACAGGTTTTTTTTCCATGGTTTTTCCTAAAAGTCAGCAGATACAGTATTTGTAGCTGCTGACTTAATTTTTTTTCTGAAGGAGCCTGGAGCTCCTCTTTAAGTGTAAAAAGCTCCCTTTTAGTTTTCTTTAGTTGAGCTTTAAATGTGCTTTGCATTTTTAATGTTTCCCTTTATTAAAATAGAATTAAATGTCTATTTTCTTTGGTACATTCTCTCTAGAGCAATGCATAGCACCTCATGTCATTTGTTTGACAATCCCTTGCCTATTAGGCTAGCAAATGGCCATGTTTTTTTTGTTTTTTTACATTTGGCTCCAATTGATCTTAATGGGGTTTGGATTCTGCACCTGAACCGTACGCATGTACAGCAAGGCAGCCTTAAACCAAGCCCAGGTACATTCAGCTCATTAAGGTCAGTCCTTAATGATGCAGAGTGTAGCTTTGATGTGATGACATAAGAGTAACTCTTAACATTAATACAATTTGTGTTGGAGATGCCATCCCTGCAGTGCTTGACCAGAACAACCAGTGGGTAATCATATCCTAACAGATGGCGCCGTGAATAAACGGGATTAAGAGATAAAAAGTCACCAGCATTCCAAAAACTTCTGTTTTTAGAATGCTGATGACTTCTTATCTCTTAATCTACTTACTGTGGATACAGCATTGTATAGGTAATGATAGCCAATGTTTCAGGGTCATGCAGGGTCCATTTTTCAAAGTGTCACATTGCTAAGTTGAAAAAAAATTATACATTATATCAGCCCTCATATTTTCTGCTCGCCTACTCGCATTTTGCGAGTAGAAAATGAGGGCTGGCGAGGAGCTGGGCTGCCTGGGATTGGGGGGGCGAGCACCGCAGGTGGGGGGGAGTTGACCGGGAGCTGTTCTCCCGGTGGAAGAGTGCCATGGAGTTAGAGGAGAGCCGCGGGATTGCAGAGCGGTAATACACGCCGTATCAGCTGACATTAAAACTGTCTCCACTCAGTCTCACACTGCCTCGCCTCCTCTTAACCCAGTGCCTGTAATAGACAGAACGCAGGTCCAATGTCTATCACAGGCGCGGGGTTAGGAGGAGGCGGGGCTGTGTGAGACTGAGCGGAGACAGTTTTAATGTCAGCTGATACGGCGTGTATTACCGCTCGGCGATCCTGGCTCTCTTCTAACTCATCATGATCCGGTCGCCCTCTCACTTCCTCCGCCCTGGCAAGGCTGCAATGGGGGCACTGTGAGGCTGTAATTTGGGGCACAGTGATGCTTCAAATGGGGGCACAGTGATGCTGCAAATGGGGGCACAGTGATGCTGCAAATGGGGGCACAGTGATGCTTCAAATGGGGGCACAGTGATGCTTCAAATGGGGGCACAGTGATGCTTCAAATGGGGGCACAGTGATGCTTCAAATGGGGGCACAGTGATGCTGCAAATGGGGGCACAGTGATGCTGCAAATGGGGGCACAGTGATGCTGCGAATGGGGGCACAGTGATTCTGCAATTTGGGGTACAGTGATCCTGCAAATGGGGGCACAGTGAAGCTGCAAATGGGGGCACAGTGAGGCTGCAATTTGGGGTACAGTGATCCTGCAAATGGGGGCACAGTGATGCTGCTATTTGGGGCACAGTGATCCAGCAAATGGGGGCACAGTGATGCTGCTATTTGGGGCACAGTGATCCTACAAATGGGGGCACAGTGATGCTGCTATTTGGGGCACGGTGATCCTGCAAATGAGGGTACGGTGATCCTGCAATGTGGGGCACGGTGAGGCTGCAATGTGGGGCACGGTGAGGCTGCAATGTGGGGCACGGTGTGGCTGCAATGTGGGGCACGGTGAGGCTGCAATGTTGGGCACGGTGAGGCTGCAATGTTGGGCACGGTGAGGCTGCAATGTTGGGCACGGTGAGGCTGCAATGCACGGTGGGGCTGCAATGATGGGCACAGGTGAGCCTGCATTGATGGGCACTGGTGAGGCACTGCTGAGGGGAACTGATGAAGTTGTTGTTAATATTTATTTTTGTAACTTAACTGCATAAAACATTTAAGTGTCATTTCATGAGATAATTTTTGATGGCGTGATTAGGGGCAGGCAGGGTAAGGGTTGGGTGGGGCAATTGGTGGCGAGTAACCCTTGAGACCTGGCTAGTAGCTCAGGACTTGAAATTTTGAGCCCTGCATTATATACTGTATACACCAATCAGCCATAACATTATGACCACTGGCAGGTAAAGTTAATACCATTGAACAAGCATTACATTGGCACCTGAAAGTGGGTGGAATATTTTAGGCAGCAAGTGAGCATGTTATTCAGAATGTTGATGTATTGAAAGCAAAAAAATCAGGCAAGCATAAGGCTCTTGTTGGATATTCCTGGTTTGTAGTGGCTAGGACCTATGAAAAGTGGTACACGGAAGGAAAACCGGTAAACCAGTGACAGGGTCATGGTTGGCCAAGGCTCATGGATGTATGAAGGAAGCAAAGGCTGGCCTGTGTAGTCCAATTCAATACAAGAGCTACTGTAGCTCAAATTGCTGAAAAGGGTATGGCTGATTTCAATAGAAAGTTGTCAGAATACACAGTGCATTGTAGTTTGTTATGTATGGGCCTGCATAGCCACAGACCAGTCAGGGTGCCCATCCTGACCCATGTCCACAGCAAAAAATGCCTACAATGGGCAAGTGAGCTTCAGAACGTGACCATAAAGCAATGAAAGAAGGCATTTTCAAGGTGTTGACTTGATCTCCAAGATTCTCCAGATCTCAATCCAATCAAGCGTCTCTGGGATGTGCTGAGAAAATAAATATAATCTATAGAGGCTCCACCTGGCAACTTATAGGACCTTTTTCTTTTAGGGGGGAAGTCCCTTCATCTCCCATCTTTGATGGTTTGGAGGTGACTTCGGGTCTTTTGGGGCAGGGGCCACTCAGGGGTTCAGGAATTATATTTTCTCTGACCCCCAGATGTGTACCCCTCTTTTGTTTTGCCAGTGGTTTTAGTCCTTATTGTTGCTTCGCTCTGGGGGATGGGGGGTTTTCGCCCACCAATGTGCCTGGGCCCCTATTAGGCGATGGGACATTGGATGGGGGGGCTTCCCCCCTATTTACCCCCATGCAACAATAAACTCTCTCCCAGTATAGATCCTCCACCCCCACACTATTACATCCTGGTGCGGAAAATCTCTGCCTTTCTGGGGATATGGAGGACTCATCTACCCAGTTGTCTCCCCTTTCCATGTCCCACCTTCTCTGTCCAAATTTGGGCAGAGGGGATGGTGACGGGTCTGGCTTGTTTGGGTGGCTCGCGCGGCCACCTGCATTCTGGGTGGCGTGGATCCACATCAGCGTTATCTACGATCCTGTCCCATGCAAATCACCCTGCGCATGCGCACCCTTACACTGGGCGCCTGCGCCACAAACAAACCTCCTTTGGCTGGGTTTTCACATCGCGCATGTGTTCCATGCAATGCGCGATAGTGCTGTATGGGGCAGGGACGTCTTTTGACGCCTTGTGGACAGCGCTCACCTAGGTGCGGATGGCGGCGCGCGCACACTCACGCCGCCTACGTCACATGGATCTTTTTTCCTCCCTTTTCCATCAGGGATTGGGCGGGCCTTTACGTGACGACGCCGGACGCCTTTTGCGTCTGACGTCGTCCGGTAACACCCACTGGGGCGGGACAGAGCCTTTTTCCACCTATATAAGGACGCCTGAGACGGTATATGGCGTCATTCCCTTCCACAGCATTGTGCTGTGTGAACTGCTCTCCACCTCTGGGACATCTTGGGAGTTTTTCCTGGAATTTCTCCACCTTTGGACCCTTTGATCATGGACCCCAGGGTGAGTTACTTATATGGGACAAACGAGTGGTATCTTGGGGGCTTCCTTCCCAAGAGCACCACGGTTTCTCAGACTTTATATCCAGGTTTTTCACACTCCCCCCTTTTCTCCATTGGTGGTTTTTAGGTCTTTATGCCATTAGATGTATGGAATTTTTTCATTCGTACCGTCTTGTAGAGAGTATGGGAATGCGGCCCTTGTCCCTTGCCAGCATTTGGACGTCCTTTCTTCTCGGAAAGTGAATAGGAGGCAATGCTATATATGCAATGTTATATATGACTATGTAAGTGTATCATTCATAGTGTATTATCTATATATATTGAATATTTGTGTATATTCTTATGCAATATATGATTCTCTACTCTATTTTAAAATGGGGTACAGAATTTTTCTTTATATAATTGACATGTCTTGATATTCTGTAGATGGTGACTATAATTCCCTGAGGAAGATAGGCATATTTTCAGCCATTTGGAAACGCGTCGGAATTCTTCACCTTCACCCACTTCAGATATGCATATCATTTTGTACCATTTGTCATGTTGTTTTTAAATTTTTCTATGTTTTTCTATAAATTTTGTATAATAAATCTATAAAAATTATTTCATGTAGCCTATATGGTTTGTATAGTTGCCGGTATAGTCCCACTTTTAGAGGTTTTTTCTTATACCAGTTCCGGGGATGATGGCAACCAATATGTGTCTCGAGAATTGAGTTCAATCTATTTAAACTTATAGGACCTAAAGAAACTGCTACTGACAGCTTGGTGACAGATACCACAGAATACTGAAATATATACATTCAGAGATCTAGTGAAGTACGTGTCACAATGGGCCAGGGCTGTTATGGCAGCACAAAGTGAACCTATTCAATACTATGTGGTATATATACAGTATCGCTCTCTCTCTCTTGCTCTTTTTACACATCTCCCTGGCCCCTCTCTCTTTCAAGACCTCTGATCCAATGTCCTCTTCAGGTTTTTGCATCTATCCCTTTTTGGCAATTTAGTCTCAGCTTGGACACACGGTCACCGTTTCACAGCTTGGAGAACAGACAGGTAGTGTCTGTTAGAGTTTTGGTGAAAACTAAAATACTGTGTATGTATCAACCACTGAATGCTGCTCAAAAAAGTGTTTATGCACCCTCAAATTTTATAATAAATTAAGTATAAATAATATAAAGAAAAATAGGAAAATTGTGTAAAGTGTCTGAACATATATCCAAAAAAAGTCGCTGTATGGACGTCTATATGACAAAATGCATTGGAAGGATCCTATGTATGCTGAGAAACAGTCAGGACACTGTAGGAGCTGTGAGGGCCATACAACAGCTTCTTGTTTATTAAAAAAAGGAGCATTCACTGTGGGAGTTTGGTGATCAGTTTAGTGTAGAAAGCAGTCTGGATTCCTGTGAATTTGTTCTGTTATTTGACAAGTTGTTAATTGTATTGCCCAATTTGAGTGCATTCATTTTAACTTTTTTTACACAAAAAAGTGAGAAGCAGTATGGGTGTTCCTATCTCTTTTCCTTTTCCTGGTAAAATTATAATGTGAGACCAACTTATGAAGATTTTGGGAGGAGTCTTAAACTGAATATTTTAACCACTTGACCACTGGGCACTTAAACCCCCTTCCTAACCAGACCAATTTTCAGCTTTCGGTGCTCTTACACTTTGAATGACAATTACTCAGTCATGCAACACTGTACCCAAATGAATTTTTTGTCCTTTTTTTCCCACAAATAGAGCTTTCTTTTGGTGGTATTTGATCACCTCTGGGTTTTTTAATTTTTGCGCTATGAATCAAAATATACTGAAAATTCGGTAAAAAAAATAAAATAAAAATTCTTTGTTTCTATTAAAATTTATTGCAGAGTATTGGCAGAGTATTGGTGAGTATTGGCAGAGTATTGGCAGAGTATTGGCGAGTATTGGCAGAGTATTGGCAGAGTATTGGCAGAGTATTGGCGAGTATTAGCAGAGTATTGGCGAGTATTGACGAGTACTGGCAGAGTATTGCAGTGTTGCAGTGTTGCACAGTGGTGGCAGAGCATTGCACAGTGGTTGCAGAGCGTTGCACAGTGGTTGCAGAGCGTTGCACAGTGGGGGCAGAGCGTTGCACAGTGGGGGCAGAGCGTTGCACAGTGGGGGCAGAGCGTTGCACAGTGGGGGCAGAGCGTTGCACAATGGGGGCAGAGTGTTGCACAGTGGTTGCAGAGCGTTGCACAGTGGTTGCAGAGCATTGCACAGTGGTTGCAGAGCGTTGCACAGTGGGGGCAGAGTATTGCACAGTGGGGGCAGAGTATTGCACAGTGGGGGAAGAGTATTGCACAGTGGTTGCAGAGCATTGCACAGTGGTGGCAGAGCGTTGCACAGTGGTGGCAGTGTATCTGTCACTGACCAGCGCTGTGGGCACTACACATCCAGCCCACAGCGCTGGTCCCATCTCCCCCTTTCCGCTTCTCCCCTCTCACTGTACCGATCGGTACAGAGAGGGGAGGGAGGAACCGGCGTCATGACGTGATGCCGGTTTGTGTACATATGATCGCTCCGTCATTTGACAGAGCGATCACGTGGTAAACGGCCGATATCCTCGGGACCCGGCGGTCACGGATGTTCCCGAGTGCGCACCCCAGGGGGCGCGCGGGAGCAAGTTTCTGGGAGGACGTGGTTAATAAGCTCTTATAGATCGCATGGATTCTTTCTGGCAACTTAACCATATCTTGTATGTCTATACCAGGACCAAACATTCCAGGGTAAGTAAACTTTTGATTAGGGCCATTTTGGTGATTTCTGTTATCATTCGGATTTAAAAAGGAACAAATAAATATGGGAGAATACATGGCTTCATATGATCACTATCCTTAAATAAAATACAGTTTATTGGCATGATCAGTCATATTTTTAATATCAATGCCACAACTTTGCCATTTCTGCCAGGGTATGCAAACATTTGAGCACAACATACAGTAGATGATATATATATATATATATATATATATATATATATATATATATATATATATATATATATATATATTTATAATCCTGCCAAATACATAGAAAACAAGTGCAGAATTTAAAATCAGGATAATAGTAAATGATTTATCAGCTGGCTATAAAAATATTCTATGAATGCTTTGTGCTAAGCATCTCATGACTCAAAAGTGGAGTGCAGTCTGGCACAGAAGAACAGAGTCATGGCAATAATTCCACCATTGCAAAGCAAAAATCTTAGGATCCTGGCCATAAGTGGGTTTAATGCAAAGCATTTACAGGACATTCTCACATTGTCCAACATCTGATTTCAACAGACTTACAATTTTCACCCAATGTAGTCTGAAATATGAGAAGAAAAGGACCAAAGGAACGTTCCAATGTGTGTATATTCCAAAATAGCAAATGACAGCCAACAAGACAGAGTACCCAAACTCAGGAGGCATGTTTTACACTTTTACACTAACCTCAGTGCTTCTTCAAAACTTTTTGAAGAAGCACTGAGGTTAGCGTGAAACGCGTCACCTCCTGGGTTAGGGTACTCTGTCTTGTTGGCTGTCATTTGTTATTTTGGAATAAACACGTTGGAAAATTCCTTTGGTGTGCAGCTATTCTTTTTCTTCTCATTAATCATTGGTGGAGAGCTTTGGCTTGCACCCAGCACATCGGGACTGCAGTGATTGCTCACCTTGAATTCTCTTGTCTGAAATATGCACTTTGGTATCGTTGCTGTGGGTGCTAGAGGCCTTGTCCCCACATTGAGTTGGAGGCCAATGTGTCCCCATGTATCTGGAAGGGCGCAGAACAAAAGCTAAGTATATAAAAGTATAAAAAAAAAACATACCAGGGGGATTCAGGCGAGTTGGCATTTCTCTGTAAGGTGTTATATTATATAATGTCAAAGGGCTGGATCATTTTTATGACTAATTGTGTTCACAGTCATAACTACTAAGGGGAATTATTATTACCAAAACTGATTGTCTTTTTTAACCTGGTTTATAATGCATGTTGTATATTTTATTTGTTATACTGCACCTAATGAGACTCTAAGTTACCAAGGGGAAAGTAATATTCCGCTATGCTATTGGCTTAGAAGTTCTGACATTAGAACTAATGTAAAAGTGAACACACAGAAATGTTGCATAACATTTATTCTTGATTTTTTTAAACTGGGATAAGAATTAGCAAGCTAATTTAAATATGTATTAACTTTAAAAGTAATTGCATTTGTTATAGCAAGTGAACATAAGCAAATGCAACATCACTGTTGATTTATTAGTCAATATAGGCTATAGTTATTTTAAATAATTTAGGAGGCTCTATATCTTAGCCTTTCTATGACAAACATTATATTTCTATCCTTTCAAATGCTGAAGTTTTGTAATAAAACATGCAGCACATTTCATAAAGTGATGTTAGTGATGTGTGTTAATTTGCCTGATGTTTCTAGAGATTTTAATAGACAACCATTTGTTATTTATCAGGCAGTGACATTTTTTTGGTTCTTTTAGAAAAAACAGGCTATCACATCCACATATAGCTTTAAGGAACAGTATTTATTATTTTGTGTAATGCCTGCTGTGTAAGGGTTTATATTATATAAAGTGTGACGCACAGTTGTTAACAAACATATTTACAAGGTAGGTACATTCAAGCATGTTGACAATGCAGTCTCATGGACCACTTTATATAACTCTTGCACCCATGATACCCTTGTTCTTATAATGATTACTATTTTGCTCATACCAGGGAGCCCTTTTCTGTTTCAATATGCAGGCAAGTACAGGCACATGTAAAATAATTACTATAACAAAAGTAATCTCTTTGAATATACTGTAAAAAGACCAAAATTCCATAAACAAATTCCATGCTGTGGACAAGTGCAGAAAAGCAATTTCCTCTGTGTGCAGGTATAACCCTCCCTTAACGTTGCAACTTTCTCCATTACTACTTTGCTTATGTAGAACAAAGGAAAGAGAGTTATAGTAGCTGTCAAGGACACAGTCATTTTCAAATGTTTTTTCATAGAATATAATAGTGGGGCAGATGTATCATCCTAAGAGCGCAAATTAATTATCAACTTTACACTATCGTCAACCTATACTCCCTAAAAAACGATAAAAAACCCTTCCTGGCTGGCCTTATAAAGAAAGATAAAAAAAGTCCAACAAGGTGTCTCATAATCTGTGCACACTTTAACAATGTTGTAGAGAGTGCCATAGAATTCTATAATAAACAGAGGAGAACTTTACCCTTCACAATCTACCAGTTTGAAGACCTCTATGAAGATCAAAATAAGTGTGCTTGGTTTGACATGTTTCTTGTAGACAAACATGCTGTTTAGCTGAATAAAATAACTGATATTGGTACTACAGCATGGTCTGACCTATGTCAACCTGTTTCTGCCTAGATCCCAAATTTTACCCTACTAACTCTTGGGGGTTGAATATCAGGATTTTACATGACCTGGTCCATGGGCAATTTGTCAAAGATTGAAACATACTTTCAGCTGAATGCTGCTAGAAATATGGATTTCACCTCTCTGTGGAATGTCAATAAGGCTTACATTGGGGTGGCATGTGTCTTAATTCAGCTTGGGGTCCATGAAAAAGGAAATGGAAGTAACAAATAACACAAACGCTATAGGGGTGTTGGTAGATCATAATAAACAGAATTACTCTCTGCAGCTTACCAATTCGCAGATGTGGTTAGTTGCATTCGTTTTCTTTTTTAGCAATTCTTTCCTTTATTTTCATCTGGTGCTCCAGTCAGTAAGTCTGTTGATTTTAAGAAGAATTAGCTTTCCTGTAGCTGTAGCAGTTCCAGGGATAAGACAATCCCTTTACCACTTACAGGGGTTCTTACAATGGTCCACATTTATTTATTTATGTAAAATCTTTATCCCAACAGGATAAACAGTTTTCTTTAACTGAGTATTAAGTATTAGCTGGAGTTTGGCTTCAATTTGACTGACAGACTGACAATGATGCTATCCAAAAGTGCCCTGTGTTCCTTCATCCAGAGTGGGGGCACTCTAATGCCTCGTACACACGATCGGACTTTCCGCCAACAAAACCGTGGAATTTCGTCCGAAGGGTGTTGGCTCAAACTTGTCTTGCATACACACGGTCACACAAATGTTGGCCAACAATTACGAACGTAGTGAGTACTAAACCATTAGCTCAGACTCAAAAATATTGGGTATAAGAATTTCAAATAAGGTACATAAAATAAGACTATATGCAGATGATCAAAATATATACATAAACCTTTTGTGCTCACCCTATATTTTAACCCATATCTATGCTATAATAGAAATAGGAAAAACAACTACGGTACTTAAAATGTGTATCCAGCGCTTCCCTTAAAAATTGTGGATCTTTATTTTTATTTTTTTCCTAAAATAATAAACATATCATACTTACCTGCTCTGTCCAATGGTTTTTCACAGAGCAGCCCCAATCCTTCTCTTCTGGGGTCCCCGCCAGTGCTACTGGCTTCTCCCCCAGTCAAGTTCCGCTTTTTATGTAGACACTCATGTGGGCACACTCTCAAGCCACCTTGTCTGTGGCTATTGAAACAAACAGTGTGACTTGGCCTGCCCCCCCCCCCACTCCCTTGTCATAGGACATGATTGACAGCAGTAGGAGCCGATGGCTCCCATTACTATCAATCTTCCCTGTAAGGAGGGCTAGAGCAGAGAACTATTTCTCTCATGCATAGTGTTAGAATAAAATAGACTCAGGTGGGCATAGGGAGGGGATCTTGTCACACAGAAGGTTTTTTACCTTAATATAGAGAATGCATTAAGGGGAAAAAACCTTTAGAACCACTTTATATGCACACATATGAAATCACCTTGTGCTAATACAAATACATGTATCTCCCAAACAATGTCAATTAAATATACAGAAATAAAGTAACACATTTAAAAGTCCTTAACCACTTCCTATCTGGCCAATGTATGTAAACAGCCAGACGGGAGTAGCATTGATGCGGGTGGATGCAAACGTAAGTCTTTCTGCATCAGAGGCTCAGAGGCCTCTACCAAGTCCATATGTTTTAGACCACATAGAGTTCATCCAAAATATTTTGTGACATTGCTGAAGGCACTACAACCACATCAGAACTCTCTATCACATTTGGTGGATATGCCAAAAAACGTATACATTTTGGGGAATATATCTATTGCTTCATATTTTCTGTAAATAACACTTAACCAGACCCAGCACTTGCACTGTTCCACCTAGGTATCGATTGTAGGCCACATGACTCAAGAACTTTTCTAATTCATACCCTTATAGAGGCCAGGAAAGTGACTGCTAGGGCCTGAAAACAAAAGATTGCCCCCTTTTACATATCCTCAATGAACAATCTCAATTTGAGCTTATGCTCACCATTAAAAATGGGATAGTTAAAGTGGATGTAAACCCACTCTCATCAATTCAAAACTACTGCCATAGTGGTGATCTATAAGGATATACATGCCTCCTGCATGTATCCTTACCTGTCAAATGTCCCCCCTTTAGCTGTAAGAAACCCCCAAACAGTGCAGATTCAGTGGGCGGGTCTGTTGTTCGGCGCTCGGTGGGCGGAGTCATGATGCCAGCAGACTCCCCGCCCACCTCTTCACTCCCCTTGGCCAGAGTGTGCAGGAGAGGCAGAGCGCGTTCTGGGTAAAAGCAGAGTGCACTCACGGCCCCCTGTCATTTAAGTAAATACACATGACAGTGGGGGATGATCGGTGCGATGGGACAGCTGTGAGCATCGACCCCCCTGCATGCTTTTCATCATCTGCTTCTCCTTCCTCCCAGAGGCTTTCACCTGAAAAGCCATGCAGGGGGGGGATCGGTGCTCACAGCTGTCCCATTGCACTGATCATCCCCCCGCCCCCTGTGTCTTCCTCCTCCTCCCCGATGTCATTCCCCCCGCTGTGTATTCATCCTCTGCCCCCCTCGTTCCCCCCGCCGTGTCTTCATCCTCTGCCCCCCACCGTGTCTTTATCCTCTTCCCCCCCGCCGTGTCTTCATCCTCTGCCCCCCGCCGTGTCTTCATCCTATGCCCCCCTGCCGTGTCTTTATCCTCTGCCCCCTGCCGTGTCTTCATCCTTTGCCCCCCCGCCGTGTCTTCATCCTCTTCCCCCCCTGCCGTGTCTTCATCCTGCGCCCCCCTCGTCCCCCGCAGCCGCCGGCTTTTCTCTCCTCTCCCGTGGGCTTGGGGGGGGGGGGGGCGCGGGGGATCGGTCAGGATGGAGAGCGGAGAAAAGTGCCCTTATGTCATTTGACATATTGGCTCTTTTCTGAATGGGACACAGGGCGTTCGTTACTGATCGCTCCTGTGTCCTGTGATAACTGAGCAGAGTAACCTGTGTGTTCCTCTGCTCAGTGTATGAATGGAGAGAAGCTGCTGTCTTCCCTCCATTCATCTTCAGTGCAGAGAAAGGACTGGGGAATCTGTAGCCTCTATCCTTTCTCTGTCTCAAATGGGAGATGTCAGGGGTCTCTGTTTGGACCCCTGACATGTCACCAAAGCCCCCAACAGGGCTGATAAAAAAAATAGTCCAAAATAAAATTGTAAAAAAAAAAAAAAGAGAAAAAAATGAAATTGAACAATAAAAAAAAAACTGACACCACAACCACCCCCCAATACTGACACTGTCCAGAGCCCCAGGACCACTGACACCGACAACTGCCCCACTGACACCGTCCACTGACACCGTCCACTGACACTGACACCGTCCACTGCCCCACTGACACTGTCCACTGCCCCACTGACACCGTCCACTGCACCACTGACACCGTCCACTGCACCACTGACACCGTCCACTGCACCACTGACACTGTCCACTGCATTACTGACACCTTCCACTGCCCCACTGACACTGACCACTGACACCGTCCACTGCCCCACTGACACCGTCCACTGCCCCACTGACACCGTCCCCTGCCCCACTGACACCGTCCCCTGCCCCACTGACACCGTCCCCTGCCCCACTGACACCGTCCCCTGCCCCAATGACACCGACCACTGCCCCAATGACACCGACCACTGCCCCACTGACACCGACCACTGCCCCACTGACACCGACCACTGCCCCACTGACACCGACCACTGACACTGACCACTGCCACCATCCACTGCCCCACTGACACCGTCCACTGCCCCACTGACACCATCCACTGACACCAACCACTACCCCACTGACACCAACCACTACCCCACTGACACCAACCACTACCCCACTGACACCGTCCACTGCTCCACTGACACCGACCACCCCATTTCCCAAAAGCACTGTGAAAAAATATATTTAAAAAATAAATCCCCACCCTCCCATCATTGTTAGAATAGTACAAAAATAAATATTAATAAAATACAATAACATTTAATTTAAAAATGTATAAAAATAAAAAAAAATCCACTGGTCCCAACAAACCTTTTGAAAAAAAGAAATTAAATTGTAAAATAAAAAAATAATCTGACACTGTCCACTATCCTGACACCATCCTGCATGTACTACCCACCACTGTACACTCCGCATTCCTGTGATTTGCACCGCATTGCTGTTCAGATCACATGCAATGTCTGTGCGATTTCAGCCATACAAACTGTATGGCTGAAATCGCATCACATTCGGACCAAACTCTCACAGGACCCTTTTTTGGTCCGCACCAGAATCGCATGGGTGTTCACACCTATGTGATCCAATTCATGTCCTGTCAGTTCGCAGTGCAATATGCGAGCTGAAATGGGGGTGTCGTTAACATTGTATAACACTCCCCAGCAGTTCGCATATGGCAGTGTGAACTGCCGTGCGAGTCGGATGCGATGTGGGAAAACGCAGTGGATTCGCAGGGATCCCGAATCGCAGCCTTGGTGGGAGCAGTCAGGTGACATTTGTAGGCTGTATGTTTGGAGGCTCGGTTCACACTATTGTGATGCGAGAACCCTGCAAATCCACTGCGAGTTCCTACATCGCATCCAACTCGCGTGGCAGTTCACACTGCCATATGCAAATTGCTGGGGAGTGTCATACAATGTTAACGACACCCCATTTCAGCTTGCATATCGCACTGCGAACTGACAGTTAGGATATGAATCAAATCGCATAGGTGTGAACACCCATGCGATTCTGGTGCGGACCAAAAAAAAGGGTCCTGTGCGATTTTTGTCCGAATGCGGTGCGATATCACACATACTATCTGTATGGCTGAAATCGCACTGCACGGACATTGCATGTAATTTGCCCTGCAGTGCAGTGGGAATCACATGCGGTATCCCACAGCACACTGGTGTGAACTGGCCCTAAGATAATTCAGCCTTACTGGGTGTAATTATAAAAAGTGAGAAATACACCCCTCCCCCACATAACAAATCCTGGGTGATGGGAAGGAATGTTATCTGTGATCAGGTGACCTCAGACACACACTGCACTATAACAATCATCAGATCACTGGATGTTCTACTCTGCCCAGCTCTGACTACACACATGTTCCCTAAATCACTTGTCTGTCTATAGTCTGCTGACTGTTCACTGCATCCCATGATGAGAAACATCCAGTAAAGGCAGCCGATTCTGGGAGAGCTGGAGGGGAGGGGAGGGGGATGTGAATTGTGAACTTTTTACACAGGATGTGCCTGTCTCTTAGGCTAGTGCATGATATGTAAATGACCTATCACTCACAGCAAGGGGGCGTTTTTGACAAAGTTTTCAAGACTTTGTCAAGATTTCTCTAACTGAACAATAAAAGAGGATTGCTCAGGCCTCGAGTAAATCTGTGTGGCAAGACTGGGCTCAAATGAAAGGAAATCGTATTCTCTACATTATGACATAAAAAAAAAAATAATTTTGGGTTTACATCCACTTTAAAGCATTATGGTAACAATGGAAAGACTGACTCCCACACACTAAATGTAAAGCTGTTGTATAAATATTTCTTACTAATAGTCACTGGTCCTTGAGCATTTAATTGGCAACATGTACTTGGACCCTGACATATCTTTATTTGCGTCATTCCCCTGACTCTATTTCATAACAACCAAACAACGGCAACAGTGCTATGTCAGATGAACATCAATAGAAGATATCATTTATTCATTTATTTATTTTCTTGTCTTGTTCTTATGTTCTTATTACATGTATGATTGTATTTATACATTTTGCAACATAAAACCACAGTCTTTAATAAGAGATCGCCTTTTGTTTTTGTGTTCATTTTGAACTGATCTCATGTTTCACATCATATCAATCTCTGACTTATTTGTAAAAAAAACTTTTGTAAAAAAAAGTGAGTTTAACCGCTTGCCGACCACCTCACACAGATATACTGCAGGAGAAGGGCTCGTACAGGCAAACTAATGTACCTGTACGTTGCCCTTTAAGAGGTAGCCTGCAGGCGCATGCCCGCAGCAAGCTCCGTAAGTTGGGTCGCGGGTCCCGCGGACTCGATGTCTGCGGGGATACCCGCAATCGTCTCACGGAGAGGAAGAACGGGAGATGCTAATGTCAACAAACATCTTCCCGTTCTGCCTAGTGACAGTGTCACGGATCTCTGCTCCCTGTGATCGGGAGCAGAGATCAGGGACGTGCCACGCCAGCCCACAGTTCGAATCACTCCCCAGGACATACTTAACCCCTACACTGCCAGTGTCATTTACACAGGAATCAGTGCATTTGTATAGCACTGATTGCTGTATAAATGGCAATGGTCCCAAAAATGTGTCAAAAATGTCTGATGTGTCCGCCATAATGTAGCAGTCATGATAAAAATTGCTAATCGCCACCATTACTAGTAAAAAAAAAATATTTATAAAAATGCCATAAAACTATCCCCCATTTTGTAAACGCTATAACTTTTGCGCAAACCATACCAATCAATAAATGCTTATTGTGATTTTTTTTTACAAAAAATATGTAGAAGAATACGTATCGGCCTAAACTGAGCAAAAAAAAAAGTTTTTTTTTTTTTATATATTTTTGGGGGATATTTATTATAGCAAAATGTAAAAAAGAATGCGTTTTTTTTTTAAATTTTGCTCTTTTTTTGTTTATAGCGCAAAAAAATAAAAACCGCAGGGGTGATCAACTACCACCAAAAGAAAGCTCTATTTGTAGGAAAAAAAAGACGTCAATTTTGTTTGGGAGCCACGTCGCACGGCCGCACAGCTGTCAGTTAAAGCATGGCAGTGCCGAATCGCAAAAAGTGCTCTGGACTTTAGCCAGCAAAATGGTCTGGGGCTTAAGTGGTTAAAGATGAAGTAAACCTTCCTATAGTCTTTGTACCTATAGGTAAGCCTAGAATAAGGCTTACCTATAGGTACTGTAAATATCTCCTAAACGTGCACCGTACATGCGAGTACTTATGTATTTGCAGTATCACATAATTTGCTAGTATGAGATGCAATGTATGCGATGCATGCTAGCACATTATGCCTTTTACTTTACAGGACAGCAAAAAGGACAAAAAAAACAAGGTTTACATCCTCTTTAACAAATTGGACAGTGGCAAAACAGTTTAATAGCATCATTTTTGAGATTTTGAGACTACCACACTGCATTGTTTTAAAATACTTCAAACCCCCATTTTCTGATCTCCCGCCTTACCCCCATCCCTGATTATTCCAAAAATATTCCAAATTTAGGCTTCAGTCATGAATTTGATGGGAACTTTCTAGTGTCAAAACAATTAATAAAAGAGAACAAGCAGGTTTTATTATGACCACACCCTTGGATGGTTATGTAACATCTTTTTATATCTTTTTATCTTTATATATTTTTCTATTTCTTGGGGGACTGATGGCACACATTCCCCCCTGAATCTGTGAGTCCCCCTTTGGATACGAACGCATATATTCTGTTCTGCTATGTGTGGGTAGAGTTAAATATATTTTAGGCCATCTATTGAATATGAACAACTTTTCCACAACCACTGTTATTATTACAATTATCTTGTGTTTACAATTGAGCCTTGCATGTGGGCTTGAACAACAGAGTAGGATGTATCTAATTGCTGTTCCTGATTGGTGGGCAGTAAACTGACGCCCATGGGATGGTGAAAGACAAACCCCTGCCATAATCTGGTTAAAGTGGTTGTAAAGGCAGACGTTTTTTTTTTTTTATCTTAATGCATGCATTAAGATTAAAAGCCCTCTGTGTGCAGCAGCCCCCCTCAGACCCCTGCATACTTACCTAAGCCCCATCTCGATCCAGCAGTGTTGCACGAGAGACTCAGCAGTCTGGGACTCTCCCTCCTCATTGGCTGAGCCAGCAGCAAAGAGCCATTGGCTTCCACTGCTGTCAATCAAAGTCAGTGAGCCAAGAAGGAGAGAGGGGGGCAGGGCCACGTCTCTGTGTCTAAATGGACACACAGAGCTGAAGCTCAGCTCTGGTGCCCCCATAGCAAGCTGCTTGCTGTGGGGACACTCATCAGGAGGGAGGGGCCAAGAGTGCCGAGAGGGACAAGAGAAGTGGAGGATCTGGACTGCTCTGTGTAAAACCACTGCACAGAGCAGGTAAGTATAACATGTTTGTTATTTTGAAACAGAAAAAAATTGACTTTAGTATCACTTTAAGTCAGATTTTATTATATAAGTGTGTGAGTGAGACACAGTCTTGTTGGCTCAGAGGAAGAGGCAAGTCCTCGTAATGCAGTAGCCTGCTGTACTGCTGGATTCTTAATCTGTTATATGAATGTCTCATCGTGGACCTAGAGATGCTGTCTTATATGAAAAGCTGTGATACATTATATGCATCTATGTGTGACTATAATACTTACCTTTTTATATATTAAAGATTTATGTTGAGGATAATGCACTAGGCCTGTATGGCCTCTGTGTTGTGATTTCATTGTATTCCAACCTCCCCAGTCTTTTAAGGGCAGCAAGTCGTGACATATCCAAATAAGCTAGGATGAAAGTTTAGACATGAACCATGTTCTATGGCCAGTATAACATTGTTTACCTTAGTAGGGCTATAATAAATGAACTCTTGCTTTTGTGATTTTCTTTTTCCTTAAATCAAACCTTATTTTGCAGTACTGAAGGATAATGTTTATTTTATTTATTTTTTACAGGTACTTATTTAGCGCTGTCAATATACACAGCACTTTATGTATATTTTGTACATTCACATCAGTCCCTGCATCAAGGAACTTACATTATAAGGTTCCTAACTCACATTCGTACGAGGAAACCCACACAGGCAAAGGGAGAACATGCAAACTCCAGGCAGGTAGTGCCAAAGACCTTAGCTCTGCTAGGCAGATGTGCCAACCACTTAGCCACTGTTCTGATTGTCATCACATTCTCCTTAAAAAATGCTAAATGCAGAATCAATGCTGATGCAATGACTATAATACAGTTGTGTCACTGAACCGTGACAGGTTTGCAAATTGACACTCTATTCTGACATCACCTGCTAGTTCCAGGTCAGTAACTCAAAGTATTACAGCCAGAGACATGCAGATAACCTATATTTTTGGATGGAGATCAGCAATAGTAAAGTACATGTTTTACAGGTATACTGTACAAAGAAAACGTGCAACAATATGTTAAGTTCTAAGTTATAGGTATGTTCCTTTTAACATGTTAAAGATATACAGTACCTTGAAAAAGTAATTTATACCCCTTGAAATTATCCACATTTTTGTCATTTTCCACCTGAAAACGTAAATGTATTTTATTGGGATTTTATGTGATAGACCAACACAAAGTGGCACATAATTGTGAAGTGGAAAGAAAATGATCAATGGTTTTCCAAAATTTTTTACAAAGAAATATCTGAAAAGTGTGGCATGCATTTTTATTCAGCCCTGCTGAGTCAATACTTTGTAGAACGGGCATCATTAAATGGCAGACCGCGGGCTTACTGCGGACCACGTGACATTACCATTCGGACCACCGTATTACCGCCATTTAGAAGCTTTTTCTTCCCCCTGCAATTGCTCTGTAATCCTCACAGAGCCGAAAGCGGGAGGCAAGACAATCCTGGATGGAGGGCGGAGCTGCCTGAGGTTAACAAGCAGGTGAGTGGCTGCTAGGATGAAGAGCGGTCCTAGCAACCAATCACCATCTTGCAACACCCACCCTCCATCCAGACATGCTGAGCCCCCCCTATTCGGTCTGTGTAAGGTAAGGCAGTGAGGGAGGGGGGAAGTTACAGGGCATAAGGACAGTAGTATGAACAGTTAAATAGGAGCTGAGGAATGTGCTGATGACATTGAAGTGGAGTTGCTGAGGACTGTGATGTGGTGGGCTGAGGACATCAAAGTGGGGGGGGACTGAGGACTGTTATGTGTGGGGGGAGCTGTGAACATTAAAGGGGGGGTGAGGACTGTAATGTGGGGGGACTGATGATGGCATTTGGAAGGATATTAAAGTGGGGGACTGAGGACTGTAATGTGTGGGTGAGGGGCTGAGGACATTAAAGGGGGGGGGGGGCTCAGAGCTGCAATGTAATGTGGGGGGACTGATGATTATAATGAGGAGGGAGGAAATTAAAATCTAAACCATTGCATTGTAGCTCTGGCTCTATGTTTAGGGTTGTTGTCCTGCTGGAAGGAGAACCTCCACCCCAGTCTCAAGTCTTTTTTCAGACTCTAATATGTTTTCTTCTAATGCCCCATACACACGGTCGGAAATTCCGACCACAAAATCCGTCAGATTTTTTCCGACGGATTTTGTCCGACACTGGTGTTGCATACACACGGTCGGACAAAGTTGTCGGAAAATCCGATCATTCTGAACGTGGTGACATTCGTTGCGTACAACGGAACTACGTAGAGGCTAGTAGCCAATAGCTTTGGTCTTGTAATTTGATCTGAGCCTGCGTGGCACTTTGTCCGTCGGAATTCGCTACACACGATCGGAAAAAGTCAGATCGGACTTTGTTGTCGGAAAATTTGAGAGCAGGATCTCAAATTTTTTCAGACGGAAATTCCGACGGAAAAAGTCTGATGGCGCCCACACATGGTCGGATTTTCCGACAACATGGTCCGATAGGACATTTTCCGTCGGAAATTCTGACCGTGTGTACGGGGCATAAGATTGCCCTGTATTTGGCTCCATCCATCTTCCCATCAACTCGGACCAGCTTCCCTGTCCCTGCTATAGAAAAGCATCCCCACAACATGATGCTGCCACCACCATGTGTTCATGGTGGGGATGGTGTGCTCAGGGTGATGTGCAGTGTTAGTTTTCTGCCACACAAAGTGTTTTGCTTTTAGGCCAAAATTTTCAATCTTGGTCTCATCTGACTGGAGCACCTTCTTCCACATGTTTGCTGTGTCCCCCACATGTCTTCTCGCTAACTGCAAACAGAACTTCTTATGGCTTTCTTTCAGCACTGGCTTTCTTCTTGCCACTCTTCCATTAAGGCCAGGTTTGTGGAGTGCTTGGCTAATAGTTGTCCTGTGGACAGATTCTCCCACCTGAGCTGTGGATCTCTGCAGCTTCTCCAGAGTTACCATGGACCTCTCGGCTGCATCTCTGATTAACCCTCTCCTTGCCCGGCCTGTCAGTTTAGGTGGATGGCCATGTCTTGGTAGGTTTGCAGTTGTGCCATACTTTTTCCATTTTTAAATGATGGATTGAACAGTGCTCTGTGAGATGTTCAAAGCTTGGGATACTTTTTTATAACCTAATCCTGCTTTAAACTTTTCCACAACCTTATCCCTGACCTGCCTGGTGTGTTCCTTGGCCTTCCACAAACCTCTGAGGGCTCCCCAGAACATCTGTATTTATACTGAGATTAAATTAGACACAGGTGGACCCTATTTACTAATTATGTGACTTCTGAAGGCAATTGGTTCCACTATATTTTAGTTAGGGGTATCAGAATAAGGGAGGATGAATACAAATGCACGCCACACTTTTCAGATATCATTTGAAAAAAAGTTTGAAAACCATTTATAATTTTTCTTCCCCTTCACAATTATGTACCACTTTATGTTGATCTATAACATAAAATCCCAATAAAATACATTTACGTTTTCGATTGTAACATGACAAAATGTGGAAAATGTCAAGATGTATGAATACTTTTTCAAGGCACTGTAAATTATGTTTCAAAGGATAGCAATCAATACACAAAATTAAGCAATATCTGATCATTTTTAAACAGATACTGCTTATTTTCCAATTCCTATAGGGAAGGAAAGTATGACAAAAAAGGAATATGATACATCTGATGAAAATTAAATGTAATAAACTTTTATGAACAGATGATCCCACAATATAGAAAAGAAAAGAGCAGCTTGGCTGCTGAAGGTATTCAATGCAATGTCATAAGCAGCTGTCTCCGGTGCCATCACTTTTCTCAGGACCACAAGTGGCTTCACCAGCTGACACATCGTATTACGCATGGTAATATGAGATAGTTGTCCAGAGATGCTAACAAAATAAAATGGATACTACAAAAATCCAGATCCTTTATTCATCATGACAAATATATAGAAAAAAAAAAGGGATATCATTTTTTTTAGTAAGCAGTAATAATCTCAGTCACCTTACTGGTAGGAGTATATTCTTCTACAACTGATTTTAAGGGTAACTCTGCTACAGAATTTATCGTTCCATTCCTGATTTTTACCTGACAAAAATGCTGTGTGTTGTAAGTCAACACCATTGCATAAAGCCCATCTCCAGGCTCAATAATCTTCCCAAGACTAAATCAATTATACATTCCTTTGCATTTAAAAAATCCCACATGATACAGGCTTTCTTTTTCATCCAATAAATCTGCTCATTTACATGTCAGAATCATTACCTCTCCAACTGTACCTCCAGGCTGCTAAGATATAAACACTGCAGGTTTTATAGACTCCAGCACTGATGTTGTATTTCTGACTCCACTTTGTGATTGACAAGAAGATATGGAGGTGAAGACACAACCACAGGGCTGGAATCTAAAGATCACTGTACACGTTACAGTCTGGCCACACAACCTTTGTACAAATCAAATCTACATTTACCAAAACTATGTAATATGAAGACCTACCTGATCTATCCAATCAGTGCTTTTTGGGAGATCGCCAAGTAATTTAGCAGGGGTTAAAAAGACAGACCAGCTAAAACAGATTTCAAGATGATCTTTAAAGACCTTCTTGATAGATCATCTGAACTTCCCATGAACTTTGGGAAGGTGATATTTGCAAATATATTACAAAATAGATGCACCATGTGACCTCTTTTGATGCAGCTGTGTGACAAGGGCATAACATACCGATGGTGCTTACCATTCTTTATAAATGCCATGGTGGCAGGAAAGGACCACCTGTGTACCTGCCATTTTTACCAATCCCCACATTCCACTGATAGGTCTCCCAGACTGGTACAAAAAGTTCCCCCAGTAATTTTTCGGGTGCTCAGACTCGGACTCGCCTCAAAGTTCCATGTATGTCTTCATTAAAAAAAGGAAAGTTCCAAATTATTGAACAGTACATAGTGCCAGGAGAATTAGATCTACCTCACTCTGCTTCAACTCATCAGTGAACATCCATCATTGATGCCATGACAGATGATCACCCATATCCAGAGAAATTATTACATCATTTCTTTAATCTTGTAGGCTTTTTCTCACTTGGTGCCCACAGACTTATGAGGGACCCTGGAACTTCTGTTACTTTACCACTGAGGCCTAACTTGGAGCCTCATAGAAGTTGATTTTGGTCTACGTATAGAACTTTTTCTGAAGCCACATGTTTTTTTACTCAGCAACCTCTATTATTTATATTTTCTAAATCAAAGTCTGTTGTACCCATTCCTCCTTATTACCTCAAATTTAGAACTTTTCTTGTACTGCTACTTGTACTGCTACTTACTACTCTATTGCCCCGTACACACGGTCGGATATTCCAATGAAAAAAGTCTGATCGGATTATGTTGTCGGAAAATCCGATCGTGTGTGGGCCCTAGCAGGCTTTTTCCGTCGGAAATTCCGAAAGCAAAATTTGAGAACAGGATCTAAAATTTTCCGACAATCAAATCCTATCAGACTTTTTCCGATCGTGTGTAGAGAATTCCGACGCACAAATTGCCACGCATGCTCAGAAGAAATTTGGAGACGAAAGGTATTGGCTACTGGGCTCTACGTAGTCCCATCGTACGTTTTATACGTCACCTCGTTTGGAATGATCACATTTTCCGACAACTTTGTCTAACCATGTGTGTGCAACACAAGTTTCGGACAAAATCTGTTGGAAAAAAACTGACAGATTTTGTGGTCGAAAGGCCATTAGGATCATTGGACCCTCACTTTTGTGGACTCTTCCTGGTCTTACTTACTATGCCAGCAAAAGTAATGTATATAATTTCATCTTTCATCACACCATGGGTATATGTGTTAATGATTTTTGCTTGTTCTTTGATGCTGCATTCCCAGAAAACTCTCCAAGGGATACATATACAATCACAGGTGAAAAGTGATCTCCAGACTTCTGTGTAACAAACCATGTGCTACCTACAATGTTCTACCCTCGTGTGTATCAAATCTTTTATGTATTATTGTTTGATGATTGATGATCAACAACAGCGACATCACCTGATATATGATTAATTTTGTTATCATGTTTGTTAATATTTATGAATGCATACTATCTTGATCCGTTTTTGCCCACCCCAGTGTCCTTCAAAAAGCTCTGAACACCCAGGGGGCATGAAGGATTGATGATCATGTGACCACTGTGATTGGCTGCCACAGTAATCACATGATAGATAGCTGGTCCAATCATTCGATTGGACTGAGAGCTGTCTTTGACAGCACAGAAATGTCAGCCATCCAGTGGCACATATGTGTAGTGTGTGCGCATTAAAGCCCACCCTTTTGCCACTGCATGCTATGAAGGCAACACCAGGGTACACTATGGCAACTTTTTTAAACTTCCCTCATTCTGCCATTTGCCATGCACGATATATTCACAAAGGTTTTGCAAAGAACATTACTTTTGTTTGCCCAGTCATTTTAAATAAGCTGGCACACTCATAATCACTTGGAACACCCCCTTATCTGCAGTCTCTCCATGGTGTTAATAGATCAGTAGTTTACGGGCACTCCGCCCAGAGCTGGTTCGACTGTTTTTTGACCAACTTTCTCATTGCCAGAACCACCTAAATTTGTAAACTATATTTTCTAGGTCCCCTTATGCCGCGTACACACGAAGGGACAATCCCGCGGGATTATCCTCTGGACTCAAGTCCAGCGGACAATCCCCTCGTGTGTGGGCGTCGGCGGACTTTTTGGCGCCAAAGTCCGGCGGACCAACGTTTTAAGTTTGGTTTTAAAATTATCCGCTGGACTGGGCAGTCCGGCGGACAATCCCGCCGTTAGTAGGCTAGTCCGCCGGACTTTTTAAATGAACGGACTTGCCGCTCATCGGCAAGTCCGTTCATTTAGCACGTGACTTCAGGTTACGTAGCTAGCGTAGGCAGTAAATGCCGGCACGCTAGCTCCGTCACCTGGCATGGATTTAAAGGGAATCCCCACGCCGAAAAACGGCGTGGGGGTCCCCCCCAAATCCATCTCAGACCCTTATCCGAGCACGCAGCCCGGCAGGCCAGGAAAGGGGTGGGGACGAGCGAGCGCCCCCCCCCTCCTGAGCCGTACCAGGCTGCGTGCCCTCAACATGGGGGGTGCCCTGGGGAAAGGGGGGCCGTGCGGCCCCCCCACCCCAAAGCACCTTGTCCCCATGTTGATGAGGACAAGGGCCTCTTCCCGACAACCCTGGCCGTTGGTTGTCGGGGTCTGCGGGCGGGGGCTTATCGGAATCTGGGAGCCCCCTTTTATAAGGGGGCCCCCAGATCCCGGCCCCCCACCCTATGTGAATGAGTATGGGGTACGATGTACCCCTACCCATTCACCTAAAGTGTAAAATGTAAAGTAAAGAAACCACACTTTTGAAAAAATAATCTATTGCACTGCTCCGGGGGTCTTCTTCCGTCTTGGGGGTCTTCTCGCCGGACTCCTCCGCCATTTACGTAGCTCTTTTACCGAGCGGAGAAGTCCGGCTACCTTCTTCGTCGTCGCCGCCGTCGTCTGGGGGTCTCAATCCGCCTTCGGGGGTCTTCGGGGGTCTTCCGGTGTCTTCCGGGGTCTCTTCTGTTCTTGCCGCTGTCATCGCTTTCTGCGCCGCCTTCTTCTTCCGCCTTCTTCTTCTTCTTCTTCTTCTTCTTCCGATGTTGACACGTCGCTCTCTCTGGCCGGAATGCCAGAGCCGCGATCTGCTGGGACTTATATAGGGACAAGGGGACAGGGTCACATGCTCATGTCACATGGTGACCCCGCCCCCTTGTGATGTCACAATCCCGGAGGATGTCTCTGGCATTCCGGCCAGAGAGAGCGACGTGTTAACATCGGAAGAAGAAGAAGAAGAAGAAGGCGGAAGAAGAAGGCGGCGCAGAAAGCGACGACAGCGGCAAGAACAGAAGAGACCCCGGAAGACACCGGAAGACCCCCGAAGACCCTCGAAGGCGGATCGAGACCCCCAGGCGACGGCGGCGATGACGAAGAAGGTAGCCAGACTTCTCCGCTCAGTAAAAGAGCTACGTAAATGGCGGAGGAGTCCGGCGAGAAGACCCCCAAGACGGAAGAAGACCCCCGGAGCAGTGCAATAAATTATTTTTTCAAAAGTGTGGTTTCTTTACTTTAAATTTTACACTTTAGGTGAATGGGTAGGGGTACATCGTACCCCATACTCATTCACATAGGGTGGGGGGCCGGGATCTGGGGGCCCCCTTATAAAAGGGGGCTCCCAGATTCCGATAAGCCCCTGCCCGCAGACCCCGACAACCAACGGCCAGGGTTGTCGGGAAGAGGCCCTTGTCCTCATCAACATGGGGACAAGGTGCTTTGGGGTGGGGGGCCACATGGCCCCCCTTTCCCCAGGGCACCCCCCATGTTGAGGGCACGCGGCCTGGTACGGCTCAGGAGGGGGGGCGCTCGCTCGTCCCCACCCCTTTCCTGGCCTGCCGGGCTGCGTGCTCGGATAAGGGTCTGAGATGGATTTGGGGGGGACCCCCACGCCGTTTTTCGGCGTGGGGATTCCCTTTAAATCCATGCCAGGTGACGGAGCTAGCGCGCCGGCATTTACTGCCTATGCTAGCTACGTACCTGAAGTTACGTTCGAAATGAACGGACTGCTCCGTGTGTGGGCAAGTCCGTTCATTTTCAAAAGTCCCGCGGACTTTGTTCAGCGGACTGTCCACCGGAGAAGTCCGGGCGTGTGTGGGCAAGTCCACACGCTCGGAAAGTCCGGCGAAGCCAGCTGGAAAGTCCGGCGGATTGTCCGCTGGACTAGGTCCGCCGGGAAAAGTCCGCACGTGTGTACACGGCATTAGTCCTGCTGGCCACTCTGCATAGCCCACTAATCTCTGTAACATTTTTCTCTTTCTCCTTTCTCCATATTTATGTTCCTGTAGATTTCTTGTTCTCCCTTTTTATCCATAAGTACCTTTTTGCCTTTTACCTTTTTGCTTCACTTTAACCCTCCCTTTTCCACCTACCTCTTCCCCTTAACTTTTCTCAGTTCTCCCCTATTCCACACCCACCCTTTCCTACTTCTCGTTTCCCCTATAATGTTTTATTATTTTACATAGGCTCTAACCATGTCCCACCATAAAAACGTTTTAATATTTTAGATACTCTTTATTAACGTGAAGGGTTTTTATTTCCTAGAGAGAAGTTAGATTCTCCTAAATAAAGCCAAACAATCAAGGGCAACTAATGTTTTTTTCTGCTAGAGACCCACTTTCAAAGACAACATATTCCCCATTTAACAAACTATTCTTTTTTCCAAGCGCTTCATGCTGCTGGCCCGAATCTAAAGTTAGGGGAGTTCCATTTTACTCTGTAGGGATTCTAATTTTATACTTTACAAAGAGCTAAAAGATAAGTGTGACATATTCTTTTTTTTGAATAAGGCAATTGGCCATAAACCCTTCAGTTTGGCCATAATTTACTTCCCTCCTGTCAATTAGGTTGCATTTTTTAAAAGTATTCACAGAATTTTGTGTTTGCAATGGGAGAAATAATTTTAAGGATTTCAACCTACCACTAGATCCCAGAGCAGACTCCTCCAATGGCAAATTCTCACTGTCCTAGATAGCTCTGAAATGTATAAAGCTTGATCTTAGTAAACTCTCAATTCCTCATTCAGTTATTAACCATTCCCACCTGTACATGTCAGTTTACAACTTAGGCCTCTTCTATGCCAATTTCCCACCCATTCTCCAGAACATCAACTTTGATCTTAAAAAAGGTCACCTACCTGGGTCCTTACCTTTAATAGGCTATTCCCATATCAAAAACTTTGTAGATAACCACAACAAAAAACAGCCATCTACAGCCCCCTACACCCTTTGAACTCAAAAGACGCCACTTACTACCAAACAATGTTCATCTTGTATGCTTACCTGACCTCACTCAAACTACATACTCCCCATGCAATTTAAATCCCAATAGGAAACACATTTTCATACATCTTTTGATAATGCACAATGGGAAAGATGTGTCTTCTGACCCATATATGCTTCCTCACATCCGGCATACAGTAGTCCACATACAAACTTTTAACCAAGTGGTCAAGATTCCTCAGACAAACGCAAGAGAGCAGGTGGGGTAATAGGGACCATATTCTTTATATTAAGAGGGTCTACCCTCTTATCAACTTATACTTGAAAGATATCCACCACCTTATCCAGCAGAGAAATAACCTAAACCTCAGTTTCGAACTAGGCCAATACAAAAAGTCTATTTTCATCCATTTTATAAATGTAGTGAAAACTCTCATACCGAAATCATGGAAGTCAACCACTCATCAATTGCTGAATCGTTTAGAAGTGTTGACCAAATCTCCCATGTAAAAAAGGCCAGAGCAATCTCCCATGGCTCCCTTTTTTTTTAAAATGCCCTAGTGGTTGCAATGGCATGTTTTCCAACTTACAGATGATTATCTGAAGTAGCACCAACAAAATATTATAGGATTTATTATTGCCACTATAGCCATGATCTATCATTCCCTTGCCCTCACTCAATACTACACATAAACCCCTGGGTCCAATTGTGTCCATATCAACAGCTATCACTTTTTTTCTGATTGATGACTGCAGCCACATACCTTAGCATTATTATTTTTACATGTTGCTTTTCTCTATTACTTTGTGTCTTTGGTTTTTAAAATATGATATATACCTGGTCTGTTTCTAGCATTGTATATTGTTACACTAGCACGAGCACCTTCTTTTCACTGGGGACTGTTTGATTAATTTTATTTGTTACCAGTGTATCATTTATTATCTGTATGTCATTTTTTTAGCATTTAGCGCGGTATACGTTTTATCATTTATTAATTGTTCACACCAATTTCACACTGCAGCTGCTTTAATTATGTGGTAAAGCAATTTGTTCTCTTTATCCATATTAACACATACATTCAGTTTTTTCACGTATTTTTATCCTTTGGCGCTTTGGTTATTTTTTTTATATTTTTTTATATTGTTTTTTATGAACACTTGTGTGGATATTAATCAGTCAACTAATGTGGCACGGCACTTTAATACATGCAGATTCAGGTGATAAATAAAGTACATGTGCCCAAAAGGGATGGTGATGCCTTGAGGTTGCTATGCAGGAGGGAGGTGTTCTGGATTTTTAATCTCCAGACCCGTATCCCTAATGGGCTCAATTTTGAGTGGGATGTTTTTTTATAATTAGAATTGAGACACCTCCCTCCTGTGTGAATCGTAAGTCTGATCCATCCCTGTGGTATGTGTGTCCGCTCTGACAATTAGATCTCACTGGTAATGCTTACAGTTTTTCAATTTAAATGTAACAATGTAGTGTATTGTGTATTTGTATATTACGTATCCTATGTTTACGGATAATTTTGGTTTGTGTATTTGCTTTAATGGGAGTAGCCATTGGCTATTTAAGCAGTAATAGTCTGGCTTCCCTGTGTTATGATTAAACACAAGTTTGTGTGAAATTTATCAACGGCAGCTATGTTGAGTCCTTTTAAGTGTTACAGTATGTGCTCCTACAGATTATACAATACATGGTTTACCAGGATCGGCAGCGGTGTGCAGCCAGTTCTTCTGGACTATTTGTGACATATATGGAACAGTTTCATAAAACTGTGTGCTGCAGAGATTGTGATGCGAGGAAAGAAATATTCTTGATTAACCACGTAAGCTCCAATTAGGATAAAAAGGGTGAGTAACAGGCACCATATAGCAAGAAATAATAAAAGTGTATATTTGCAGGGAAGCATGGAAATCATTTGCTGACCCCGAGCAAATAAACTAGGTATATTTCCCCTATCTATTATCTATATGTATTATCTTGTCTATTCCTATAGTCTATCAAAGCTTTGATAAAGTTAATGGGGATGGAACAATAACATTGTTAGCTAAAAAATAAATACACTGCTTAAATAAGCAAGGATCTCATTTATTTACCAAGAAAGTAGAAATGCTAACATAAAAAACTAAAAGAATATTACAGAGCATATAAAACAAAAAAGCAGGGTGATGCAATACTGTAAGTCCTTCCTTTCAGGTGATGTATGCTTGCTGGGCTCCAGGACAAACAGGAATAACTCTAGCTGGCCATTAATTTTAAAGTTCACTCAGATCCCACCCACACAAACCCTCACTGCCTGCCAGTCTAGCCCTCTGTCAAATGAAAATCCATAAGAGGCCGTTTTTCCTATTCGCCAGGAAGTATATTCTTCTCCTGCCTATCTTCCAGGAAACATGCTGTAGTCTCCACTAGGGGCACCATTAGTCCATGAATCATTGCTTTTGACCCGGGTCTTTCAGTAACAGTTGGCCTTTTATGTTGCTGCAACTCAGTCATTTTAATTTGCACCTCCCCAAGAGGTCTTATTTAGTTCTCCTCTACCCTCCTACATCACATCAGGAGGCCTATGTGAGAACATCTTGTTAGGATATGAATCCCCATGTATGACTCCTTGTCACGAACACCCTACTGGGTAAACTCCCTGTACTGGCATTCCACAACAACAATTTCCAACACAGGCCAAATGACTGTATCACCCAGGCAGTAAAACTCCACAAATATATATTATTAAACCATGTTGCCTTCCAACAATAGGTTAAACATGGTTTTAGGCATAATGAAACAGTAATTTATGTGGGTCAGCCAACATAAATGGGATGGAAATCGTCTACTGTCTGTATATTACATGGAGTCTGATTACTGACACTTCATGGCATATAAAATAATCTATTTGGACAGGGAGTGTGAGATATTCTTGTCCTGTGTGCAGCCATGGACAGACCCTGAAACTCTGGAATGCATATTTAACTATTTGGGACCCCAAGAGATAGAAAAAAAAGCCATTAGCTGATTCCCTTTATCAATATTAACGCGTATTCAAAACATCAAATTTGGTGAATTAACCCTTTATGGTGGCCCTAGATGGTAAGCCGGTTAAATACCAAGGGTACACTGAACTAAGATTTAAATCATTAGTAGACAGACCCTTTGAACACCTTCTGTCACCATTGCATTCATTTATTTTAATAAAATTACTTATTACTTTCAGAGTCCTGATTACAAAAATAAATCACAGCAGTTTCCAGTTAAAACTTTACCTGTCCACACAGACTAATTGTGAAAGCTGTGGCATTGCTTTTAATCAAGCCTGTATTGTAGGATTTCTCCAGTTAATCCCTTCCTTAATGAATGCCTAGTCATCTTGTCCTTTATACCTGATTACCATGTTCTGCCCTTTAATATATCTCTTGAAATTTAAAGTCAAATGGTCATCAGCAAACTACATTGCTTTCTGACATGTGTGGCAATGCTGCATTGCTGAAAAGTGATAATGTATTTTTAAAATGTAGGACAAAGTCTTGACTGATATGTCTACACTGTTATACCTATGCAAACTGCAATCTAAATCACCTGGAAAGTTATGTGACTTGCCTTCAGTGGTTTTATCACATTAGCTCTCACCAGTTTACAAAGCTCCTAATTACTTTGCCAAATATACAGAGCAATAACCATGTCACTACTAGAGGGGGGCAGATTAGAGACACACATTCACTTTCTGCTGTACGAAGAAACAACTGTGCTTTTCTCATTATGATCCACACTTGCCCAAATACGTGATTAAGTTCTTGTTTGAAGTCTATATTCAAATGCTGAAAATGCAATTTCCAGCAGTTGTTTTAATGCATGTATTTATTCACGAGCAGTCTTACTTATCCATAACATTTAATAACCTTTGAAAACAAGCCCAGGCTTCATGCTTACCCAATCCTCCAACCTAATTATTTCAGCAAAAGTACATTGTCTGTTCCAATTAAGATATAATTACACAGTGTAAGATATGTTTTTCTTAGAAAACTTCCATGCTTGGATGTCCAAAAAATATACTATTTCTGTACCTGGAAGGTGCATAGATTAATAATGTAGATCATATTCTGAAAAGAGATTGTTTTTTTTAATATATTTACGCTCCTTTTTATGTAGTCATTTTTTTCAATATTTTTTCATTTGAAATGTCTGCATCAATCATTGTTTCAGCCATTTCTCATCCCCAATACAAAATATAGAACAACTGAACATTAACGCTAACACTTTGGTGAGAGAAATTAAAACTCCTACAAGATAATTTTTTTACCAATGGCTTGCCAGGTAAATTTTCTACAGTCTTGTGTCCTTGAAATGTTTCTTTTTCTAATTTTCCTTTTCTTACACAGAGAAATTGACTGCAGTTGGGAATAACAAAAAGCAGTTCTGGGAGGCTAAGGGAGGGTATACTTAAAAAACAGTAATATAATTGTGTAATATTCTAGGATAAGGTATTACCTTTAGCTATAGTCAGCTATACACAAAGCAGAAAATCATATTAAAGTGGATCTATAGTCTATGAAACTCTAACCCATTTTACTCCCCCCTTCTCTTAACTGTCCAGCAGTGTACTTACCTGTGAGCAGTTCCTAATTATCTCTGTCTGCTGGCACCCAAGCACAGCTGTAGCTGCAGAACTAGACAGACTAGATCAGAGGTCTCCAAACTGCAGCCCGAGGGACAGATGTGGTCCTTTGCTTGCATTTGTCAAGCCCTTGAGGCACACAAACTGCAGCCCGAGGGCCAGATGTGGTCCTTTGCTTGCATTTGTCCAGCCCTTGAGGCACTATTCACTCTACTGACACCAACGATGAGGCACCATTCCTTTCATTGACACCAACAGTAGGGGGACTATTCCTCCAACTAACACCAATAATAGGGTATAATTCCTCTTGCTGCCATCAATGATGGTGCACTGTTCGGGCCACTAATACCAATGTTGTGGCACTATTCTTCCTCCAACTGAACACATTTTTAATCCTACTGACCACCAAACTTGAGACATTGTGGACTACCATTAATGCTGGGGCATTTTCTACTCCCACTGGCCACATTCCAGCCCTCCTAAAGTCTAAAAAGGCAGTAAACTGGCCCTTTGTTTAAGAAGTTTGGAAACCACTGGACTACATGGTTGAACTAGATGGACTTTTTCTACCAGACTAACTATATAACTAGGTAACACATAGGGGTATATTTACTAAAGGCAAATAGGCTGTTCACTTTACAATAGTTTTCTCTGTGAATTGAATTTTAGCTTAGTTAATGAGGAGAAGCTCTGCTTTTTATCATCCAATCATGAGCAAGCAAAAATACAGTTTTTGTTTTTTGTTTTTTTTTTGGTAAATTTTCCATTCGATTGATGTATTCTTTGCAAAGTGAATTTCCCCCACAATCACTAGCTTAAGGGAAAATTCCCTTGCAGAGTGAAAACTCTCGTACAAGTAAACTTCCTATTTGCTTTTAATAAATCAACTCCATCTTCTCTGTCAAAGAACAAGATTAGTGGCAGGAATTTTATCATCAATAGGCATTACTGTTATTTTGTCATAGGCAAACATTTTTTGAAAAACTAATAAATAATACTTTTATAGTTTATAGGGATTGGCAAGAAGAACCAACTGCAGATGGGAAAGAGGGCAACAAAGAAGAGCAAAACTTCTAAAAATGTCAGTTTTCTGCAGAGACTTTAAGGGTAAGTCCTTTTCAGCAAGGCATCATGGGTAGTGATACAGAAATATTTATCTTTATAATTTTGGTATATCTGCTTTTTTCAAGCTTAACTTTTGTGATGGAGTTACTGTATGTTCTTCCACTGTCAGTGCATTGCCTGACAGATGTAACTGTCTTAGTTTTGTGTAAAACCAATTAGTGATGACTGAGAATATAGAATTGTGGCAAATTGATAGGTTTCAGTCAGTGATTTTTTTATGTGATACAGTATATCCAGGGCCAGTCTAAGCCACTATATATATATGTTATGTATTACTTTTAATGCAACATAATGAGGACAGATGTTCCCTATAAGGATAACAAACTTGGATGCCCTATATTATAACTGAATACAACACAAAATGCTTGCTTGTTAGTTGGAAATTTTACAAGACGTAAAAATTTAATTATAATCTAAAAATGTTAGCATTTGCAAAACAGATGATTTTGGGGGTTCGTATCAACATGTGTTGTACTCAAACATTGTGTTTTCCAATTGAAAACATACAGCTGCCTCCATAAAATGCTGTGTGATACAAAGCAGGTGAAAAGCAGCCTCTGAAATGCCATGTGCACTGCTCAATGAAAATCACTGGAATTTTGCTGGCCTACAGTACATTTGACATGTGTTCCAAAATGCACCTCAAAAAGAAGAAAACAACACCTATGGACATGGGCTCCTAGAAACAACATCCATCCACCAAATATTTTACTTCTGGGTGACATATGAAAAAAAAATTGTAGTTACATGCTTTCCTTACTACGACTTTAAAATATGGCTATAAATATGTCCTGCAGAGAAATGTAGCTCTTTTCTAAGTTTACCAGCTACAAAAATGAATATAGAAGATACACTGCCATAGCTGTACACCACACCAAAGCCTTATAAGAATCCTGTGACTCTTCAGGCTACATATGGAACCAAATACAACCACCATCAAACCCAAGTAACCAATAATATTTTAAGAACTGCCACGTGTATCTAAGCTAAAAAATGCATTTTATTCATCCAAGTTTTTTTCACATTTGCAATTTCAAAATATCTTTGTGTGGTCAATTCAGTTTGTTTGTATAACTGTTGGGCAAAGGTAGTTGTTAGGATGCCTTTTGTTTATCTTGACTCAAACAATTATCGCTTGCTAAAACAACTGATATGCATCATAAAACACAAACCTAGAGCAATATTTAATTATTATTGAGGCAGGAGAGGGGAGCTTACAATCAGAGTAGCATCACCCCCAAATCAACCAAGACAGCGGCAAGTGGATGCCCAAGAACTGCCCACTACAACCTTCATACTCCCACAGTAAACCATGGGACAGTGAAATTGGGTAGACCTGCTTGACTGGGAAGATGGATTTGTAGGCAGTTTATGTTTAATGAGTTGGGTCATGCTAGTACAGACAATACAAATAATGCTCTTTCTCTCTGCCTGCTGCAGTCCTTATAATGTCAAATGAAGAGATGTTTCGAGGAGGGAAGATGGGTAAACCTGTTACCTTGCCTAAGGACCAATCCCGCTATAATCTTTCTCTGTGTACACTTTTGCCCATCTCCACTCATGACAGTGTCTAATGGAAGTCCTGTTTTTTTAACTGGAGGAAATGTTCTTTCAATCTAGAGAATGATAATTAGTTATGGATCAAGGAAAAGTTTTGCATGGGTTGTCAGAAAGAGAGAGGAACTATTCCTATAACTTAAGGAAGGCAGCCATATGAGCAGCAAAAAGATTTTCTCCCTCTTGGTGAGTATACAAATGAAGGACCCTGTGGTCCAGGCGTTGGTGAGTGGTGAGCAAGTAGTTTTTGAGAGATGTTGTTGGAAAAGATCCTACAAGGAAATGTGAGCACCAACTGATGATGCGCAATAACCAATGGAGGGAAAGATGCTAGAACTAATTTTAACGCATTTAAGTATGTGACTGAAATTCTTGATCAAGTCATTATTTCTTTCACCCTTTTCAAACCAGAAACAGTTTTAAAATACAAGCAGATTTGAGTTTCTGGTCTCCAGATGCCATATAACATGACTTATGTGGGGTTTTAAAAAAAGACTGAAAAGAATATAGGAAGGTTTAGAAAGTCCCCCAACATGACGGTGTGTATTAAGATGTTACATGCAATAATTATTCCCATATCTCTCTTCACACTAGTGCCTTTCAGGCTGACCTTATGTCTGGATGTTTTTCTCAGGGGGGCTTCTGAGCTTAAGAAGGGACTGCACCCCACTAATTAAAAGTATAGTACTTTGACACAGGAATGCATAACCTACAAAATACAAGATTTACAGCTATAGAAATAGCACCAAAACTGACATACAAACCGACCTTCTTTAAAGAAAACACACTTAATAACATCACAGATGGATTATTAAATCTGAACGCCAGGCAGACATATACTGCGGCAGGTCTGCATGAGCAGGCAGAATCATGTTTATGTACATAATTTTGCCTGTTTGGGCTATGGGGGCTCAGTGCGTGCCTCCCCCATGACTGATCATAAGCTCAATAATAGCATGCAATGTCAAGCTGCGGTTTCCAAAGCAAGCAAAGTCCTTTCTTGTATTAAGAGAGGTATGGACTCCAGAGAGAGAGATATAATTTTGCCCCTGTTCAAATCATTAGTAAGACCTCATCTGGAATATGCAGTTCAGTTTTAGGCACCAGTTCTCAAAAAGGATATCGGGGAACTGGAGAAAGTGCAGAGAAGGGCAACCAAACTGATAAGAGGCATGGAGGAGCTCAGCTATGAGGAAAGATTAGAGGAACTGCATTTATTCACTCTTGAGAAGAGGAGAATAAGGGGGGATATGATCAACATGTACAAAATATATAAGGGGTCCATATAGTGAACTTGGTGTTGAGTTATTCACTTTACGGTCAACACAGAGGACAAGGGGGCACTCTTTACGTCTAGAGAAAAAGAGATTTCATCTCCAAATACGAAAGGTTTCTTCACAGTAAGAGCTGTGAAAATGTGGAATAGACTCCCTCCAGAGGCGGTTCTGGTTAACTCAGTAGATTGCTTTAAGAAAGGCCTGGATACTTTCCTAAATGCACATAATATAACTGGGTACTAACATTTATAGTTAAAGTTGATCCAGGGAAAATCCGATTGCCTCTTGGGGGATCAGGAAGGGATTTTTTCCCCCTGCTGTAGCAGATTGGAGCATGCTCTTCTGTTTTTTTTTTTCTGCCTTCCTCTGGATCAACTGTGGGTATAGAATTGGGTATATTGGATTGTACGATATTTTTTTTTTTTTTATATGGTTGAACTGGATGGACTTGTGTATTTTTTCAGCCTAGCTAACTATGTAACTATGTAACTGCTGTGTTCACCGGACACAGCGGATTGCAGATCCTGGTACTCAGGGCCCGGGATCATGTGATTGCTATGTGATGATATGATCACAATATCAACAAATCTGTTATTAAAATTCATTCATAACAGCTTTGTTGACTATACTGTGTTTGGCCCACAGCTATCACATGGTACCTGGGCCAATTACAGCACCCTGTACCTATCAGCAAAGAGGTACTCACCGAGGCCAAGATGCAGAGAGCGGTGGCTGTTGCGACTCGGCGCACACCACCCCTGGAGGTGATACAGGGAGTGGGTTGCACCAAGAGGCACAAGCCTCCAGCGGGACACCTGACTTGTGTGAAGGTCTGGAAGATGGCTCATGCAGGATGGACCGGACCAGAAGGTAAGTGGCAAGCAGGTCTGTAAAACAGGTGAGGAAAGTCCAGAAACAGGCCGAGGGTCAAACACAGGTAATCAGTCCAGGAGCCAGCAAGGCTAAGTGCTGAAGGCAGAGATAATCCAGAAGCAGGCTGAGGGTCAAACACAGGTAATCAGTCCAGGAGCCAGCAAGGCTAAGTGCTGAAGGCAGAAGATAATCCAGGAGCAGGCTGAGGGTCAAACGCAGGAGAGAGCAGGAAGTCCGTAAAGCAAGCCAGGGGTCAGGTCAGGAGAGATTCAGCGTAGTCTTCAAACGATCCGGGTCACAACAGGAAATGGCAAACAGGAACAGGAAATGGTAAACAGGAACAGGAAGCAGAGGAACACAGGTGAGCTGAGACAAACCAGCAACTTGTCTGTCTGCCAAGGCTCCTTTTATAGGCTGGTCAGGGGATTCACGTTATGCGTGCACTTGTGCGTACGCGTGCGCGCCGCTGAGTAGGGCCGCGAATGTGCGTCCGCTGGAGTGGCAATCCATGGTGCATTTGTGTGCGCCTGCGCGCAGGGAGATGGTAAGGTTGATCCAAGTTACTTCCCTGATAGTGCCCCCCCCGAGGGGCGGCCTCTGGACGCCCAAGCTGGCCATCAACTCCGGATGTTCCCGGTGAAAAGCTCTAATCAATCTTGGAGCATGAAAGTTACCAGACGGTTCCCAGGAGTTGTCTTCCGATGGGTACCCTTTACATTTTACCAGGTACTGAAGTTGTCTTCCCATCTTCCTGCAGCTAAGTATGGCTTCCACTTCGAATTCGTCCTCCCCATCGATTACAACTGGAGGCGGGGGAGGCTCCTCTCTCCCGGGAAATGGACTAGGGACTACTGGTTTTAAGAGAGATACGTGAAAAACCGGATGTATTCTGTACGATCTGGGCAAGTCTAGCTCGAAGGCCACAGGATTCACCATTCGCTTGATTGTGAATGGACCTATGAACCGAGGACCTAACTTACGTGAAGGGCAGGGTAATTTGAGGTGAGTAGAGGCTAGCCAAACCTTTTCGCCAATTCCAAAAGCTGGATTCTCCTTTCTTCCCTTGTCATAGTGCTTCCTGTAGTCGTCTTGAGCTCTTTGCATGGTCTCTTGAATTTTTTGAAAATTTGATTGGATAGAGACTATCCGATCCTGAACAGCAGGGACTGAAGTTTCAGGGATGGTGTTGGGGAGGAAGGAGGGATGGAATCCAAAATTCAACCAAAACGGTGTTTGGTGAGTAGCCGTGTGTACCGAATTGTTGTATGCAAACTCTGCATAAGACAGGAGGGAAGACCAGTCATCCTGGGAGCCGGAACAGAAACAGCGGAGATACTGTTCTAGAGATTGATTTGTCCTCTCTGTCTGACCGTTGCTCTGAGGGTGGTATGCGGACGAGAGACAGACCTTGATTTCCAGGGTTTTGCAGAGTTCTCTCCAGAATTTAGAGGTAAACTGAGCGCCCCTATCTGAGACGATACTGTTAGGTACTCCGTGGAGTCTGACTATTTCCTTAATAAAGGTATTGGCAGTGTCCAAGGCAGATGGAGTACCAATCATGGGCACGAAGTGGGCCATTTTCGAGAGACGGTCAACAACGACCAGGATGGTGGTGAACCCTTCTGAGGGTGGCAGGTCAACAATAAAGTCCATGGAGATATCTGCCCATGGCCGTTCAGGGATAGGTAAGGGTCTCAGTAATCCCCAAGGTTTGGCTTTAAATCCTTTGTTGCGTTGGCACGGAACACGAGGAGACAAATTTCTGACAGTCCCGCCTCCAACCAGGCCACCAGAAGGAACGAGAAATTAATTCTGACGTCTTCCGTATTCCGAAGTGGCCAGCCAACTTGTGGTCATGAAAAGTCTTTAAGATTGCTGGTCTTACTTCCTGAGGGACAAAGACCTTATCCTGTGCCCAAAATAGATCATTGCGTCTCTCCAAGGAAGACACTACTGGATCGGTACAGCAGCTTGAGGCTGTTTTAATGGCAGCTGCCAGATCAGATTGTGTAAGAAGAAGGAAATTTTGAGGTGACAGAATGGTGCTGGGCTCGGTTAACTGGGAGGATTCAGGGAGCATCCGAGAGAGTGCATCAGCTTTGCCATTTTTGGACCCGGGACGGTAAGAAATATGGAAGCTGAACCTAGAAAAAAAAAGTGCCCAACGGGCTTGTCGTGGTCTTAAGCGCTTGGCTGTTCTGAGGTATTCTAGGTTCTTGTGGTCCGTAAAAATTGTAATAGGATGGGTTGCGCCCTCTAAGAGATACCTCCATTCTTCTAAGGCGAACTTAATGGCCAATAGCTCTCGATCCCCGACATCATAGTTCTTTTCTGGAGGACTTAACTTTCGGGATGCAAAAGCTACTGAATGCAAAAGGGCTTTGGGGCCCCGTCTCTGAGAAAGAATGGCTCCAGTGGCGGTTTCAGAAGCGTCAACTTCTAACACGAATGGCAAAAGCGGGTCTGGGTGCTGTAGAATGGGTGCTGAGGTGAACAAAGATTTCAGTTTAGTGAAGGCTTCCTGAGCTTCTTGGGACCATTGGAAGCGACCATGTAGCCTGGTTAACTGCGTAATTGGAGAAACAATGGATGAGAAGCCGATGATGAATCTTCGATAGAAGTTAGCAAAGCCTATGAATCTTTGCACAGCTTTTTTATCCCCTGGAGCGGGCCATTCAAGAATTGCCTTGACCTTTTGGGGGTCCATGGCGATCCCCTCAGTGGAAATGACGAATCCAAGAAATTGGACAACAGTCTTCTCGAATTCGCATTTCTCTGCCTTAAGGTATAGTCTATGTTTCCTAAGAATGGTAAGGACCTTCCTTACATGGTCTCGGTGTAGTTCGATGGTGGCAGAGAAAATGAGAATGTCGTCCAAGTAGACGACTACAAAGTCATCAAGGTAGTCTCTGAAAATATCATTCACCAGGTGTTGAAAGGTGGCTGGGGCGTTGCACAGGCCGAAGGGCATCACTAAATACTCAAAGTGCCCAAACCTGGACCGGAAGGCTGTTTTCCATTCGTCATTGGCACGAATCCGGACAAGGTTATAGGCACCTCGCAGGTCAAGTTTGGAAAAGATCTTGGCAGTCCGGAGGCGCTGAAATAGTTCTGGGATGAGCGGGAGCGGGTATCGGTTTTTGATAGTTATTTTATTGAGTTCTCTATAATCAATGCAGGGTCTGAGGGAGCCATCCTTTTTCCCAACAAAGAAAATACCCGCCCCGGCTGGAGATGAAGAGCGGCGAATGAAGCCTTTTTCCAGGTTTTCATCGATATAGGCTTTAAGAGCCTTTAGTTCAGTCTCGGACAGAGGGAATATGCGCCCAAAAGGAATTTCAGAGCCTGGTAACAGTTCTATGGGGCAGTCGTAGGACCGGTGAGGTGGTAAACAATCTGCCTTCTTCTTATCAAAAACATCCTTAAACTCAAGATATGCTGGAGGGATATGCTGAAGATTGTCAGATGCAGGAATGACTGCCATACAAGGAGCTGGGACTGGAGGGAAACAGTGTTGAGAGCAGTAAACAGACATAAAGGAGACCTTCTTCTTGCCCCAGTTAACTTGAGGGTCATGGGCCTGCAACCAAGGAAGCCCTAAAATAATAGGGAACATGGGAGAAGAAATTAAATCAAAGCGTAGGAATTCCTGGTGGCCTGAGTCCGTGGTGGTGAGAATCGGTTGGGTCTCCTGTGTCACTGGTCCAGAGCGGGGTAAAGACCCATCAGCCAAGTGGACAAGAAGATTTTGTTTTTTGTCATGGAGAGGGATGTGAAGATTTTGAGCCACCGAGATGTCCAGGAAACAACTGCATGCTCCAGAGTCAATTACGGCCGGTAGTTGAATCCTCTCTTCCGCCAGCTGCAGAGAAACAAAAAGAGTAACATAAGACTGGGCAAGACCTGTGGCTTGATAGTTCATAACAACTTGCAGAGGTGGCTTACAGGGTCTCACTGGGCAGTTGCGGAGGTAATGGCCAACCCCTCCGCAGTACAGACATAGGTTGGCCTGCCGTCTTCGTTGCCTCTCATCAGGGGAGAGACGAGGGCGAACAAGTCCTAGCTGCATGGGTTCCCCTTCCGAGGCCGAGGGGCCGGAAGGGACGGGAATTGGAAGGTAAGGAGTGGCTGACTTGGGGAGCATCCAGCTGGGCCGAGGGGTCTGAAGGTGCTCAGAGCGCCGCTCTCGCATGCATCTGTCCAGCTTGGTGGCCAATTGAATCAGGTCCTCCAAAGAAGCGGGGGTCTCAACCCTAGCCAGTTCATCCTTTAAAGTTTCGGAAAGGCCTTGTCGGTATTGGTACCTGAGGGCGGCCTCATTCCAGCCGGTGTCAGCTGACCATTTGCGGAATTCGACGGTATAGTCCTCCACTGGTCTCTTTCCTTGTGTCAAGGCGTGCAGGGTGGCTTCAGCTGTAGCAGTACGTTGTGGGTCATCGTATAACTGACCCATGGAGTTAAAGAAGGTTTCCACAGAGTTCAGGAGGGGACTTCTTTGTTCCATGAGGCTATGTGCCCATGCCTGGGGTTCGTCGGACAGTAGGGAGATGATGAATCCGACTTTCACTATTTCGGAAGAAAAAGTCCTTGGTTGCAGGGCCAGATATAAAGAGCAGGCGTTTTTAAATGCCCTGAACTTTTTCCGGTCGCCCGAAAATCGCTCGGGTGTAGGTACTCTCGGTTCAGGAACCGCCATCATCATGGCGGTGGTGAATGGGCCTGAGGTGAGGAGGCCCCGCTGGTAGGTGCTGGTGCTGTGTTAACTGGTGCGGGTGTTCCGGCTAGTTGCTGCAGACGGCTGTCAATTTGGGTGTACCCTTCCTGCAATTTCTGCACAGCTTCTGCGAGGACTGTAACTTGCTGGCATAAAATCTCCAAGGGTGAACCCGCTCTGTTGGCCTCTGACATGGCTGGTTTGTACTATCAGCAAAGAGGTACTCACCGAGGCCAAGATGCAGAGAGCGGTGGCTGTTGCGACTCGGCGCACACCACCCCTGGAGGTGATACAGGGAGTGGGTTGCACCAAGAGGCACAAGCCTCCAGCGGGACACCTGACTTGTGTGAAGGTCTGGAAGATGGCTCATGCAGGATGGACCAGACCAGAAGGTAAGTGGCAAGCAGGTCTGTAAAACAGGTGAGGAAAGTCCAGAAACAGGCCGAGGGTCAAACACAGGTAATCAGTCCAGGAGCCAGCAAGGCTAAGTGCTGAAGGCAGAGATAATCCAGAAGCAGGCTGTGGGTCAAACACAGGTAATCAGTCCAGGAGCCAGCAAGGCTAAGTGCTGAAGGCAGAAGATAATCCAGGAGCAGGCTGAGGGTCAAACGCAGGAGAGAGCAGGAAGTCCGTAAAGCAAGCCAGGGGTCAGGTCAGGAGAGATTCAGCGTAGTCTTCAAACGATCCGGGTCACAACAGGAAATGGCAAACAGGAACAGGAAATGGTAAACAGGAACAGGAAGCAGAGGAACACAGGTGAGCTGAGACAAACCAGCAACTTGTCTGTCTGCCAAGGCTCCTTTTATAGGCTGGTCAGGGGATTCACGTTATGCGTGCACTTGTGCGTACGCGTGCGCGCCGCTGAGTAGGGCCGCGAATGTGCGTCCGCTGGAGTGGCAATCCATGGTGCATTTGTGTGCGCCTGCACGCAGGGAGATGGTAAGGTTGATCCAAGTTACTTCCCTGATAGTACCATGTAATTGGCTGTAGCCAATCACAGATCACTAGCGACAACAGCTGTCATGAATGGTTAACCCATTCATGACAGCTGGAAACTTTGCTGTTACAATGATCTTCATTGTAACAACAAACAAAATGTAAAAAAAAAATCCCTGATCACCCCCCAGAGTTGTGCAGTATTACTATGGTGACACTGAACTACTCTGATTAAATTATTTAATAAACAAAAATTGAAAAAATGAAAAAAAAAATGAATACAATAGTATTATTATAATTTTTTTTAACATACAGTTACCAGTCATTGTCCCTGGTCATCACCACATTAGTCATATAACAATGCTGCACTGTACTGGTGACAGTATGTAAAAAAAAAAAAAAAAAAATTATTTAATTTCTTCATTTTCAAAAAATTGGGACAAAAAAATGACAACTTCAAAAAGCTCACTGTGCCTCTTACTAAATGCCTCGGACAGTCTACTTTCCAAAAAGGGGTTATTTAGGGAGAATTTGTACTGTCCTGGCATCTTAGGGCCTCAAGAAATGAGAGGCCATCAGAATATCAAACTTGATACATTTTCAACTATACTGTATATAGCACAGTTTGTAGACGCTATAACTTTCATACAAACCAATTAATATACACTTATTTTTATTTATTTTTTATCAAAGACTTGTAGCGTAATACATTTTGGCCTAAATGTATGAGGAATATTTTTTCAACATTTTAGCTACATTTTTACTTATATCACAAAAAATAAAAAACCTGGTGGTGATCAAATACCACCAAAATAAATCTCTATTGGGGTGAAAAAAATTATTACATTTTCAATTGCATACCATATTGCATGACCACGCAATTACCAATTAAAGTAGCACAGTGTTTAATAGCAAAAAATGCTCTGGTCATGAAGAGGGTAAAACCATCCGGAGCTGAAGTGTTTAAAAAAATGCATGTGTGTAATTTTTTTAAAAATGACAATGTATTTTCCCATAAAACTAGCATAAGCCTGAGTCTGCCATTATAGGAGCCTCTGCTATCTCCTTCACATTAACAAACTAAGAGATGAAGAGCCGGTTCACACAAGGGGGACTCAGGATCTGACTTCAGGTCGCCCCGAGACGCCCCAAGTCGTCCCAAGTCGCGCTGTAATGTTAATATATGGAGCCATCTCAATGCACACTACTGAAGTCGCTCCGACTTCAAAAAAGGTTCCTGTACTACTTCAATCCGACTTCTAGGTGACTTGTACCCATTGATTTCAATGGAAGTCGCCTCCAAGTCGGATCTCCATCTATTTTGAAGCGACTTTACAGGAAAAGAAATTTGTTTACTCAGGCAAACCCCACCCTCCCAGAGAGCTGATTATTCTGTGATTGGCCACAGCCAAAGTCGCCTGGCCTGGGGGCGACTTGAAGTTGTGTTGTAAATAACTCAAAGTCACGTTGAAGTTGCTTCCAAGTTGCTTCCAATTTGCCTTGCTAAGTCGCGCTGTAAGTCGTGTTGCCCCAGTGTGAACCGCCACGAAGGATTTGCACATGCAGCTAATTATGTTCTCATAGATGCATGTGTCTAGGTGACTTATCTGTGTTTTGCTGCTCCAACACTGTCTAGCAGACTGCCAGTGAAAGGTAGTACTGCTGTGTTCCTTAACCACTTGCTTACTGGGCACTTAAACCCCCCTCCTGCCCAGACCAATTTTCAGCTTTCAGCGCTGATGCACTTTGAATGACAATTGCACAGTCATACAACACTGTACCCAAATGAAATTTTTATAATTTTTTTCCCACAAATAGAGCTGTCTTTTGGTGGTATTTAATCACAGCTGGGATTTTTATTTTTTGCTAAATAAACAAAAAAAGATGGACAATTTTGAAAAAAAAATCATGTTTCATAGTTTGTTATAACATTTTGCAAACAGGAAATTTTTCTCCTTCATTGATATGCGCTGATGAGGCGGCACTGGTGGGCACTGATAGGCTGCACTGGTGGGCACTGATAGGCACAGTTAAGGCAGGACTGATAGGCACAGATAAGGCAGCACTGATGGGGACAGATAAGGTGGCACTGATGGGGACATATAGGGCAGTGATGATGGGCACAGATAAGGTGGCACTGATGGCTACTGATAAGATGGCACTGATGAGCTGATGGGTGGCACTGCTGGGTGGCACGTATGGGTGGCACTGATGGGTGGCACTGATGGGTGGCACCGATGGGCACTGATAGGTAGGCACTGATAGGTGGCACTGATGGGTACTGATGGGCGGCACTGATGGGCACTGGTAGGTTACACTGATGGGCACTGATAGGTGGCACTGATGTGCAGCACAGTTGTTGAGGCACTGATTGTGGGCACTGATGGGTGAAACTGTAGGCACTGATGGGTGGCACTGTGGGCACTGATGGGTGGTGCTGGTGGGCACTGGTAGGCGTCACTATTGCCTATTGCAAGGTGGCACTGGCAGGGGGCACAGGTGGGCACTGAGGATCTGGCGGCAGCACGCCATGATCGGGACTGATGTCCCTCTCACATCTGCCGGTGAACGCCTTTTTTTTTTCTCCTCACGCTGTCAGTGTGAGGAGAAAAAATAGCTGATTACCGGCTCTGTTGACATCACATGATCAGCTGTCATTGGCTGACAGCTGATCACGTGGTAAGGGGTCGGGATCGATCTGTGATCCAGCGAGTCTCATAGATAGTGATTACAGAGCGTGCGGCGCGCGCCCTGCAGGGGGCGCACAGGCCGCTCGGGCACGGGAGGATGTCAATAGACATACTTCCGGCAAAGCAGGTCCATGCTGTTGGCTATAGCACAGGTCTGAAGTAGTTAAATGACACACACAAAGTAAATACTTCAACTGCAAAAAGTCCCAGTTAGTCTATTTGGCTTCAAAGTAAATGTGACTTGAATACCCAAGTTCTCAAGTTGTTTTTGGAGTATTCCACCCAATTCCCATCTAATTCCCTCACCAAGTTCTCCAAAAATAACAAAAACAACACCCTTAAATTGATCATTGAAGAAACGTGTGAATGAGCCTGTGTGCCTGGCTGTAGGGAAGACATGGACAGTAATCTTATGGCTCCAACTGGAGTAGCGCTACATGTATGCACCGTAAAGAAATGTCTATTTGTAGCTGTATCGTGAAATCATTTAAAAACATGGGTTTCATGGGTATTCATCTTAATGTGTCTGAGAAATGTCATTGATTCTAAAAGGCTAAGTTCACCTTTTTCAGGCAAGTATTTTCTGCCCAAGCCATCTCAATGTGTTTATCTCTCACTTACCTAGTCCATTGCAGCCTGAAATTTGCACCGCTCTGTTCAATTTTTTTTAAAAAGCTTTCTGAGTCCATCACTTCCTGTAGCATCATGAGACCAGCCAGGAAACTTCAAATCCCTTCATGTGCTGCCTTACTGCATCACACAATAGGGTGTGTTTACCTCCCTGCACCACACCTCGCTTAACTACTGTTCCTGGTGATCGGGAACAGTGATCTCTGTCATGTTTCAGTAAGCCCATCCCCCATACATTAAGAACACGCTGAGGCAACACACTTTTAAACCCTTGATCGCCCCCTATTGTTAACCCATTCCCTGCCAGTGTCATTTTTACATTGATCAGTGCATTTTTATAGCACTGATCAATGTAATAATGTTATTGGTCCCCAAAAAGAGTAATTTGGGGTCAGATTTGTCCACCGCAATGTCGCCGTCCTGCTAAAAATTGCAGATCGCCGCCATTACCAATAAAAACAATAAAAAAAAATAAAAGTCCCTAAATCTATCCCGTAGTTTGTAGAAGCGATAACTTTTGCGCAAACCAATCAATATATGCCTATTGCGATTTTTTTTTTACCAAAAATATGTAGCAGAATATATATCGGCCTAAACTGATGAATACTTTTCTTTTTTTTGGATATGTATTATAGCAGAAAGTAAAAAAAAATGTTTTTCTTTTCAAAATTGTCAGTCTTTTTTTGTTTATGGCGCAACAAAAATAAAAACAGAGGTGATCACATACCACCAAAAGAAAGCTCTATTTGTGGGAAAGAAAGAAAGAACGACAATTTTGTTTGGGTACACAGTCGCAATACCGCGCAATTGTCAGTCAAAGCGACGCAGTGCCGTGTCACAAAAAATGCTCTGGTCATTAGGGGGGAAAATCCTTCCGGGGTTGAAGTGGTTAAGTGGATCTTTCTATTTCCTAGTTTTGGTAAATCTAAAGGACATTGGATAGAGATTTTATTATCAGATTGCATAGTGTATGGACATGGGAGGGAGACATTCAGTTGTCATTGTTCCTGTGTAAACACACCAATTTCACTTTCAGGTCCTATTTACACACAGCTTGGAGGGAGCCCAGGAGCACATGTTTGTTGGTGTGTTTTTCCTGTTAGCCCCTGTACACACGGTTGGAAATTCCGACCACAAAATCTGTCCGATTTTTTCGACGGATTTTGTCCAAAACTGGTGTTGCATACACACGGTCGAAAGTTGTCGGAAAATCCGATCTTTCCGAACGTGGTGACGTTATATGCGTACGACAGAACTACGTAGAAGCAAGTAGCTAATAGCTTTGGTCTCGTAATTTGATCTGAACATGCGTTGCACTTTGTCCGTCGGAATTCTCAACACACGATCGGAAAAAGTCTGATCGGATTTTGTTGTCTGAAAATTTGAGATCCTGCTCTCAAATTTTTTCAGTCGGAAATTCCGATGGAAAAAGCCCGCTAGAGCCCACACACGATCGGATTTTCTGACAACATAATCTGATCAAACTTTTTCCATCGGAATATCCGACCGTGTGTACGGGTCATAACAGGCATAGGGCAGCTTAATGATTTCAGTGGGCTGTTTTACATGCAGCAGAGTGGCTCATGGGACATCTTAGCATATTGCAGTTTGTACACAGTGTGTACAGTTTTTTACTGCATATTTTGCTGCGTTTGTCGCAGGTTTTTTCCACGCAGCACAATGCGTGTTTGTGTCTGCCTTTAGGGTGCCATTAACAATTACTTACCCCAACAGCACGACAACTTTATTTTAGGTGTATAAAAGTGGCCATACACTACAATCTGATTGTAAATTTTATGTACAATCTCCCTTAGATTTACCAAAACTATATAATAGAAAAAAACATCTATCCAATCACCCTGTATCCAATCAGGCAGGCCCTTGCACTACATAATTAATGGTAGATCTAAAGGGGATTGTACAATAAGATTGTATAGTGTATGACAAGCTTTACAGACTTCCAGGGACACACTACTCCTGTTTTCAATACTACAGCTCTGGTTTACATAGGATATGATCGCTCAGATCCTGCACACTCTGCCAAATGAATTATCTATGACTATTGTATTAGGGTGTGCACCCCGAAGCTTTAACATACATGCATGTACAGTATCTCACAAAAGTGAGTACACCCCTCACATTTTTGTAAATATTTTATTATATCTTTTCATGTGACAACACTGAAGAAATTACACTTTGCTACAATGTAAAGTAGTGAGTACACTATACAGCTTGTATAACAGTGTAAATTTTCTGTCCCCTCAAAAAAATCAACACACATATATTAATGTCTAAACAGCTGGCAACAAAAGTGAGTACACCCCTAATGTCCAAATTGGGCCCAATTAGCCATTTTACCTCCCCGGTGTCATGTGAATCATTAGTGGTACAAGGTCTCAGGTGTGAATGGGGAGCAGGTGTGTTAAATGTGGTATTATCACTCTCACTCTCTCATTCTGGTCACTGGAAGTTCAACATGGCACCTCATAGCAAAGAACTCTCTAAGGATCTGAAAAAAAGAATTGTTGCTCTACAAGATGGCCTAGGCTATAAGAAGATTGCCAAGACCCTGAAACTGAGCTTCAGCAAGGTGGCCAAGACCATACAGCGGTTTACCAGGACAGGTTCCCCTCAGAACAGGCCTCGCCGAAGAAGTTGAGTGCACATGCTCAGCGTCATATCAAGAGTTTATCTTTGGGAAATAGACATATGACTGCTGCCAGCATTGCTGCAGAGGTTGAAGGGGTGAAGAGTCAGCCTATCAGTGCTCAAACCATATGCCGCACACTGCATCAAATTGGTCTGCATAGCTGTTGTCCCAAAAGGAAGCCTCTTCTAAATATGATGCATAAGAATGCCAAGACAAGCAGACTAAGGACATGGATTACTGGAACCATATCCTGTGGTCTGATAAAACCAAGATAAACGTATTTGGTTCAGATGGTGTCAAGCGTGTGTGGCAGCAACCAGGTCAGGAGTACAAAGACAAGTGTGTCTTGCCTACAGTCAAGCATGGTGGTGGGAGTGTCATGGTCTGGGGCTGCATGAGTGCTGCCGGCACTGGGAAGCTACAGTTCATTGAGGGAACCATGAATGCCAACATTTACTGTGACATACTGAAGCAGAGCATGATCCCCTCCCTTCGGATACTGGGCCGCAGGGCAGTATTCCAGCATGATAAGGACCCCAGACACAGCTCCAAGATGACCATTGCCTTGCTTAAAGGTGGGTGATAGACTGGCCAAGAATGTTTCCAGATTTCTGCATCTCAGATAAGTTCCCACTTACACAACTGGTCCTATTAGCTATCTGTAAGGGGATTATTTTTCACAATGTTCACAAGTGTAAGGACCATTCCACCTACTGATGTCACATTAATGTGTCATACCTTGTAGAGCATCTGTGGGGGATCCTCAAATGGAAGGTGGAGGAGCGCAAGGTCTCTAACATCCACCAGCTCTGTGATGTCATCATGGAGGAGTGGAAGAGGACTCCAGTTTCAACCTGTGAAGCTCTGGTGAACTCCATGCCCAAGAGGGTTAAGGCAGTGCTGGAAAATAATGGTGGCCATACAAAATATTGACACTTTGGCCCCAATTTGGACATTTTTTACTGAGGGGTTTACTCACTTGTGTTGCCAGACATTAATGGCTGTGTATTGAGTTATTTTGAGCAGACAGCAAATGTACACTGTTATACAAGCTGTACACTCACTACTTTACAAAGTGTAATTTCTTCAGTTTTGTCACATGAAAACATATAATAAAATATTTACAAAAATGTGAGGGGTGTACTCACTTTTGTGAGAGACTGTATATCAGCTGAGCCATGGAAGGTGTCAGTAAAGTAGAGTTTGGTGTCAGTAGGGTAATGGACAGTGTCAGTAGTTTTTTTTTAAACTCTTCTTTACAATTAAATTTTTTTAATAATTTTTTACAATATTATTTTTATTATTTTTTTACAATTTCTTTAGGAGCCTCATTGGGGGGCTTTGGGGAAATATCAAGGGTCTAAACAGAGAGAAAGGGACTGAGGACAGAACTTCCCCAGTGCCTTTCTCTGCAGCTTCAGCTGCATTGGACAGCACTGTTCATTTTGACATCAAATTTATATTTATAAATTATATTTTAAATGTCATTTTAGCTTTAGTCATATTTTAGTCATTTGAATTGTTTTCGTTTTAGTCGTATTTTAGTCAACTAAAAACTCCAGTACATTTTAGTCGACTAAAATTGAATGGGTTTAGTTACATTTTAATGCATTATTTCTTTAGAATTGCCAAACAGTATATACTCTGGCATAGGCGTGCGCACAGTATGTGCTGGGTATGCCTTGGCCAAAATGTTTTTGGACACGCATTTAACCATGATTTTGCTGCAATTCGCGTTTTGCATTTTCTATTTAATTTTTTGGCCAATTTGTTGTTGGGCAGATTAAAGAACGCAAATCGTGGCAAAATCGAAGCAAAAATGCACTACATGCTATTCTGTATCTTCTCCATTGAAGTCTATTGAACCAAAAAAGCACCATTTTGCGTTTAAAAAAGTCCTGACCCTTCCCAAAAATGTAGTGGCTGAAAAAAGCATAGAGGTGTATGTGTCCCATAGGAAACCATGTTGGATGAACTGTACTGTGTTTCTGCGAAAAGCAAAAAGCACCAAACAACGCGTAAATGTTAACCAAGCCTTAGACCAGGCTGTGACCTAAATTTCAAGACTAGATGGACAGACATACAAATTCTGAGGCTGTTTGGCTGGAGTTCAGCCTTATGCCCTGTACACACGAGCGGACATTCCGACAACAAAATCCCATGTTTTTTTTTCCGACGGATGTTGGCTCAAACTTGTCTTGCATTCACACGGTCACACAAAGTTGGTCGGAAATGCCGAACGTCAAGAACGCAGTGACGTACAACGCGTACGACGAGCCGAGAAAAGTTCAATAGCCAGTGCTGCTCTTCTGCTTGATTACGAGCATGCGTGGCACTTTGTGCGTCAGAATGGTGTACACACGATCGGATTTTGTTGTCTGAAAATTTGAAGAACCAGATCTTAAATTTTGTGCAACGGAAATTCCAATGGAAACTGTCCAATGGAGCCTACACATGGTCAGAATTTCCGACAACAAGCTCCGATCGCACATTTTCTGTCCGAAAGTCCGACCGTGTGTACAGGGTATTAGGCCCGTTGTACTTCCTAAAGATCCTTGATTATGACATTATGGCCAATTTTATTCCAGCACTGAAACCTTGGAAAATATATAGCTATAACTAAAGGAGAGTTTATGGCGTCCACAAATTCCACAGCACTACATGTACAAAAACAATTTGCATCAACCTCCACTTTTAAAATGGAATGCCCCTAGCACTCTTATATAGAAAGACATAGTTTGGGTGGAGCCAAATGACTTATGCCCCGTACACACAGTCGGAAATTTCGACCACAAAATCCGTCAGATTTTTTCCAACGGATTTTGTCCGACACTGGTGTTGCATACACACAGTCGGACAAAGTTGTCGGAAAATCCGATCATTCTGAACGTGGTTACGTTCGTTGCGTACGACGGAACTACGTAGAGGCTATTAGCCAATAGCTTTGGTCTCTTAATTTGATCTGAGCATGCGTGGCACTTTGTCCGTCGGAATTCTCTACACACGATCGGAAAAAGTGCGATCGGATTTTGTTGTCGGAAAATTTGAGAGCAGGATCTCAAACTTTTTCCATCGGAAATTCTGACGGAAAAAGTCCGATGGAGCCCACACACGGTCGGATTTTCCGACCGTGTGTACGGGGCATTACTAGGTGTTTTTTTTAGCCAGGAAGCTGAAGTACCCAGAGCAAAGCTTTAAAAACTGGGGAGAGCACACAAACTCTATGGAATAAATTCTAGGACACCATCATAACAGTGAAAGAGATGTAACCATTTATTCCCTATCTGACCCTGTCTAACACCTGACATTTAGTCATAGCTCAATCACTAAACTCCATTGAAAAACACCATAATGAAGTATACATTTTATAACTTATTTGAGTATACAATATATATATATATATATATATATATATATATATATATATATATATATATATATATATATATCATTCTGACTTTGTTTTATGATTTAGATTCCCACCTTTTTGACAGGTTCCAGCATATCCCAAATAGAATTCTGACTAATGTTCACAAGTTACAATTAAGCTTAATAATCACCATGTGTAAATGACAGGGTAACAATAATTGATCTTTACATAGAGATGACATACTTGGCAAAGTGTGATGTACTAATTGTCATAACAGCATCACTGCAAATTACATACTGTGCAGATCATGTTCAAATAGAGCATTGTAGAATATAAATTAGAGAAATACATGACAAGTTTCACAGTCATAAATGTGTCATATGATCACATGGAAAAGTCAGTGTTGTTCCTCTATGTTGCTCATGCAGGATCTATAATGAGTAGATGGGGAGAGAAACAAAGGTAGAAATTAACCACTTCAGCCCGGAAGGATTTGCCCCCTTAATGACCAGACCAAAATTGACGTCCTATTTTTTCCCACAAATAGATTTTTTTTGGGCTATAAACAAAAAAAGAGTGAACATTTTGAAAAACAAGCAATATTTTTAACTTTTTGCTATAATAAATATCCCCAAAAAATATATAAAAAAACAAATTTTGTCCTCAGTTTAGGCCAATATGTATTCTTCTACATATATTTGGTAAAAAAAAATGCAATAAGCGTATATTGATTGGTTTGTGCAAAAGTTATTGCGTCTACATAATAGGGGATAGTTTTATGACATTTTTATTATAAATTTTTTTATTAGTAATGACAGCGATCTGCGATTTTTAATCGTGACTGTGGCATTGCGGCAGACAGATCGGACACTTTTGACACTATTTTGGGACCATTGGCATTTATACAACTATCAGTGCTATAAAAATGCACTGATTACTGTGTAAATGTCACTGGCAGGGAAGGGGTTAAACACTAGGGGGAAATCAAGTGGTTAAGTGTGTTCCCTGGGTGTGTTCAAACTGTAGGGGGGATGGGCTCACAAGAAACATGACAGAAATCACTGCTCCCGATCAATGGGAGCAGTAGATCCCTGTCATGTGTCTAGGCAGAACAGGGAAATGCCTTGTATACATAGCCGCCGATGATGCAGAGACGTTGTTTTGCGCACTCGTGCCACTTTGCTGACGTATATCGACGTGAGCTGGTCAGAAAATGGTTAAGGTAAACCTGCACATTAATTGGTTAAATGAAAAAACATAAGATGATATTTTTATATACATATTTGTTAATTTTAAGCATAGTTCTTTTTAACTGCCAATTATTAATTATTAATTACAAATTGTGATGTAAGGGCGGGGCCAGTGATGTCACTCCTGGGTGTCTTAAAGACACGGAAGTGTCATACAGAGAAGGATTGCCGCTGTTTTATCCATCCAATATATGCCCTTTACAAGATAATTTCTATGTGAGTGTATTACTTATTTTTAATAAATTGTTCAATACCAAACATATTGCGCTATTTATATAATTGAGCCATCTTCACTGATTTAAAGGGGATTGATACAGCGTGGAGCTGATACTGTGAATCTTATGGTGGATCAATCAGCCAAAGCTCGTCTATCTGCATTTACTGACCTGTATGGTCTAAGATTAAGGTGACCGAGTATTGCACTTGGAGGTAACTGGAGAGCTTGGAGTACACTTTTAGGATATTTACCATATATAACCTTTACTTGAAATGTGGACTTCAGTTGAGCACTGATATCACAAAATTTACACTGTTAATGCAAATTTATCACATTGTTCACAATTTTTTTTTTTTTTAATCAAACATTTTTTCACTTAACATTATTTGCTAGTGTTATATGTTGCATTAAGGTTGTTCTATTTATTAGTTATTACTCTTATGTATATTTTTAAAGCAACAGCGCATCACCGTTTGACATATTATCAATTGGTCTTTAACAAATATTTACATGGATCCAAGATCTGTAATATCTGGCTATAGTACAGTACATCAGGCAAAAGATTCACGCATTGAATCACTGTTCATATTTGTAGCAGGCTGTATGCAGTCAAATTATATCATTGCTCAGGGGCATTCAGGCAGCAAAAACTAAAAAAGTGGTGATAGGTATTCCAATAAATCGTGCAGCTACCATATAACATATCACTTTGAAATCATTTATGGTAACGTTTCTGTTCTCTGTGCAGCTGCTGGTATTAAAAATACTATTGTATAGCTTCAGGTAGTTTTGTTAAAGGCATTTCCACTATAACTTGGTTTAGCGTAAATGCTCTCCGGTAACCAGTGCATTTAATACAATCCAACATTTTAACAAGCAAATGTAATCGATAACCTTGTATGAAGTGCTCTTTAAGTAGTTTGTCTTAAAAATAAAGGCAGTAGGGGGTGGCTGTATGGATAGATTTGTGTGTTTAGTCGGTGAAGTTTCACATTTTTTTCATGGTACTCTATATCATTAGTAGCTTTTCACATTCAGCAGAATTTGTTCTGTAATGTTGAATGTTTTGTAGTTTTCCAAGCCATTTTTTTCAGTTCCTATGAGTGTCAGGAAACAAGTAGAAACAAAACCTTCATCCAATAGAAAAACATCCACGGAAAGACAGATTATTTTGTCTAAGTACAAGATGGAAGGTGTGTAAATTGTGCAACCACCTTTTACTTTTTATATAATTTCATCATGGTTGTCAGGAAAGCTTTATAAACATTTGTGTATGCTGTCACAATGATTCTTACAGAACTCATAGATATCAGATTCTGTAAATGAACTTGGATATCTCCCATCCTGGGTGGACATCATATGACGTCCTCCCAGGATCACGCCTTGTGCGTACCCCATGGGCCATGCTTTGGCATGATCTGTCACCCAGTGGAAACAGCGGATGACAGATCTGTTTGAGCCTGCTGCCGGTACCATATGATCGCTGGGATCACAGCAGATCACATGACAATTGTACACAATGGATGGCTTCCATTCATGGCATTTATTGTGTACTATTGTGTTGATCTCTGTGATTGGTCACAGTGATCACATGGTACAGAAAGGGCCAATAATAGCCTGTCTGTATTATGTGATTAGCTGTGGCTAATCACAGCTAATTACAATAATACACACTGAATTAATGGATTTCAAAAAATTATTATTACTGTTATAAGCAATTAAAGTGTGTGAAAAAAAATTCTGATCGCACTGTATTGCTCTGGTCACAGTATGTAAATAAATTGTGAAAAAAAGAAAAAACTATGTAATAAAAGTTTTTTAAAAATTATAATTTTTGTTTTTTCTGAATACTATCACCAGTCAGTGTCCCTCATCAACATGAATAGGATGATGCTGTACTGCACTGGTGACAGTATGTAAAAAGAGTGAAGAAAAAAACATGTTTGTTTTTATTTCTCCATTTTCACAAAAATGGTGACAAAAATTTACAATTTAAACAAACCTGCCATGTCTCTTACTAAATACCTTTGATGGTCTACTTTCCAAAAAGAGGTAGTTTTTTTTCAGATATATATGCCATGGTTTGTGGACTCTATAATTTTCCTACAGATTAAATAATATACACTAATTTGGGTTATTTTTACCAAAGAGATGTAATAGTATACGTTTGGTATTAATTTATGAAGAAAGAATATTTATTTGCAAAATTTTATCACAGAAACAAAAGAAAAACTTTCCTTTCAAAATTGTTGGTCTTTTTTAAATTATTTAGCAAAAAAACAAAAAAAAAACTGTGATGATTTAATACCATCAAAAGAAAGCTCTATTTGTGTGAAAAAGGAATAACATTTTCATATGGGTACAGTGTTGCGTGATCATGCAATCCTCATTCAAAGTGTTAATGCCCCATACACACTATCAGTTTTTCTGCTGAGTTTTTCCTTCAGATTTACCAAAACCATATAATATAATATGAGGTCAAACCTTAGGAGTTTCAATTTGTATGCAATCAGTCAGGCCCTTGCACTACATGGTTTTGGTAAACCTGAAGGAAAAACTCAGCAGAAAAACTGATAGTGTAAGGAAGATTTGTACTCCAGTTGAATTTTATATGATGACCAAAGTCCGCAAAAGGCAGCATGATCAGTGAACAATTGGCCAGCTTAGAAACTGCAGCTGTTACCATAAATATAGATGGCTAAACTGTGCAATCATGAACAGTGGTCACACCATATGAAAATCCAGATCTTTGTGGTGTGGCTGTAGTACAGTTTTGAATGAATATATAATTCACTATGTTACCACTGAAACTAAATATCCACTGTTCAGAAAATGGCATTAATCCAGATGTGAGGAGTGAATACCTTTCATTCTTCCGCCCATTCATAGAGTGTCCTTCATTGAGGAAACCAATAGTAACTAACTATCAATCTTCTAAGAATGGAGGTGGAAAAGATGGGAATAGTTGGCACTTTTAACGACACAGCAGTTACCAATGCAAGGGTCATTTTCCATTCAGTGTAATTACTGTCCCTGGTGCTGATTTTAAAAAGAAAAACACTAAACTTAGGCTTTAAGTGTATTTTTTTTACTCATGGCTATTATGACTGGTGTAACTATATTGATAATAATAACAGTATTGTAAATTTGTTTTCTAATGGTCATCCATATATTGGGATATGTGATTTAAACCAAATCCCTGATATATGCTCCATTAGCTTTAGAAAGAATGTATTGTTTTCAGTTAGTTAGTGCTAATCCACATACCTGCCTTCAGAGAGGAGCAGTAAGCTACAGTTTTCCAATGTAAAAGGGAAGCAATAGCTGCATACATTATAAACAAATATGGTTGACCCATTTACATATGTCATAGATTTACTATACATGGTGACATTTTAAATATTAAGATGCATTGATAAGATTATTTATCTGATCATATATTCATATATACTGTATCTAAAACAAACAGTAGAAAGATTGTAGTACCCCATTAAAACATACTACATCATACTCAAAGTAGCTAGGATGTTTAAATATATCATCCATCTACTTGGATATCATTTAATTCCTCTGCTTCACTGTGGGGAAATACCAGGAATGCAGAGAATATATATCCATGATAACTTAAATAGCATGGACTTTTTAATGAAGTGGAATCCTTGTAATCCAAGTAATTTTACAGTATATTTCCTAGACATGTGCGCACTGAAATATTTTGTTTCGGAATTTCGTTTTCATCCGAAAAATTAATTAATTTAGTTAATCTCGAAATTCGTTTTTATTTATTTTGTTTTTCGTTAAAAATTGCATTCGTCCGAAAATCCAAATCAATTAAGGTCGAATCTGTCATTGAAGGCTTATCGTGTCTGTCAAATGTTCAAAGAAGATTCAACAGAGCAGCTAAACTGTACGATGCCGTATAGTTTATCTGGTCTGTCAAACCTTCTTAGAACTTCCGACAGACACCATGAGCCAAAGATTCAATGTTTGCATGTTTTTCGCTGCTTTGTCGAATCTTTGTCATTCATGTTGAATGTATATAGTTCAAACAGAAAATGGACTTGTGATAGTGGTCACTGATCAGAAAGGTAACAAGATAGGGTATATAGAATCTATATAGAATCTCAATCTATAATATAGAATCTTAGGCTATCACAACTCTAGCAACACTAGTATCACTATCAAGTTCACAACACTAACACAATAGCAGCCGATTATTATGAAAAAGTTAAGTTGAACTGTAGCTTGCTTCCCTATTGTTCTGCTGCTGTGCTTATGCTTAATTGCTAAATAATTCAGGTTCTCTGACAAATGGACCAGCTAAGATTGACTGTCTTCTGAAATCATTCAGTGCGTGTGTCTCTCTCTGCTAGCAATCGTAAGTGAAAATAAGTTGGCTGTACGTGTGTACTTAGTTATAGCTTTTTTACTGCTCCTCCTCTTTGGTAATAATTAGCCAATTACATTCATCATCATCATTATTTTTATTTTACTTCCCCCACCCAATTCCAGCAGTGATCTTTTCTCTCTACGTCAAATCTTTTCTCTCTATGTCGAATCTTTTCTCTCTACGTCAAATCTTTTCTCTCTATGTCAAATCTTTTCTCTCTATGTCAAATCTTTTCTCTCTATGTCGAATCCTTTCTCGCTATGTCAAATCTTTTCTCTCTCTGTAGAATAATCTTGGACTAATAGAGTTAAGGTTAGGCACATTCGAAAACAGGTTCAATAGACACAGATTGTTATTGCCAGCATCATGTCGAATCTCCTATCTATAGCGAACTGTTGTCACAACGAAAACGAAAATAAAGCATTCGTTTATGTCGGATCTTTCGTTTTTCGGATTCTGCACTTTCGTTATCGTTTGTTAAAACGATAATGAAAATACCTGAAATTCGGACGAAAATGCATTCTGATGAAAATGAATGCACATGTTTAATATTTCCTGTAAGTATAATTTTGCCAAATCCTAGGCTATTGCCATGATTATTTTTCTTGGTCTACATTCCTTTAAATCTGGAAATGAATAAAATAAAAATTGATCACTGTATATTTGCATTTGTATTTCTCTATTTTTACCTATATACCACACACCAGTGTTATAAAAAAAAGACCTACAAAGACACTGGGGTTACCAAAACTGAAGAGTGAAAAATCTGGAGCAGCTGTGCATGGTAAAGATTTAGATTATGAGCTAAATTGCTGAAACTATAGTTGTAGCGCCACATCCCTTTAAATTAACAAAATATTAAAGAACCAAGGATTGGGACTTTAAAGGCGCATGAAACACATTTAAATAAAAAAATACATTTATTGGAAAATACCAATATAGTACCAATATTTTCCAATAAACGTATTTTTGTATTTAAATATGTGTTTCATGCGCCTTTAAAGTCCCAATCCTTGTTTTTTTAATAGCTGTGCATGGTAGCCAATAAGCTTCTAACTTCAACTAATTTAATTACCGTTTTTTTTTTTTTTTTAGTTTAGTTATAGTTTTTTTATTGGTTTAACAAGAAATAAACAATACAAACATTGCATAGGTTACAGTACAGGATCATCGAATACAGTTCAAATAAAAAAAAAACCTGGAAGCTGATTGGTTTCTCTACAGAGCTGCACCAGATTTTGCACTCTCCAGTTTCCGTAAATCAACTCCAATGTCATCAAGAAACAATTTTAAGGCTGCTCTCATAAATAAAATGGTTATAATTAGTACCTACTGATGCAGTCCTTGCATAGAAATTCATTGTGTCTCTTGTCAGTTACTACAATATATTTTTTTTCTGCCAAACATCAGAACTCACTGTTGTCACTGATAATGTACAGGCATTCTCCCACACATAGCTTCAGGCATTGGAAGCTTCAGAGGCAGCAGCCAGACACATTGGTGATGTCAGGGTCAGTACAGGGCCTACTACAGAAAACTTTGACACTCCTAAATATGTCAGAGGGTGAATACAACTATGGGCTATAACTGACAAATTTCATTATGGATTGCAGCATCAGCAAGTGATAATTATAAACATTGTATGTATGTGAGTAGCAAAAAAGTGTTAAAGTGGTTATGAGGACTGAACACCTTTTTACCCTAATGCATGCCTAACATTAAGGTAAAACATGTTTAGGCATTATTATAGTCCCTCCCTTTTACCTACTTGAGCCCTCATTTGATCCAGTGCTTTGCACATTTTCAGCTCTTCCCCCCCTTACTTCCTGGTCTCGCTCGCTTTTCTGAGACAGCTGGAGACATTGGCTCCCACTGCAGTCAATCAAAGCCGATGACAGGGGAGTGGTTTGGGGGTGGGGTGCTATGTTTTCTAGCAGAAAATAAAAAATATATATTTTTTTAATTTTGTATTTTTCTGTTTATATAATAAAAATAAAAAACCCAGTGGTAATCAAATACCACAAAAACAAAGCTGTATTTGTGTTAAAGAAATTACAAAAATGTAATTTGGGTACAGCATTGCATAACAACGTAGGTACCAGTTATAGTAGCACAGTGATAAATTGCAAAAAATGGCCTGGTCATGAAGGGGGTAAAACCTTCAGGAGCTCCAGCAGTAAACTAACAGCATTGTCCCTTTGCAGCAAAGCTTTCTTGAGAGACACGAGGGCTATACCAATCTACTTCTGTAGATGCTGGCTGTTCGATTAGGACACTGACCGACTGAACTCAAAAAACTTTGAGTCACTGACCACGAAAATATATGCTTGTCTTTAAAGTTAGACACCCTTATCTTTACAATATACATTTTTCAAGTAACGAATGCAAAGTATTGAAGCAAGAGGGTAAACACTGTATGGGAAGAAGCTGTGGAAGCCTATATGTCTCTCTCAGGAAAGGTTTTCTTTAACCACTTGCCGACCGCTGCACGCTGATTTACGTCAGCACAATGGCAGCGGTGGACAATTGGGTGTACCTGTATGTCCCCTCCAATTGGCGGGACAAGTGGGCGCTGACTGTGCCCGCGGGACCCGCGGACTCAAGGTCCGCCAGTCTCCCAGCGATTGTGTCACAGAGCTACAGAACAGGGGGGTGCCTATGTAAACAAGGCATTTCCCAATTCTGCCTTGTGACATGACAGAAATCACTGCTCCCTGTCAACGGAAGCAGTGATTGCTGTCATGTGAGTGGAAGCCCATCCCCCCACAGTTAGAATCACTCCTTAGGACACACATAACCCCTTGATCGCCCCTAGTGTTTAACCCCTTCCCTGCCAGTGTCATTTACACAGTAATCAGTGCATTTTTATAACACTTTTTGCTGTATAAATGACAAAAATAGTGTTAAAAGTGTACGATGTGTCCACCATAATGTCGCAGTCACAAAAAAAATAGCAGATTGCCGCCATTACTAATAAAAAAATTTATAATAAAAATGCCATAAAACGATCCCCTATTTTGTAGACTCTATAACTTTGCGCAAACCAATGAATAAGCACTTATTATGATTTTTTTTTTACCAAAAATATGTAGAATACATATCGGCCTAAACTGATGAAAAAAAATAGTTGTTTTATATATATTTGGGGGATATTTATTATAGCAAAAAGTAAAAAATATAGCTTTTTTCAAAATTGTCGCTCTTTTTTTGTTAATAGCGCAAAAAATAAAAACCGCTGAGGTAATAAAATACCACCAAAAGAAAGCATTGTGGGAAAAAAAGGACGTAAATTTTGTTTGAGTGCAACATCGCACGACCGCGTAATTATCAGTTAAAGTGACGCAGTGCCGAATCACAAAAAGTGCTTTGGTCAGGAAGGGGGTAAATTCTTCCGGGGCTAAAGCAATTAACCACTTGTGTACCAGCACCTTTTATAAACAGTGGCTGGTAGAACAGACTTTAAAAAGCACTCCTGGCTACTCTTCCAAGTGTCCCATGCAGTCAGTAAAGAGAACCTGTAATTACTCGTTCTCTTTGGTTTCCAATGTGAAAGCAATAAAGTTAAGGAGGAGGTCCAGCCCCCCCCCCACAAAAAAATTAAAGTCAGCAGCTACAAATACTACAGCTGCTGACTTTTACTATATGGACACTTACCTGTCCAGGGAGCCTGCAATGTCGGCACCGCAGATGATCTTTGGATCAGCTGACGGGTGGAGCTGCCACCATACCTGGTAAGGGAACCCGGCAGTGAAGCCTTTTGGCTTCACAGCTTTGTTTCCTACTGTGCATGCACAAAGCACACTGCGCTTTTTAATTGGTCCGGCGGTGGAGGAAGGAGGAGGGGGCCGAATTTCAAAAACAGGTATCCCCCCTGAAAGGTGCCAAATGTGGCACCGGAGGAGGGAGGAGACAGATAAGCGGAAGTTCCACTTTTGGTGGAACTCCACTTTAATTGTAAAAAAAGTAAACAAAACAACATACTGTATTATAAAATAAATATGAAAATTAATTTGAAGTCCCCCATCCCACATACACAAGAACATAAACACATGCAGTGGGTGTGCCTATGTACAAAAATGTTGTTTGTGCTACAAATGTTACATATTGCCATGAACATTGGAGTGAGAGAAATAAAACTAGAGCCATCATTCATGGTTAACCCAAAACTGTTAAACTATAAAGGCTTTTGACGCATCGCCTGTGGACAATTTTTGGTACCTAAGTTGGTTACAATATCACAGGCACACACAACCTTTAGGCTTGGTATTGGTATGTTTGGTACCTATTTACCTGTTGCAATCTAATCCTTTTGATTTTCCAAAAATTTGTGATAACATATTGTGTTTGTGTGCATTAAAATTAACTTTAATGTATTTGTTAGTTCATGTGACATATTGCAACTACCACCATTCCATTTTATTCTTCCGGTTCTCTGCTTTCATAAAATAATAGAATGTATACAATTTAATTTTGTATATAATATAATAGAATTTTTAGGTCTACTAAAATGTGTACAAAACCTGAAATTTTTTTTTATATTCTATGTTTGTAGAAAAATGTAATGCTTAGTTGCAATAGTTGCATCATTGCTCTTGTGCTGTTCATAAATAATGCTAATAGATTATTTTTTAATATTTTTGTATTGGCTCTTTATAATAACATACCCTCCCTCCTAGATTGTAAGCTCTAATGAGCAAGGCTCTCTGATTCCCCCCTGTATTGAATTGTATTGCAATTGTACTGTCTGCCCAAATGTTGTAAAGCGCTGCGTAAACTGTCTGCGCTATATAAATCCTGTATAATAATAATAATAATAACATAATTACAATATCTAAGCATCTGGGGGGGGGGGGGGGTTAATTGAAAATAAGATTTTTCACTCAACCCAGTGAATGTATCATCTATTCATACAATAGTATATAGTATCATTAAAAATAACTACACAATGTTATATTTTCAAGCAAACATGGATTCACTAGACATAGCAAAAAATACTTTTAATTACTTTTAGTAAGTCTGCTTATTTTAATTTTATTTTAATTCATAAAATTAGCATAGGGTGGTTCCCATTTCAGGAAAAAAAAAACATTTTATTGCACTACTTTAGCTTGTTCAAGAACATTGATTTTAACTGCCTTGTATAAATTGTAACAATACAATTACTATTATTATAATCCACCCTACCCTGTTTAATGAGAAGGTTGTGAGCACTGAGCATTTGTAAAGCTGAAAGAGAGGTACAAAGCAGATCACTGACCCCTTCTGTTTCTAATCACTAAAAAAGAAAGAGGTTTCGATTTTAAAATCCCATGAAGAATTGCTCACATTTCCTGACTTCCTAAGATCACCTTCTTACACTGTTAGTAGGCCTTATCTCTTCTTTAAGAAAATCTTGATTAACAGGATTTCAATGTCTAGAATGCGTTTCATGTTGCCTTTTTGTAGCTACATATCTAAAAATCCAGACAGATATAATTGCTTTGATAAGTGTAATTGATGTGCTGTTTAGATCACCCTGTCAGTCAAAAGCAATTTCCCACCTGTAAGAACAAATTTAACTCTACACATTATTCAGTGTGTTTCTTCTATTCAAATAGGACATCTGTAGATATTTAGGCATAATTATTGCTTGACTGCATGACTTAATTCCAGCCATCTAGGCCTCATAACTTTGTATATTCATATGCTTCTATATATGCTTTCTATGTGACCTGTAGTGAACTGATACAGTATATGCTTTGTACGTGACCTGAATTGTGTTTGTGTATGTATGTGTGAGTGTTTGTGTGTGTGTGTGTGTAATTTGCAATGTTATTTTGTATTTCTGTAAAAGTGCACAGCAGTTGTAATAGTAGTCTAGACCTCTTTCACTGATAACCCTACAGACAGCTAAGATGATTAGGGTAATTTACTAAAGGCAAATAGGTTGTTCACTGTGCAAGGTATGTTGCGTTTTGGTAGGGCATACGACCCAGAGCTTAGTGAATGTGGTGAAGCTCTGCTGCTTCCATCATCCAAGTATGTGCAAGCTGTTTGTTTGTTTTTTGTTTTTTTCCCTACATATGATTGGGTAGTCTCTGCAAAGTGAAATTTCACCACTTTCACCAAGCTCCGGGGCAAATTCCCTTACAGCGTGCACACCCATCTGAACACCTAGGTTCACACTATTGAAGGAATCTCCAAACAGCTGTTGCAGAATTACACATCCCATTTGGCATTGTAAAACTCTGACATTCACAGACATGACTAGGCATGATGGGAATTGTAGTTCCTGAACAACTGGAGGGCCATAGTTTGGAGATGCCTGCACTAGTGCAAATTCAGATGCGACTTGATTTACACAGAATCACATTATTCTCTATGGTGCCTTTTTACATTAATGCAGCACAGCACACTTTTGGAAGAGGGTCCTGAGCTACTTTGGTGTGATTGCAGTGCGATTTTGGCCCCATAGACTTCAATGGATAGACACTAAAAATGCATGTTCCTGAATTTTTTGCACATTGATGCCTTTTTGACCCATTTATTTGATAAGGCTCCTTTACATTCAGCATCCAGTCCCCCCCCCCACCATAAAACGCAGTGGTATAGAAAATGTATAAAAAATACAACCAAAGCACACTACATTATCGCGCTGAAAATCGGATCAAATCACAGCTGCATTATTGGAAACCTAGCGTAAACTAACCCCAATGTATTAATGAAATAGGAAAATATTAAAGTGCATTATTTTGCACAGGTTATTTGATCAGTTTCACTACATTAGTAATTACCACAGCTGTTTGGACAGATTTAAGTGTGTTATCACTAAGAATTACAGGCCTAAAATATAAAACGCCAAATTTCTATGCAAAACAATGTACCGCTTGGAGACGCAAAAATCTGACATAATCGTACCGCCAGGGTGGCTACAAAAGAAACTTTTTGAGAAGTCAGCTTTAGCACTAATACTTACACTGTCAAGTACAGCCTTTAATGACACATACACAAACATAGACTTCTTCATCATTTGCAAAAAAAAAAATCCTAAAAGAATAGAATACAAAGGTGTGTGATCTTTTGCTTTTTGTTTACAAACTGTTTATTTGGGGATACAAAATACAATACAGAGAAAGAGAACCTAAAAGTCTGAAGACTTCAATGCCAAAAATGATGCAGCATCAAAAAACAAAAAAATAGGAATATACCCAGCATCAGTTCAATATAAACTATATTAGAATACACGAGTACCATATACCATTAGGTAAATCTAAAACCCCTCAAAAAATATTATGCAAATACTGACCTTCCCATGCTTACATAAAGCTATAGACATCCACATCCCCCATGTGGCAGCACTTAGGTCTAGTGGCTGTCTGCTCAGGCACCAAGCTAACAGCGAGAGATTGACAAAATATCGGCGGCACCCACTGTACGTCACCACGTTCTTGATGTTCGGAATTTCCGACAACATTTGTGTGACCGTGTTTATGCAAGATAAGTTTGAGCCAACATCCTATTTCTTCTATTATAGCCACCTTTTTGGTCTATGTATAAAAAATTTGCTGAACAAAGCCAAACAGCTCCAATGAATCTTGTCATATTCTGTGTTATTTAACTATCTTGTATGATTGTAAGTACCATTTAGTGGCCATAATGCAGTATTTTTTTGAATACTTCAATCAGGAATATAAGGCATTTTGTCCACTAGATGGCGCTTAAAGTCATATGAGATAGCTATATAAGCAGAATACTGCAAGTTTTGTTGGAGCTGTTGGAGCTGTTGGAGCTGTTGTTGGAGCTGTGCGGATGTATGTCGCATTCTAGAGCAAACTTTTTATATATAGACCCCTAAGTGTGCCTTTATTTTGTTTCGGTGGCTAATCTTACCCATTTCGCATCTGTTGATTCTGCACGAGTGTCTTTTCTCATCCCTAGTATATTTTGGTTTATCTTCTGTCCATGTTGTATACAATGTTGGTGTATGCTGTTTCGGACATTGACCTGTTATAATGTACACTTGCCAACCTTCACTTAATGGTAATACTGAGTCGATTTACAATTTGTGTAAACATATCAGTGTAATAATAGTATTGCTCATGAAACATCAAGCATAGTGCAACAATGGTGCTGAACAATGATTATAGACTGTAAAGCTTCCTAACTGTTCTGCCCATCAATATTGCTTCTGTGAAAGCAATTAAGTGGCAGGGGGCTAATGGCACCCCTATGAAAAAAAAGACCTGCTCGCAGCTATGACCGCATTGACCAATGTTCCTATGCCACTGTGAATATGCATCCTACGAGAAATGCGATTTAAATAATTCACATTTAGGATCACATCTTTCTGATGATGTGTTTTTCCTTTGATAGTAAAAATGCCAGATCAGTGATCTTTATTCTAACACGCAACGAGGCTCACCCACAAAAAAACATTAACAATTTCATACGACCTATCTTTTGAAGACTATTTTATATTATTTCTATATATGTAATCTCTGCACAGATATAAGAAGAAAACAGTTCAGCTCTTCTACTCTGCATAAGATATCAGACTAAAACGACATTACATGACAGATATAGGGAGAGATAGACAGACAGATGGATAAAGATCTATGTATAGCGGGTGACAATATCATATTTCAATTATGTCAGCAAACAATGTATCAACAATTCTCTACAACGTGATGACAGATAATGATGATAAAAACAAATAAACCTATTTTCGTCTTTGTTTCTATGGAAACAAGATCCAGACATGTTTTTGAAATAATTTGTAGCAGCTAAAGCACAAGTATTAGATACAAATATACTGCAGATACCAATTTAGGCTCCTAATACACATTTTTAAATGTGTAGTTTAATAATGCAATTTTTCAAAAACCACTTAGTCTTGTAAAAAAAAATAATACACCCTGGCAGCATTGCAAGAAAATATTTTAATGGTTATATCCATGTTGTATGAATTACAATTTAATTTAATTTGGAAAAAGAGAAAAGGCTGTGAATGTTATGTCTTTTATAGTTTTGTTGGCTATTGTAGCACTTACAGTACTTCACCTTCCATGCTGGCCTGCCATTTTTTTTTCTTAAAATAAGCTTTATTGGATTTTTCAAAACATAACAATAAAATGTATAAGCGGACAGGTGAGTAGTTCAACATGACATATAGGAATACCCTGGTGTACCTGACATTTCTTTTTTTCTCAAATAAAGGTTTATTTTATAAATGTGAAAATACAGTGAAATTAACCTTCTACATTTATATCAAAAGATAGGTATAAACAGCTTGTATTAACAATGATATGTATAATACCGGCTATATTGGTGTTGAAAATTAGTGGCACAACATTCACCTGAAAAAATATGGCATGAACTATAAAGAATATTTTAAAAAAGCACAAATGCAACTAATCAGCATAAAAAGATAACGTTTTATATCATGGCACTACCTGAGCAGTCACACTAACTACCAACTATTCTGTAATGATTGCCAGTTTAACCACTTCAGCTTTGGAAGGTTTTCGCCCCTTTCTGACCTGGCCATATTTTGCGACATAGCATTGCGTTAATTTAAGTGACAATTGCGCATTCAACACTGTACCCAAAATAAATGTTTGTCTTTTTTTTCCCCACAAATAGAGCTTTCTTTTGGTGGTATTTGTTCACCTCTGTTTTTATTTTTATTTTTTAGCGATATAAACAAAAAAAGACAGACAATTTTGAAAAAAAAAAAAACAATCTTTTTTACTTTCTGCTATAAAACATATCCAATAACAAAACATTTAAAAAATCTAATGTTTCCATCAATTTAGGCCAATATGTATTCTGCTACATATTTTTGTTAAAAAATCCCAATAAGCGTATATTGATTGGTTTGCCCAAAAGTTATAGCATCTGCAAACTAGACATGTGCGACTAGTTTTGTACGAATAGAAAATTCATACGCATTTCCAGAAATTCGTACATTCGGGAGGAATCAGAAATACGAGTTGCTATGCTTTCGTATTTTGTACTAAATACGAAATTTAGTTTACGAAATTCGGATCCAAATTCCGTTACAACGGAAACGTGACTGGTGTTTTGTTGACTAATCAGAGGTTTTCTTCTGCTGCTGAGTGAGGGTTCGGAAAATTAACTTTTTTAATATGGGAGTGGGAGACTGGTACTGGTAGGCGATGGGAGATTCAGAATTGGACAAAATAAGAATGTTTGTTAATTACGATTATTCGTTATGATGAAGTTAAAAACCCAGGAAGTCAGCACAGCACAGCACAGGGATGGTGGGAGCCCCTCAATGAGCACAGCACAGGGATGGTGGGAGCCCCTCATAATGATAAATTCATCACAATGAACCTTCGTAATCATTACGAAAAGTTAACAAACCTAACAAATTTGTATTTTGTACGAATCCAAATTTCGGACATGAATTACGAAATAAGAATTAACGGCTAATACAAAACGGAACGGAAAAAAACTAAATTAATTTATTGATGGTGCACATGTCTACTGCAAACTATGGGATATTTTCATTTATTTATTTATTTATTACTAGTAATGGTGGTGATCAGCGACTTATAGCAGGACTGCGCTATTGCGGAGGACAAATCAGACACCTAATTGACACTTTTGACACTTTTTGGGGACCAGTGACACTAATACAGTGATCAGTGATAACAACTATTCACTGTCACTGTACTAGTGACACTGTCAGGGAAGGGGTTAACATCAGGAGCGATCAAAGGGATAAATGTTTGCCTACGTTGTGCTTACTAACTGTGGGGGAGGTGCATTGACTAGGGGAAGGCAAATATCAGTGTTCCTGCTTAGCAGAAACACAGGATCAGTACCTTCCCCTCTGACAGAAGGACAATCTGCCTTGTTTACATAGGCAGATTGTCGTTCTGCCTCTGTACTGCCTAATCGGCGCATGCCGCCAGACATCGAGTCCGTGGTACCCGCCGCTGGGCTCCCGGTGTGTCACAGTGGAAGACGGTCGCCAGTACTGCGCGCACGCCCCAGACCCAGAAGAGTCAGATCACATGCTAGGTACATGATTTGGCACAGAGCAGCCGCCCTGCCGCAGTAAATGAATGTGGGATGGCCGCCAAGCGTTTACGTTACAGCAGTGCTGTAGCCTCATCATTTATACATGCATTTACTGACAATTTTCTAGAAAAATAAATTTCATTAATGCATAAGTCAAAAGTGTCTCTGGTGGCTGCATGTATATACTGTATGTAACATATGGTATCCAGGTGCAACAGCAGGAGTTTAGAAGCAATTTGACATCTGTCTTGATCTAATGGTTTTATTGGTACACTACACACTATGTGGATTATTTTTCCTCTTGGGCGTGATCATATAACCTCACATTCAGGAGCATATTGAGGTACCCAAGGGGGGACGGCATTATCCCAGGTATAGGTGGCCACTAACAAGAGGGATTTTCATCAGCCTGTAAGGTCAGAGGCGCTATCCGACCTTCCTATGATAAGGAGGTCATGGCTGTCCGGTAACCCTTCCTGATAACTACAGGATAGTGGATGTCATACCTTTCCTTCAGGATACTCTCATTATCTAATTTTGGAGTTTTCATCACTTCACGTTTTGGATTGTTTATTCACATATTTGTCACAATTAGGACTTGTATTAATTGATGACAATTTTTACTACGCACTGATATCTTTTAATTACAATCTTTATTATGTATTGTTATATATCTTCGTAGAGGTCGTAGAGTGAGCGCAACACATTTGTACTACTATACGTTTACTATGTTGATATCGCATGGTATGTTTGCTGCTTTCCCATTTTCTATTTGACTTGATATATTTACACCATTAACGCACCCTACATTTTTTCATCATCTTTCCTTTTGTGGTGTCACTTCCATCTGCTTTTAATCCCTATCCCTAGCAGGAAACAGAGGCCAAGAATGGCAGGGCAAGATAGTGAGTGAGAGTTAAAAAATGCAATATATAACAGAATACAAAGGAAATAATCTGTTTAAAGGCTGGGGAGGTTGCTTTGTTTGAATGTATGCTTACACCTGAATAAATAGAGAGGGAGCAATCCTTAGTTTGGGGTTACTTGAGGTGTCTTAACCATATTTATGGTAATTCTTGACAAAGTTGCTTATTCCCACTAGTTGTCTGGGGCATTTGTATAAAAATAATTGTGAATGGACATGTCATGCACTCTGAGGCCCTGAGAATCATCTGTAACAAAAAAAATCACCTTATACCGCGTACACACGATCGGACTATCCGGCGGACTTAGTCCGACGGACAATCCGACGGACTTTGCAGCTGAGGTCCGCCGGACTTTCAAATGAACGGACTTGGCCACACATGATCACTCCAAAAGTCCGCTGGATTCGAATGTGATGACAGAGAATAAGGAAGTTCATAGCTAGTAGCCAATAGCTGCCCTAGCAACGGTTTTAGTCCGTCGGACTAGCACACAGAAGACCAGACTTTTCGCAATTTTGAAGCCAGTCTAAAGCCCCATACACACGCGCGGATTATCCGAGGACCAGGTCCGTCGGACCATGTCCGTCACACTTTGTCTGATGTTGGTTTTGCGTACACACGGTCAGACAAAGTTGTCGGAAAATCCGATCATTCTGAACGTGGTGACGTTTGTTGCCTACGACGGGACTACGTAGAGGCTAGTAGCCAATAGCTTTGGTCTTGTAATGTGATCTGAGCATGCGTAGCACTTTGTCCGGTCGGACAACCGTACACACGATCGGATTTGGTGTGATCGGACCGTGTTGACGGCAAAGATTTCCAGCAGGAGATAAGACTTTGTCCGTCGGTCAAACCGACGAACACTGTCCGATGGTGCATACACACGGTCTGATTTTTCAACAACCTTGTCCGATCGGACAGAATCCATGAAAAAGTCCGACCGTGTGTATGGGGCTTTAGAGTTGAAGCTGTTATAGCTGCAAAGGGTGGACCAACTCAATATTGAACCCTACGGACTAAGACTGGAATGCCATTAAAGTTCATGTGTGTGTAAATGCAGGTGCCCCAATACTTTTGACAATATAGTGTATGTATGTTTATGTGCTAATTCAGTTAGGAATATTTCTCTTTATTCTTTTATCCCTTACATGTCACACTTTGTAACACATCTAGCCGGCAGGACACATCTACAGCAAATGTGTGTATTGTGTCTACTCCAGTGTTTCTCAACTCAAGGTGCCCCAACAGGTCATGTTTTCATGATCTCCCTCAGATGAAACGGCTGTGGTAATTTTTAAGGCAACATGACCTGTTGGGGCGCCTTGAGGACTGAAGTTGAGAAACACTAGTCTACTCCTAAGCCATGTCATCAACATATTGAACATTTGACTGTTACATTTCCGATGTATGCATTACCGATCCTAGGTGGAGGTAAAGGATTTATTAGTCATACTAAGAAATCAAAAGGGCCCTAAAAATGTTAACAAAATATTATTTAACATGCATACTAGACAAAACAGCACCATGACAGCTAGAAATAACAAAACTGACACCCATTTAGCCCAGCTTTAATATATTACGTAATACAGAGATTGACTGTTACCGTTTTCTATCAGAGCACAGGGCCAAATACTTTGTTGCTATTATGCTGCAAACCAGTTGAATAAATTATTTTTGGATTTTTTTTCCTGAATATATGCAAGCACAATTGTCCAGCCAGCAGCCAATTATACACTTAATTATCATAATTGCTTGGACTCCTTAACTGCATGTTTTTTTCACAGATAGATCTGCATAAAAATGTTTAGGAAAATCAATAGTGACCAATTTATACTACTCCTATCAGCAAATAATAGCAATTAAAGTAAACGTATAACAAGAAAAACAGTTCACAGTTTCATTATTTTTCCTTTTTCCAGAAAGTAACTGTTTTTATTTACTACACATCGCCTGTATCTCTGATGCAGTATTACAAGTTTCCAGGGGAGAAACCTACTGTAAATGTTTATTCAAAGCCAAATTTTTTTTTTTTGAGGAAATAGTGTGGTTTCAAAACCCAGAAGTTGGATGTTTATTGCTTTCCATGTCCCCACTGATCACTACCACTAGGACTGAAAGAAAATCTCAAGTCTGAGCTGTCACCAGAACACGAATAGAGGATAGATCTTCCATTGGGCACACTTGTTACAACCAAGAGGAGGTCTTAAAGGATAACTCCACTTTTGTGGGGGGAAAAAAAATAGCAAATAAAGAAAAAACAATATAGCGTAAACAATTGCGATAAAAGTCGTAATTTAATGTTATTAAAAAATACGTATCAATGCAAAAAAAAGTTTTAAAAATGGGTGTTTTTTTTGGAGCAATGATTTTAATAATGCTTAAAGTGAAACAATAAAAATGAAATATTCCTTTAAATATTGTGCCTGGGGGGTGTCTATAGTATGCCTGTAAAGTGGCATAGTTTTCCTGTGTTTAAAACAGTACCACAGCGAAATGCAACATTTCTAAAGGAAAAAAGTAATTTAAAACTGTAATGAATTGTCGAGTCTCGGCAATATAGATAAAACTCATTGAAAAAATGGCATGGGTTCCCCCCAGTCCATTACCAGGTCCTTTTTCCCACAACAACTAATGAGCCCTTAACAACTAATGACATCACCCAGCCCCATCCACTTATATGACATCACCATGTCCATGTGAGCGAAGAAGCCTGGGACAGTTTTAAAAAATTGGTGGATGTACAACATGTTTTTTTTATTTATTTATTTTATTATTAGAGAACTTGTCAAAAACTGTGTGTGGGTTTTTTTTTTTAACTCTTTTAATTTTTTTGGGAATGAGTAGTGATAATATGTACCTCTTACTAATTGACATGAGGGAAGTGGTATCTAGGGGACACAGTAACATGTGAAAAAGGTGCTTAACCAGGGGGGTTCTCCATCTGGCAAGGTACCCCCCGTGTTGAGACAATGTGGCCTAGTATGGTTTGGGGGTGTGTGATCTTACCCCAATGACTGCTTGTCTGCTTTGACGGATCCCATGGATAAAAGGGGGCAGGGTCTCCCTGGTGACAACATTGAACATACTTGGACATGGCGACATATGCTCAAAGATATCCCTGGGATCCCAGACCTGAATGGCCTGATAAAAAATACCGGGTACACCTATGCTATTATTTTTTAAACCTTATCCTCCTTTGCTTATATGGCTGGGAATTCCGAGCCATGTAAATAACTGGTGGCGAGTGACATCACTAGTCATTTGGGACCCAGTGGTACCTGCACCCACTAGTGTTCTTAACAACCATTGAAACCACTGACAGTGGGAAGCTTTCATGTATAATAGCAGAATAAATTCCACTATTATACATGGCGTTTAGCTCCGAGCAGCCAAGGTTCTGAACACAAGCTCATCCCTAGATGTGTCCCCTCCTTGAGCTATTTAGGACTCTGTTTAGTACAATATCTATCTCTTTAGCTGCTATGGGAATATGTAGGCTGCAAGTGCTAAATATTAAACAAATAATATTTCCTATATACCTTATTAAAAATAAATAATGCTTCTATTTTTTTTTCAATACACACCAATTAGGTGAACATAATATATATTTCCTTTAAAAGACAAAGAGCATATTGTGCATTGGAAGTCATCCTAATACGCCTAAAAATGTTAAGACTACTGTGTATAGCCTAAAGTATTTTAAGCAAATATCTAAACCAAAGAACAAAAATTAACTGGTCTTTACACTATGTGTCAGCTGCATTCGTTTTCTTTTTTTGCACATTTTTTCCTTTATTTTAACCTGGTAATCCTGCCATTAACATACTTCCTGTCTTAGGGTATTAAACAGCATTAGCACCCTGAGAGGGAGGCTGCTAGGACTACATAACGCTTCCCTCTCTATTAGAGAGGAAGGTGTTTTGTAGTCTCTTGAGATAGCAGGAAACAATGCTAACTCAAAACAGAGGCAAAGAGCACAGGAAGATTTGTGGCTGGATGAGTAGCTATATTTTATTTTTATTTTTTTTGCATTTGCCAGACAGATATAATAAAGCACTTTCAATGCTTCAATTATATATTTACATATCTAAATGGAACACATAAGAGAAACGTATTGTTAGAATTTACATACACTTTAAAGAATAAATTTAGGCTAAAACTGCGCTGTTGTTATTCCTAGAAAATGTCCTGCTAATATTTTTGAATTTCCCTTTAGGTGTTTCGCATTTGCTTGGTGTAAAAAATATGCCATAAAATAGCTGTATATGTAATTTATTGTAGTAATACTTGCATAATTAGGCAGATATTAAGATTACTGCAAGCAATGAATAGGCACCAAATCTAATCATTTTAAAACATGGTTAATGTGAAAGCGAAAATAAAAGCCACTTGTTTCTTATGTTACACATATACAGACTATTAAAACCATGTTATGTGACTGATTTGAGCATCACTGCAAAAAACTGTTATTAGAGAGGTTCATTCATTTCGGATCATCAGAAGGGGTAATTATCATAAAATAAAAATATTTCCAAAGCGCTTGAAAATCTGTTTGCAAAGTTAAGACAATTATTCTCTTTCCTATGGAAAAAAGTGTGTGCCACATCGGTGAAATATATCATAATGCAAATGGAAACTTAAGGTGGAACTTTAGGCTGACCCCTTTTGCAGGCATAGCTATGTAAAACAATAAAAATAAGTATCTATACTGTATAAATCCCAGTAATACACTGTATAACCCTACTCTGCAGGGTTATCCATTTTTAGGCCTTTTTAGGTACTGCTGAGTTTATAGTGGCCGATCTGCTGACAGCCTTAAAGCGGAATTAAACTCTCCAATCCTTTACAGCCAAGGAAGCTGCTTTTGTTTGATCTGCAACTGCCATGGTATTGCACATGTGATCAGTTATGACACCCAGCTATTTCATGGTTTGACATTTTGGTTTAGGACACAAGCAAATGTGACAGTTAGCAACCCTGGCATTCCAGGAATGTAACTGCTTTTTTAAAACTGTTAAATCAATGTGTTTAGTTCCGCTTTTTGATTTAATGCTGGGGCTCTGGTCTTCAGCAAAATGTTAACCTCCAGAAACAAGAATCAGGAGCAATGCTGGAGGCAATTTACAGCACAGACTAATTTTGGTTGCATAATTATTAAGGTGGAATGCATGTTCCTTGCTAAATAACATTATTTTTATGTATTAAGTTGTTATGGGTAAGGTTCCACTTTAACTAATTTTAAGTATTAAGCATTTTGACTAAGCCTAATATATTTTACTTGTCCTTATAGTGCAAAAAAAAAATTAAGATGTCATGGGTTTTCTATACTGTTACATAGTTACATAGTAGGTGAGGTTGAAAAAAGACACAAGTCCATCAAGTCCAACCTATGTGTGTGATTGTAAGTCAGTATTATGCCCTGTACACACGGCCGGATATTCCGATGGAAAAAGTCCGATCGGATTATGTTGTCAGAAAATCCGATCTTGTGTGGGCTCTAGCTGGCTTTTTCCGTCGGAAAAATTTGAGAGCAGGATCTCAAATTTTCCGACAACAAAATCCGATCAGACTTTTTCCGATTGTGTGTAGGGAATTCCGACGGACAAAGTGCCACGCATGCTCAGATCAAATTACGAGACCAAAGCTATTGGCTACTAGCCTCTACGTAGTTCCGTAGTACTCAACACACGTCACCACGTTCTGAACGATCTGATTTTCCGACAACTTTGTCCGACAGTGTGTATACAACACCAGTTTCGGACAAAACCCATTGGAAAAAATCAGATGGATTTTGTGGTCGGAAATTTCCGATCATGTGTACGGGGGCTAACATTGTATATCCCTGTATGTTGCGGTGGTTCAAGTGCTTATCTACCGTATTTGTAAATTGAAATCATATCCCCTCTCAAGTGTCTCTTCTCCAGAGAGAATAAGTTCAGTGCCCGCAACCTTTCCTCATAACTAATATCCTTCAGACCCTTTATTAGCATTGTTGCCCTTCTTTGTAATCGCTCCATTGCGAGTACATCCCTCCTGAGGACTGCTGCCCAGAACTGGACAATATACTCTAGGTACGGCCAGACCAGAGTCTTGTAGAGTGGGAGAATTATCGCTTTATTCCTGGAGTTAATCCCTTTTTTAATTCACACCAATATTCTGTTTGCTTTTTTAGCAGCAGCCTGGCATTGCATGCCATTGCTGAGCCTATCATCTACTAGGACCCCCAGGTCCTTTTCCATCCAAAATCCCCACAGAGGTTCTCCTCCTAGTGTATAGATTGCCTTCATATTTTTGCCACCCAAATGCATTAGTTTACATTTTTCTACATTAACCGGTTCCTGACCGGCTCATGCAGATATTCTGTGGCACAATGGCTCTCCTGGGCTAAATCCCGTACTAGTACGTCCCTCCCTTTTTTGGCCACCAGAGGACACGATCGCTGCCAGCCACGCTCGATCACGCGCACAAGCACCAGCACAGGGATTTGTGTGTGTAAGCACACAAATCCCTGTGCTGTCAGAGGAGAGATGTCATTTGTTCCTACTAAGTAGGAACAGCGATATGTCTCCTCTTCTACTCAGTCCTAACCCCATACAGTTAGAACACACTGAGGAGACACACATTTAACCCCTTGATTGCCCCCTAGTGTTAACCCCTTCATTACCAGTGACATTTACACAGTAATCAGTGCATTTTTTATAGCACTAATCGCTATATAATTGTCAATGGTTTCAAAAATGTGTCAAAAATGTCCGATCTGTCTGTCGCAATGTTGCAGTACCGCTAAAAATTGCAGATCGCCAGCACTACTAGTAAAAAAATTGTAATAATAAAAATGCCATAAAAATGCCATAAATCTTTCCCATAGTTTGTAGACAATATAACTTTTGCGCAAACCAATCAATATACGCTTATCACAATTTTTTTTACCAAAAATATGTGGAAGAATATATATTTGCCTAAAATGATGAAGAAATTTGTTTTTGTTTTTAATGTGGGGATATTTATTATAGCAAAAAGTTAAAAATATTGTTTTTTTTTCAAAATTGTCTTTTTTTTTGTTTATAGCGCAAAAAATAAAAAGCACAGAGGTGATCAAATATCACCAAAAGAAAGCTCAATTTGTGGGGAAAAAAAGGACGCAGATTTCGTTTGGGTACAGCATTTCATGAACGCGCAATTGTCCGTTAAACACAGTGCCAAATTGTAAAAAGTGCGCTTTATCAGGAAGGGGGTAAAATCTTCCAGGGCTGAAGTAGTTGAACCTCATTTGGCATGTAGTTGCCCACCCCATTCATTTTTTCAGATCTCCTTGCAAGGTTTCCACATCCTGCGGAGATGTTTTTGCCCTGTCTAGCTTATCATCTGCAAATACAGAGATTGAACTGTTTACCCCATCCTACAGGTTGTTTATGAATACATTAAATAGAATTGGTCCCAGCACAGAACCCTGTGGGACCCCACTACCCACCCCTGACCATTCAGAGTACTCCCCATTTATCACCACCCTCTGAACTTGCCCTTGTAGACAGTTTTTAATCCATGTACTCACCCTATGGTCCATGCCAATGGACCTTATTTTGTACAGTAAACGTTTATGGGGAACTGTGTCGAATGCTTTTGCAAAGTCCAGATATACCAGGGGTCTTCAAACTACGGCCCTCCAGTTGTTCAAGAACTACAATTTCCATCATGCCTAGTTATGTCTGTGAATGTCAGAGTTTTACAATGCCTCATGGGATGTGTAGTTCCGCAACAGCTGGAGGGCTGTAGTTTGAGGATCCCTGAGATATACCATGTCTACAGGCCTTCCTTTATCTAGATGGCAACTCACATCCTCATAGAATGTTAATAGATTGGGTTGGCAAGAACGATTCTTCATGAATCCAGGTTGATTACTGCTATATACTGTTGATAAATCCTGTTTCCAGCAGCATGGCTTGACCGTGTGATTGCATCTATATTGGATGTAAATAGTCAGTTAATGGCCATCAACAGAGGGTGCTATTTGGAGACATAGAACCTCCTCTAAATTTAGCTCAATACATAATGCTTCCTGAAAGTGATTGTTCAGAACACAGCAGAATGTACTCCTTGCCATGAAGATGCAAAAACTACTGGGCACAAAATTTGTCCTTGGTAAAAAAAAAAAAAAAATCCATCGTATAGGCATCTTTTCAGAGGCAAATGTTTAATTTATAGTAAAAATGCACAACCACCACATTTAATGTCAATTTAACCCCCAGTCACAGACTTTAACCTTATTCAACCACCAAACATAACTCTCAATGTGAACCAACCCCAAATATAGCCCTAAAATGTATTTAGCCTTCAAAAGTGAGTGAAACACCATACCCAGCTCTGAAGCTTATCCTAACTGCTAAACTTTATTTTGCATTTTGAGTGTGGAAGTTCTAGAAACTCTAATTATATTTTATTCCTGTTTGTAATGCTGGCTATGTCCCAACACTACAGAGACACTGTTTGTCCTGGCTACAACTGTGAACAGGACAGAAAGTTATGGTGTGATGGAAGTGTTGGCAGAAAAGAACATACATAAGGATCTAGAGTAATTTTAGGATCCTTTGCCAAAGTATTCTTGATTGTGGACTGAAATAAGCAGTGGTCCAAAAGGGTAAGTCCATGGGGTGGCAATCATAGGTACATCAAGGGACAGGTAGCAAGCTCATGGGGCAGTAATATGGCAAAGCAAGGAATAAGTCTGGAGTTACAGTGATAGTGATTCGAAGTACAGCAATCGTTAATCCAGCAGGGTCACAAGAAACAATAAGACACAGCAAGGAGATAAGTACAGTGGGAACAGTACTTGAAGTGTAACAGGTGTTAATCCAATGGGGTCACTAGACAGCGATATGGTACAGCAGGGAGATAGGTCCAAGGGCACCCAGGAGAACAGGCAACAACAGGGTATAGCAAGCATTAAGGCCAAGAGCCACATGGCAAAAATCATACCTTAGCAATCTGTTCACAACAAAGGGGCAATCAGCAGAAACACAGGGCAGCATTATGGAGCTTCACAACAGCAAGTCCAGGGTCACAGTGCAGCATCATGGCCTGCCAAACATGGGCACAGCAAAAGGACATCATTAGACACAAGATGGTACTTAAAGCAAATGGCACAACTGCGGTTGAGAGAGATCTAGGCATGATTATGAGCAGAGTTCTTCCAGAGAGAGACTACCATGTTCTGAGATAGGTGGTGGTGCTGGGTGACCTGGGAGCAGCATGGGGTACACCTGGTACCAGGCAGCACACAGAAGGGGTGAAGAATGAGGAGGGCAGAATAGAACCAAGAAGAAACATTTGGGGCAAGGTGGGCAGAGAAGGAATTCCAGGAGTCCCAAACACAGTTTTAGGTTCACACAGGTACAGGCAGTAATGGGTCCACAGAGAGGGAAAATGGGAGGTCTTGATGTCCAAACAGCCATCTGAACTAACAAGTCCCAGTGATCCCAGCTGCAGCATACAATAGTGCAGAACTACTGTATGTTCCTGCAGTTCTTAACTCCTTATAGTCTCCCTCTTGTAAGATCCTATAGCTATGAGTTTCTCCATTTATGCTACAGGAGTAAGCTCTGAGTATACTCTGACATTCTCTTTGAGCACAGGGCTGTTATATTGTACTTTGAGTTTAGCAAAATAGGCCATAACCATAAACCTAATATTAAATATATTACAAAGAATAATATTAGTAAACACATGACTCTTTCCAGTAATTTAACATTGACATTTCCTTAAGCTGCAATTCTTTTTTTCTAAAAAAATGTAAGCTAATGACTGACCCAGCACCTCATGATTTGTTTACGGACAGGCAGAATCTTTGTTCCCTGTTCTTGGTGAGACATCTGCCTGTCTTTGACCACCCTCATTCTAAAGTAGGAGACTAATCACTTCTTCTCAGTGGAGGCAAGCACTTCAAAGACCTGTGTACTGGATATAAAAGTAGAACAGAATGTATAGTGACACTGACTTTGAACTAAGAAGCTAATTTTAGTTTTGTGTTACTATTGGAGAGTAATTTTACTTGTTTCTGTCTCGCACTGTGAAATCTTTGCATTTGATGTGCAAAAATAAATTAAATAAAAAAAAAATAAGTACCCTGAAGTTAAAAAAAAGAGTCAGGAAGATCAAAGGGAGATAGAGAACTGTGAATAAAATACAATAGTCCACTTTCTAACAGGATTATGCAGGCGAATTTGCTATTGTCATTCAAGTAGATGTTGAGATTAATGGAGCTCTCTACATCACTGCTCTATGTTATAACTTGAACAATCAACCACTCTGTCTTTATTGAGAAAACTACAGACATCAAAATCTAGATTATTTGACCAAGATGCGAAGCTTTCATATACACAATAAACCGAAAAATAAACCGCTTTTCAAGTTACAGTGAATAATAAGGAATATACTATATTCTGCAGGCACATTGTGTGTTCTATTTATTTTTGGTTCAATACCCTTAGGCATTTATAAATGGCCTAAGGTATAAGTGGGTATACAGGTATCATGGTTGATGTTACAACCTTAGAAGGATTTTGATCATTTTCTAGCCTATCCAAAATGAAAAAAAAAATTGTCTTTAAATATATTCTATGTTATTAGATGAGTGTTTCTGTTACTGTATTTAGTCATCTAATTGCTTTTGCGACAAACCCACTCAAGTAAAAATGCAAAATTCCAGCTTTTTAGATTTTTCCAAAATCATATAAAAATGTTGTTTCCTGAACCAGATCAAGAGAACTGATCTTAAAGCGGTGTTTCAGCTGTAAAAATTTTTTTTTCAATTCAGCAGCTAAAAAAAAGTAATAACAGAAAAAAGCTGCGCTGTGTACTTAAAATATCTACTAATTAAACATTCAAATGACAAATATTCAAACAATAAAGTTCAATAAAGTCCATGTAAAGAAATCCAATGGTGAATAGGTGACTTGTATAAAACAATAGCGTGAACACCAACACTGTGATTCACCACCACACGGATATTGCGCTTACCAGAAGGCAAGCTATAAGGAGCCTGTAGGATTATGATATCCTGATGTTAGATCAGCAACAAGAACTCCGCACACCAACTCAGGAGTGGCCAATATCGGACTGTGCTCTTGGGATGGACCAACCTGGATATACTCTTAGGATGGATCAACCTGGATATCCCCTTTCCTCAGCTCCACCTCAGAGAGTCTCAAGAAGTCCCAGGACCAGAAGCCACAAATTGTACCTCAATGTAAAATCATAAGGAAAGAGGAGATACTCCCATAGTGTGAATCCGTAAATTAATTTATTAGAAGAAAATAAAAGGTTACACTTACACAATGGCAGTATATACCAGCGTATCGAATAAAAACAGTAGTTCGCCGGCCGGCTTGCATGCACCCGCTCACAACAGGTCGCGATGACGTCAGCGCGTCAACCTCCCTACGCACGTTTTGTCTACTGACGTCATCTGGGGAACGGGCTACACACTGACTCATCGCAACATATAAACACGGAAGTAACCACGCCTCGGAATGAATCCTCAATGGCGGATACTAGAACATCCGTACCTAATGCTGTCACGTAGTACAAATAATCAGATATAATCGGAATCTTGGAAAAAATCCCCAAGGAGTATATATATCTATCGACAGGAGCAATATTCCAAAAAATTATAACATTAATAAAAATTGTAAACAAAATAAAAATAGCGGACTTAGACTGTCAAAAATAGTCACAATGTGATAACCTCCCACAGCACCATCTAGTGGGGAAGTACAAATTAGAGTACAATAAGTAAACACCCATTGTAGTGCACAAATTATAACCAAATCTTTCCAAGCAGACATCCGGAAAGTATATTGATGGTAGTTATGCACAATTTGTGTATAAAAGCATGATGGCAAAAGACATCAAGCGTTATATCCCCTCTATACAAAGCAATATTGTAAAAATTATAACATTAATAAAAGTTGTAAACAAAATTAAATACGGACTTAGACTATCAAAAATAATCACAATGGGATAGCCTCCCACAGCACCATCTAGTGGGGAAATGCAAATTAGAGTGCAATAGGTAAACACCCATTGTAATGCACAGATTATAACCAAAACCTTACTAACAGACATCCGGGAAGTGTAATGATGTTAGTTAAGCATAATATGTATATAAATGCATGATGGCATGAGACATCACGCATTATATCCCCTCTATAGAAAATGGAAATATTAAAAAAATATATATATTAAAAATATATATATATATATAGATATATATATATATATAGATAGATATATATATATATATATATATAAAATATATATATATATATATATATATGTACAGGAAAAAACTCCTTAACTAGGGCAAATTTTTTTTTTCATAACACATATAAAAATAAAATCCCAAAAGGAGGAATGGAATACTCCCAACTGCCATTGAGGACTCACACCATTTATACATAAGTATACAATGACAATACACACACCATGTGGCATGTCCCCTTCCCTATTAGTATCTAAAGGGGTCATATTACATAGCAATATATCAAAATAGGAAAAAAGACAAAAGAAAAAAGAAAAAAAACAAAAAAAACAAAACATGTTATCCAGGGAGGGCTCTTAAGAAAAGTATGATTGATGTTGATATTAAGAATTATCAATAAACGCATTAACGTTGATTTCAACATTCAACCCGAAGGGGGTGTAACTTTTAATTCTATATATCCAAGACATCTCCAATCTGGAGATGCCACTGACTAAAGAACCCCCCCTCCACTGTGGGACATATTTATCGATCCCCAAAAAAATTGTTTTTGTTGGATCTTTACCATGGGCCTCCAAATAGTGTCTAGACACTGGATGTTTGGGGAACCCACTCAAGATGTTAGTAACATGCTCGTTTAGCCTGACCTTGAGGGGGCGCTTAGTCCTGCCCACATATTGTAGCCCACAAGGGCTACAACCCCCTCTGTTGAGCATGTAATAAACGGTCTAATTTCCAATTCTGCTCTGGTACTAGTTGACAAAAACCTATGAGTCCTCCTATGTTCGCACCCACTCAGTGAGCAAATCCTGCATTTCCTGCACTGGTAGAATCCAGTTAAGTTTTCAAAAAAAACTTTTTTAATTGTGGGTGGGTCCAAAATGTTGGGGGCTATCTTACATTTTAGGGAAGGAACCCCTCTATATACTATTTGAGGTCTATGTGGGAGGACTGTATTAAGAGTCTGGTCACTGGTAAGGACATGCCAATGCTTTTTAATCATTCGGCCCACATTCCTACATTCCTACATAGAATATGTTGTGATAAAGGGGACCATTTCCTTTTTCTCTAGGTGGTTTCTCTTTGAGGAAACCACCTAGAGAAAAAGTAGCTGCTGACTTTTAATAGGGAGACTTACCTTTCCAGGGCACCCGCGATGTCGGCCGCCGAGGCCGACATGTCCCTCGGCTCTCGGGTCCCAGCCATCCTCAGTAATCCTCAGTAAGGGAAACAGACAGTGGAGCCTTGCGGCTTCACTGCCCGTTTCTTAAAGTGCATGCGCGAGTCGCAAGCGCGCCCCATTACCCAGAAGACAACGGAGGAGAGAAGACCGAAGAAGACCGAAGATCACCGCGTAGTAGGAAGGAGGCAGATTAGGAAGACTACCTAGCAACAGGGATTTCTGGTAAGGTAAAAACATTTTTTTTTCAAATGTTTTTTTTTTTTTTTAAGAATATTAATGCTCTTTTTTTTTTTAGGGTGGCCCTCCACTTTAAGTGTGCAACCTTATGTGAAGCTACCCCATACATATATCTGCTTATTAATATTTGAATAGTATACAGGTGCAAGTCATATAATGACTTTGTGATACCAATTTAAGTAGTTGGTTCCATATGTATTTTTGTGGTTCCAAAAAGATATACAGCCTTAATCCTAGTTCACCACCTATGTATTGATTTGAGGTAGTCCACTAAATAGCTTATTAAGTACAAAATGTACATATTCCATGTTTGGATTGTTTGCCTAAAACTGTTTATTTCCTTTGGGTGCCTGTATGACATACTGGATAACAGGTGCCCATCAAATAAAGAATGAAATTGAAAATTAAATATGAAAACACTGGAATTAAAAAAAGAATAACTTGAAGGTAAGCTGATCTTAAAATCTAAAATTCCAGTCAATGTGCTAAAACTTCTTGTAATATCAATCATATTAACAAGAGAAATGGACAGTATGACATATCTGCAAGGAAATATCTAATAAGCTAATATTTAAATTTTTATAGTGTCAGCCTTTTTTAACAGAAGTATTAATGAAAAGCATTTTTATGCTTTAGAGCATTTTCAATATCCTCAAAAGTATATTAAAATTTTACAACATTGATACAATGGTTCCATAATTAAATGTTACTATTTCTTAAAGAACATTTGTAATAAAAAATGACTTTTAATATTCATGTATAGGACTATGGGAAAAGGGGATTGCAAAGTTCCAAAAAGGTCTATCTTCACATGAATTAATATGATGAAAAGCAAAATCTTTGTGCAAATAGAAAAAGGCTTCAGGCACAAGCTGAATGGTAAATATTTTATTACTATAATCTCTTAACCAGATAAAAAGTGTACAGAATGAATTAAATGGGTCTCCAGATTTTCTCTTTTGCATTTTATTTCCACTGAGCAAGCTAGCCACGCATGTTAAATGCCCATAATCTGGCTATGTAACAATTTAATGAACCGCTATAAACACGTGCAGTTCAACATAATTGAAGATGCAAAACCACAGCCCCAAACTTTCATAGAAAGTGCTGAAATAAAAATTGGTCACTTATCACGCTACAGCGATCAAAGTCCTACTAGTATTGCAAAGGTGTGAAAAGTCTTGTGAAGGATGTTATAATCTAAGTATTGATAAAAAGTGGAACTGTTACTATTTAAGAAAAACAAAAAAAAAAATCTTAAAGTAGTTTTTGCTTGCTTGTTATTGCTTCACCACTTAAGTCACTGACCAAGAACAAACATGTACATGTCAAGTGCAAATGCAGGTGGAGAGGCTCTGTGACTCATAGGAAAGGTGTAGGACATTGTATCTCTTAAAGCAGTAGGTGTTCTCAGTCAGGTCTTAAGCAGTATAGAAGGGATGACTCTCCTTAGGCAGCTCCCCCAAGTGTTGTAGCTGAAGGTTAACTCTTTACTCAGGTTGGGGCTGGGTGTGCAAGGAGGGAAGTGCCAAAAGCAGAATATAGAAAGTCTAACACATTCTGGGGGTTCTATGGGTACCCCTTAGTCAAGGCTTGGTACTACTGAATAACGGTTTACTGGACTGAATTTGTCCTGATAGTAATCAACTATAGCAATAGCATGAAACCTAACAAGCTGATGCCTCGTGTGGAGGGTAATAAAATGAACAAATGGTTCAAGCTAGGTCCTAATTTTGACTTACCAGAGAAAATAATTCAAGTACTGACAACAAATCAGCCACTCATTATTCTCTTCTCTCCTCAGATTTCTGTGACCAGCCTTAAAATTGGTCATGCAGATGAAGAGAGATTTGCCCACCACTATCCAGAATAGCAGTGAAAACTCAATGGATGGCTGAACACTGTCTGAATCCACTGAAATGAGAGAGATATGTTTTGATGATATATTTTTGTTAATATTGAGGAAACCATTCAAGAGAAAGTATGCCTCTCTCTCTTTAACTACAGCCTCTGAACTCCTTTTTTGTTCTCTCCCATTCCATTTCTTACCTGCCCAGTGCTGTTAAGCTCCTGGGCTTTTGATCACAAAAAAACGACCAAATGGATGAAAGCAACCTGTCACCAATAGTTTCTGTTGACATAATAAAATGGTACAAAGTGTTGGTTATAGGCTGCCTTGATCATTTTGTTTGTTTTGCAACTGAAAGATAATTGGACGTGGTTAAAAAATTCCATATATATTTTTTATTACAGGTAATTATATAGCGGTGACAATTTATGCGCACTTTATGTACTTTACATTCACATCAGTCCCTGCCCTTAAGCAGCTTACGATCTAAGGACCCTATCTATAGTATCCCCTAAACCACAGTGTAAAAGGCCAGAATTAGGGTGTTCTAGAGTATATATTGATAAAGGTAACAAGCCGTTATTTGATTGGTTTATTTGTTTATAGCCAACATACGCCATTCAAAGAGTAAGAGCAATAAGGCAGCAGCTGTAGGCCACAAGCTAGATAATGTTATATAAGTTTCCATTACACTCCCGGTACTTGGTTTAGCTTGAGGCTTAAAAATTGTTGCAAACTAATACTATAAAGACCTCATTCAGTACTATATGGTTGTTTTTAGCTAGTGACACAAACAGCAGCATAGAGAACATTGCTAATATATAATCTCAATTCACCCAGTTAGTCATTCAGTGCAATTACTTCTTCCCCGTATTTATCACTGATTGGAAGCAAAATGTTTTTAAACACAGTAAAAATTGCACTTTTTATCATTAACCTAACAATATTTGAAATTTGTTGCATTCACGTGGGTGGCTTACATATTTCTTGTTAATGTCTATAATAAAGCTGTGTCTTAAACCAGTATATTATTCTTAAATGTAGAAAAGCATCAACATCAGGACAATATATGCCTTTCTAATGCACTTATATAGTCATTTCCTACTTTTTGTTGAATGCTTGCATTTGCATTATGGGCTCTTAAACATGTTCCTTTCTTGTCAGTCATTCCAATAACAATTGCATGAGAGGCCACACAACACCAGCAGAATTCATTAAAAGAAGCCAAGCCAAGTGTGAGAGTGCACATTCGCTCCAGCTGTCTGTTTAAAATCTTATCTGCATGTAAATGATGACAGTAGCAATATAGGAAGATTGTGTAAACTGAAAAAATATATTGAGCTCCAACGCTGTCTCTAATGGAAATCACTACAAAGGCAGTGACAGAAGAGTTTTATTGCAAAGCCACAGGAGATCGGCAGCACCTGTCATATACAATTGCCATATTACAATTAATGGCCTTAAGAGCCTAGAGCAAAAGATATATTTTTTACCACTGATCTGGAAAAAACCTGGGTTTTCAGTAATATGTTCATGCAAAGGTTTAGTTTACTACTAATGTACTAGTTTCTTACATCCCCTACCGTATAAGACATTTTATTAAACATGTTATTAAATTCCTTACAAGTCACTATATACTTGCTTTTTCTTTTACAAAAACAGGAACAAAGAAAAGTAAAGCAAAAACATTTCATTTTTCAATTGCAGCAAAGCATTTGATTGGTCACTGTGGTTAACTGATGCAATTGTGTTCCAGCTTTTGTAAATTTAAGTTATACTTTGTCTTACCAGGTTATATGTTTATAGTTTAAGGCCTCATGCATTCTAGGTGTCAAAACGGCCACTTTTAAGTGCATTTTCTGTTTTGTTTTATTATGCCTTTAAATACCTCTATGTTAGCCTATGTTTTAGCATTTAGAGGTAGAAAAAAAGAACTTTCAGGAGAGGAGCATTTCACATAAAAAATGTATGATGCATCGTCTAGATGCGCCTAAACTCTAGGCACATTTAGCACTGGAGAGTTCATTCATTTTGATTGGCAGACTAACTTAATATTCTGTCCAATGATATGAATAAATGTCCAAACAATTGTCACTTCTAAACGTGCCTAAACTCATTTGCAAAATGCAGCTTTAGGAGCGTTTGCAAAATGCAGCTTTAGGAGCGTTTGCAAAATGCGGCTTTAGGAGTGTTTGCAAAATGTGTCTTTAGGTAAGATTTTAACGCTGCTTTTCTCCTGTCAGGAGAAAATGTGTTCAGAAGATCTGGGCACATATCAAGTGTGAATAAGGCTTAACAGTTACCTGAATTTGGATCAGGCACCATGTAAGTGAAAATGTAATGGCTTTTTTTCCTTGAGAAATCGTTCACATTGGGGAATAGGCAAAAGGCAACAGACAGTCTAGAGTCTAGCAACAAGGGATGTGGGCAGGGGAGGCCACACCTTTTCTGGGGAAGACACATGTTTTACCATTGCAATCCCTTTAAATTAAATTAAATTAAATTAAGGTAAGAGAATAAAAAATAAGAATGACCTGACCTCTCAAAAAGGGGGTATTTTTCCATTTTTAACTGAAAATAAAAGTCTACTTAAAGCGGTGTTCCACCCAAAAGTGGAACTTCCACTCGTTGTACTCCTTTCCCCCTCTGGTGCCACATTTGGCACATTTCGGGGGGAGGGGGAACAGGATACCTGTCTTTCACAGGTATCCTGTTCCCACTTCCAGGAGTCTCAGCTGTGGGTATTGATGTCACCGCCTGGGATCCCACCTCCTCCCTCCTCCTTCCCTGGCCGCCGAGCCAGTAGGAGAGAGGAGCAGAGCCTTGCGCATGCACAGTAGGGTTCCCGGCATGAAGCCGCAATGCTTCATTGCCGGGTTCCTTTGCTCGGAATGGAGGCGGCATGCACCCGACAGCTGATGGTAACATCAGCTGCGGTGCCGACATCGCTGGACTCCAGGACAGGTAAGTGTCCGATTATTAAAAGTCAGCAGCTGCAGTATGTGCAAAAGCTGGCTTTTAATTTTTGCAGCAGTGGGCAGACCTCTGCTTTAAAGAAGTTGCTCCAGAGGCAGGAGAGCTTCAGGGCAGACCAGTGCCCAAGAAGATAATGAGTGGGGTAAATTGTTTGGTCCCTAGGGCAGGAAATTAGCTTGGGTCATAGAAGAAACTGTTACTTTGGTCCATTACACTGCAGGGTGGCTTAGAAAGAGGTGTTTGGAATCAAGAGGAGAGGAAGGCAATAGATGCACAATGCATTCATTCAATTTAATTTTTACCTAGAGTTGGCCTTTCATGCATCGCAAACATAAAATTATTGTTTTTTATCTTAAAGGATAAGTTCATCTTTAGTAACATGTTACAGTGGGCCAGGGATCTTCTCCCCGCAGCCACTGTCACAATTTTTATAAAAGTGGATGGGGGATGTGGGATTCTGCCCACTTGGCCGTGTCATTCAATGGGAGAACAATAACTACCATCAGCCATTGCGACTGAGGTTTGTAGTTTTCAATGAGCTACCAGGGCACTGATGGTAGTTCATTGATGCTTCCTATCATTCAGTAACTGCCTCCCCTTACGAGTTATTGGCAGACAGCTAAACGGACAGTCTACAGGAGCCTGAGATTGCACATGTGATCTGCCGATCACAGGTGCAATGCTTTACAGGCTTCTAATAAAAAAAATAATAAATGCACATTTTTTACTTGCAAAATGATGTGCATGTATTATTATTATATATTTTTATAAGGTGAACTTATATTTTAAACTCATACATGAATGCCCTGACCCAGATTTTTAACATGGCAGCAGTGAACTGTGCTGCCTTTGTAGCTGCCTGTGCCGATCCAGTGTCACTCACTATATCACAGGAGGATTTAGAGTGAACAGCACAGGCAGTGTTTCCAACCTACCAGATTAAAATTTACTGACACAACACCCAAAATTTACTGGCACAACCAAGTTTTTACTGGCATTTCCAAAAGTTACAAAATTACAGTTTTAAATGCAAATTTGGGTATTTTGGCTACAAATAAAAACAATAGCCAATTAGCAATATAAATTAAAGTACATAATAAGGCAAAAAACATATTTCTTATTTTATTTTTGATATAGTAAATAAGTATCTCAGGGACAGGACATAAATTAGAATGGGCAGCACACACATAAAATTCATTCTCACAGTGACACTAACAGCAGTGTGCAGTAGCACAGATGATGATGAGACCTCACCAACACAACACGTCCCCTCCTGAGTCACAGTGACAGTCTCTGTCCAAGCCAAGTGGTCCCTCCAGTTCACTCCAGTCTAAACAGCACTGACAGTCCCGGTCCCAGCCCGCCTTGCTCCCATACCACAGACCCACACACGAGGATCTGGTCCCTCTGCTTTGCTCCATTGCACCATGATATCACACTACATGCTCTGGCACTTCCTCCGCCAGAGCCGCCTGATCACACTGTAGCAGGCACTCAGATGGTCTAAGCCAGTCCGGACCAAGCCGAGTGTCACAGCCATATTTTTTACTGGTTTTTACTGACAACCTTTTACTTTTACTGGCATTTACTGGCAGGAGAACATTGCCTGTTTTTTACTGGCTGCCAGTAAAAATACTAACGGTTGGCAAACACTGAGCACAGGACCCCAGGGTGCTGAAGACCCCTTGTAAACTGACCAATCCCTGATTCCTTGCTTAACCTGTGCTAGCAACCCCACCCCTTGATGTGCACACACACACAGCATGGTGCTAGATAGGTGTGTGTGCAGCTGCAGCAGGTGAAAACTGGAGAAGACCAGGGGCTGTCAAATCAGTGAGCCTCACTGTCCAAACACCTCCCTCAACTTGACAAATGCTTGCATATGTCCTTTTCTGCTGCTCTGAGTGCCGGTTCACACTATGCGGTGCGGGAACCGCATGTGTGTTTGAACAGGAACCGCACCACATTCCTGTTCAAATCACATGTGATTCTTCAGCAGTGCAAGTTGAGCCATTATTCTGTATTCTTGCGCAAATTGCCAAATCCGCACCAAAATGGTGCAGGACTTTTTTGGGCCGCACCAGAAACAAATAACGTGGGTGTACACACACATGTGTTCCAATTCTGCAAATCTCACTGCATTTTGTGAATCGATTTTGAGGTGTCGTTGACTTAACATACACACCTGCAGCGGTTTGCATGAACATGGTGTGATTTGCATGTTGTTGCCTTATGAGGAGTTTATGTGTAATCTCCATTAGCAACTGTAAATATTTGTTTACATATTTTTAAATAAGTAATAAGTAGAGTTGCACCGATACCACTTTTTTAAGACCGAGTACAAGTACCGATACTTTTTTCAAGTACTCACGATACTGATACTTTTTTAATGTCATGTGACAGTGGACTGTGTCAGTAGTTCATCTAAATACAAATTACTCTGCTCAGTTATGCACAGACAGTCAGTAATCACTGTCTCTCTTCATACAGAAAAGGAAGGAGCTGGTAAATGACATATATACCGGCTCCCTCCTCCGCTCTCCACCCTGATAGATTCGGAACGGGGGGGACCGAAGGAGGACAGAAAGCTACCGGAGAAGTACAGAGGACATGGCGGGGGATCAGAGGAGCAGGGAGGACATGACGGGGGGATGGGAGGAGCAGGGAGGACATGGCGGGGGACTGAAGGAGCACAGAGGACATGGTGGGGACCAGAGGAGCAGGGAGGACATGGCAGGAGACCAGAGGAGCAGGGAGGACATGGCGGGGGGACCGGAGGAGCAGGGAGGACATGGCAGGGGACCAAAGGAGGACCTGAGGAGCATGGAGAGGGGAACATGGAGGAGGACATATGGGACAGTCAGGAGTGATTTTTGTGGCAGTGGGAGGAGTTACAAGCACCAATCTCCATGTATAGATTGCAATAAAGCATCAGAAAGCCACGGGGGGAGCGGCTGTCAGCTGCTTTATTGAAATCTATACAGGGAGATTCCTGCTTGTAACTCCCCCAACTGCCGTATGATCACCCCTGACTGCCCAGGTATCGAGTGAAGCATTGGAAAATTTGCAGGTACTCCTGCAAATGCTCAGTATCGGCACTGATACAATACGAGTATTAGTATCAGTGCAACCCTAGTAACAAGGATTAGTCGTATGAAATATTGTTTTTTTAATGGTTAATATAGTGATATCTACACCTCTATTGGAATAAGAGTTGCAGGCTTTAGTTTGAGAACCTAATTGATTTACCAGTTCCTTTTAAAGTACAGTAATGTTAGGTGTGTGTGCCACAGGAGATGCTCTGCTATTTACTCGTCGTGCAAGAAAGGACAACGCCTAAATTAAGTTCCTTATCACAGACTATATGGGGCCAACGTAATTATATAGACCAGGCCTTTTGAGCCCCCTTCGTTAACTAACACTATCCACTTCAAAGGATGTGCTCTTTGATATGCAGGGAATATAGCTGTCTGTTAAGGAATGGACAAGTTGTACGAGATATGACCTTGCATACCTAATGCCCCATTCAGGAGAAGATTATGACATGGCATAATTCATTTTCTCCCCAAGAGAGGAGGTGCTAGTGAGGGGATGAGTTATGCTAAATCTAGGGGATGGGGAAATTGTCCAATCCTGCCAGACAACATGGTCCAATCAGACATTTTCCGTACAGGGGGTCCTCATACGACACCACTGGTAAATATCAGGACATCTCCTAACACTTATATGTATACATGCTTGTCCTATGTATTGTCTGTCTTGCTGTTTGTAGATTAATGTTTTGAGTATTATACATATATATATTCCTTCATTCAATCCATGTTTTTTTTTTTACCCTTTTTCTATACAATAGATAGAGTGCTGTGTATTAGTCTAGGCCTCCTTACTATTTACCAATACATTTTTGTTGTTGTGTTAAAGCTTTCACTCATGGTCAAAGAACTCTCATTAACCCAAATCATATCTGAGAGATTTCAAATCTCAAAATATAATTTTCGGTTAACAATGTGGTGCAGAATCCGCACAGAATTTTGTTGCAAATTTGCAGGGCAAAAGTGTGAATTGCCACTTAGTCTCTTGCTGTAAAAGACTGCCAAAGACAGGGGGTGAGGAGGCTATATGTCACCTCCTCACCACCGTTTTTAACCCTCTAAATGCTGCATTATCCCCACCACAACCATGTGCATTGCACACAGTTGTGGGAAAGTTGCAGCACAGACATTTTTTTTTGATTTGGTTGCGTTTGGTGAGCAGTAGTGCTCGCCAAATGCAACTGGTGATATAATTCTTGCCGCAGTCATGAAGCAAAGCATCATGACTCCAGCATGTGTACACCCCCAGCTGCTGCCTTGTCAGAAATTTACCCCAGCTGCTGCATTACATCATGCTGTGCTTTCTTTTTTTAAACAAACATTATTGAAATGTAACACTGAAATTCAATTGTCTGCAGTGCTGTGAATGCAGTGGTGGGAACTGGACATACCCGAGACAAGGCATTTTGCCTGGTCATGTGGTGGGACTATGCTGGAATAGCCACCCAACACAGTCTCACCACATCCGGTGTGAATGTACCTAACCACTTGCTACCCATCGACTGTAATTTTATTTAGGTTAAGCGGTACAGGCAAGGACAGACAACATACCCGTACATCGCCACCTGTCTTCCTGGTTTTTGGGGTATGCACGCAAACTTTTTAAATTATTTTGATAATTGCATTAATTCGTTTTTGATTTATGGAATGTCTTCTTATATAAGTTCAAATCTATCAACTATTTATACTTTCATTCTTGAGACTTGGTGCATAAATTGGGGAAGGCTTGTAGGGACCCCAGTGCATTTCTTTTAGGGGCCCATGGTGCTATTAAGATGGCTCTGCCCACAGGACAGAGAAACAACAGCTCACACATGACCCTGTTTGTGATTTTGTTTCTATTTTCCTGAAATTATTAATTGTAAATGTTTATCTTTTTTTTTTCTTTTTTTTTAAGTGTCAATGTGATAGGAATAAAAACATGAAATAATAAAGGATACTTTTAAGCTCAACTGTCAGCACTTTTGCTGAGTCTAAACCATAACCACTGCTGGATCACTCCCACAATCAGTTTTAGACACTCTAAATCCTCATACACATGATCGGATTTTCTGCATGCAAAGTGTCAGACTTTTGTCTGAAGGGTGTGTCCGGGGACTTGTCTTGCAAACGGTACACAATTGTCGGCCAACAATCACGAACGTAGTGATGTACTACGTGGAATTTCAGCCCTTAAGCGCCACCCTTTGGGCACCTTCTGCTAATGTAGTGTTTGGTGAGCTTTGATTACGAGCATGCGTGTTTGTACTTTGGACTTTTGTGTGACAGACTTGTGTACACATGATAGGAAAATCTGACAACAGACCGCTGTCCGCCGGAAATTTACTAGCCTGCCATCCGACATTTGTTGGCGGAGAGTTGGCCAACAATTGTCTGATGGAGCATACCAACGGTCGGATTTTAGGCAAACAGTCTGTCATCACACAATTCCCTGCCGAAAATCTGATTGCGTGTACGAGGCTTTAGTCCCTCTTTGACATCTAGCCACTAGAAAGGACACCGTACAGTTGATTTAATAAAACTAGAGAGTGCAAAATCTGGTACAGCTCTGCATAGAAACCATTCAGCCTCCAGTTTTTTTTGTCAAAGATTGATTGAAAAAGCTGAAGTTAGAAGCTGATTGGCTACCATGCACAGCTGCACCAGATTTTGCACTTTCCAGTTTTAGGAAATCAACCCCAGTGTGTTAGCACTGAAGACTTGTAGATGGGTAGGGCTACCTCAAAAGGAGTCATTAACCCTAGCCCAAAGTCAAGGAGGAACCTAAAGTGATGGGTCACTTGTGACTCTCCTAAAGTGATAGATGGTTGTGATTTTAATAAAGTATAACTAAATGTGATTTTTTTTTATAAGTTTTAAACAGAGCATTGGAACAACTGATAGGTATTTATTGTTATCTGTGACCCCGCTAGGGAAATTTACCCTCTTGCCATTTTCGCTAAGGCTGGACATTTTTTTGGCTTCAGACATTTTTTTCTGCAGCCAATAAACTCCCCAGCATGTTAGCCTATGTATCCATGCACACATAGGCTGTTATCAGCAGTTTTTGGCAGGGGCGTTTTCTGGCAGCGAAAAAACCCCAGAACTAGTGAGCTTGAGAGGAGTTTTTCAGCTGTAAAAACGCTCTAACTCTAAAAAAGCTGAAAACAGAAATAGCTTTTATGGGAGTATCGTTTTGCTAAACAAAGCAAAAAAAAAAAAAAACGCAACAGCTAAAAGACGCCAAAAGAAGCTGAAAAAAGCTAGTGCAAAAACTGTGAAAAACTTGCTCTACAGCTACAGCTTTCTACAGCTAACGTTAGTGTCTATTTTTATAACGTTCAGTGTGCTATGGGACAGATAGTGAGGGGGGGGGGGGGTTGAAGCAGGGGTTATAACCATCCCTTACTCTATCCACAGTGAAAAAGACACCTTATTTACAGTTTACTCAATTCACATCAATGTTGACTCAACAGCAGCAAACACCTAGAAATATTTCAAAATCAATGAATGAATGTAGCTACAAAAATAAATTCAGTGAAGTTTACAGTATTACTCTGTAGTCTGTGCATGTAGGTTTAAAAACAGTTTTCTCTTTTTATGCAAAATAAATAATTTACTATTTAGGGAAAATGTCAAAATATAGAGAAACAGAACAAATTTCAAACAAATAGCAAAATAATCTCAAGCAAAACATTTTGTAGCGTATCGGAGCCTAGTAGACATATTAGATGGCAGCAAGAGATAAAGGTCATGGATAAACAGTGAGCAGTTTTAGAAACCTCATGGCATTATTTGATCACCTATGTGAACTAGCTTTATAAGAAAATTATAATTATGAAGCCCTCTGATATAGGCACATTTGAGTGGTCATACTGACAGGGGCTACTGATAACACAACAGTTCTCATGGCAACTAAAAGTAAAGTCCTTAAGCTGTATTCTCTGATTAATATATAAGACATCTCTTTTCAGGGGATTTTCAAATGCTATTCTTAGTTGCTAGTGTGAGGATAAAGTCTGTTTGGTATAGAAACACAGGGGTTGGGAATCACCCAAATTAAAATGGTTTAGCATACAACCTTCAGTAACCTACCGACCTCACTATAATACAGTGGGGCTCTATGGCCAACAAATGTAGCATAGAAAAGAAAAGGCAGATAAGCAAGGCTGCCTAAGGACCATAACTGTTGAGCCACCGCAGTATGATTTCTGTCAATCCTTTCTGTGTCCTGTCCTTTCCAGATATCGGTGGTCATATATACACTGTTTCCATCCGTTTATTGCTCAAATGTAGTTCTATTGCATATGATTGAACTGTGTGTGTGGGTCTTGGCGTCTGGCGCATTTTTTGGCGCATTTTTAGTGATTATTAGACAACGTTGTCTTTTTACTGGTTCCTTGTTACATTTTTCAGTTCAATTTGTTTTGCATTAATCTATTTTTGGTTTCAATAAAATTTATACCATTTTCCTGATTATTTTTGTTGTAGTTTATTTCAGTAATCATACTCCGGCATCTCTACAGTTATGGTCCTTAGGCAGCTTATCTGCCTTTTCTTTTTTCTTTGTATCTGTTTGGTGACTGTTAAAGTCATATGAACTTGATGTTAACCATTGTTATTAGAGCTATTGTAGTACCTACAACCTCATTCCAGGAATATGGAACTGCATCGCTTGATACAGCTTGTTGATTATAGTGACAGTATAGGCAGTAGGATACAATTTACTTGGTTATTTTAATCGGTCCCTCATGTATTCTTCTGAGTTATGTTACCATATCAGTTTAGTGAACTGGTGGCTGAAAAAAGTATTTGTGGAGTTATGAACTGCAGATTGTTAAGCATTATATTGTATTCAAGTATGAATTGAGTACTTGTCATGTTTTTTATGTTACAGATTCTTGCTCCTTTTTATATTTTACTTTAGTTTTATTTTCATTCCATGTCTGTATTCCTTTCCCCTTTGTATTCTAGCAGGTGTTGCATTCATTGGGGTATATTTTTAAAGCAGTAAGTGCTGGTTCACACTGGGGCAACACGACTTACAGCGCGACTTAGCAAGGCAACTTGGACGTGACTTTGAGTTATTTACAACACAACTTCAAGTCGTCCCCAGGCCAGGCGACTTTGGCAGTGGCCAATCACATAATAATCAGCTCTGTGGGAGGGAGGGGTTTGCCTAGAAAACTATTTATACTTCCTGGAAAGTTGCTTCAGTTAAGACAGGGCATCCGACTTGGAGGCAACTTCCATTGAAATCGATGGGTACAAGTCGCCTAGAAGTCGGATTGAAGTAGTACAGGAACCTTTTCTGAAGTCGGAGCGACTTCAGTAGTGTTCATTAAGACGGCTCTCATTCACTTGCATGTAATTTCTGATGTCAAGTGACTTGGGGCGACTTGCAGTCTGACAAGTCGCCCCCCAAGTCACGGTAGTGTGAACGGGCTCTTAGTGTTATTATTTTCTAAACATTCACTAGTAATTAATCAATCACTGTAATTTAAAACACATAGACAGTGAATGCTTGGCAAAAGTCAGAAAAGTCAGAATAATAGCATTATAAATATAGCCCATAGTAATAGTTATTGCCTGTATAGTATATACACACTTTTTAAACATATTTGAGCAATATCTGTTTTGATTTTGTTCAAAGAACCTTGTCCATTATCTGAAAAAATGTATTTAAAGTGAAAAAAAAGAATTATGTTATTCTCACATGCTTTGTGTAATGGTTTTGCACAGAACAGCCCCGATTTTCTTCTTCTTGGGTCCCCGCTGGTGCTCTGGGCTCCTACTCCATGCTGAGTGCCCCCACAGAAAGCTGTGTGCTATCGGTGTAATAGTGCATAAGACCTGCTCTTTGTGCCCATAAGATACACATAGAGGGACTCAGCCCTGCCCCCTGCTCCCTCCTCCCTGACTGTGTCTGAACCAATGAGGAGGAGGAGAGCAGGGAGAGCAGCTTCTCTCCTGCAGTATTAAGGGGGCTGGAGGGGAACTGCACACAGAAGGGTTTTTACATTCAAACATAGAATGCATGAAAGTAAAAAAAACCTTCAGCCTTTAGAACCACTTCTAAACAACTCTATATACACCGAAACATTGACACAACTAAAGCTGAAGATTAGTAATCAGTTTTTTTGTTGGGGTGGGAGGGGGAAGATGCAGCACCAAACACAATGACTATATCTCCAGAAACGTTTGGAACTGTGGATGCATACATTTACTAGTAATAAACTATAACCTTTCTGCTAATGTTTATTTTCATTTTTCCTGGGATACAGCACCATGCATATATATTGCAGGACCTGCAGACTGCTGCTTCATGTAAAAATCCTTACTTCATGCCAACGGATACTGCCCAGAGCAGAAATCTTCTGAGGCAACAGGGGTTAACAGCAGTGTGAAGGAATGTGCCATTCACCCACTGCTTTCTGTCCCTTCTGCAATTCAAGAACTTGTACCAATATTGCTAGACCATGCAAGTCATTCTATGAATGGCCCTGTCATTCATCTTCTCTTCCTCTACACTGAACACACTATAATAGTATGAGTTCCGTGAATTGCATAGGGGACCAAAGAAGGGGGGTGGGGTGAGGCAAGTATTTCTTACTCACAACCATTGCTTTTAACTCTCGTAGCACCAGAAGATCACTGACCCGGGCAGTATCCAGTGGCCTGAAGGAAGGATTTGTACATGAAGCAACAGCAGCCCACAGAACATGGGATACACATCATTACAGCTAACTAATGTGTTTGGTTCTGTATGCCATCCCCCAAAAAAAATCTAAATTTCAGTTTGAAGGATATACTGTGATATTTGTAAATGTATTCATCAACATTTCTACAAGTTTCTTGAGATCTGTTCATTGTAGGCTTTATTGTAAAACTATAACCTTTGGACAATAACAGTATTCTACTTAGCAAGACTATTTTGTTTTGCCTCTTTTAGTAGCTTAGAACACTCAGCTGGACTTGCCCTTTAACCAGTTCTGGACCGGCCTACGCACATATACTGTGGCAGGGTGGCCCGGCTATGCAAAATCTCGTACAGGTACATGATTTTATGCAATAGCCACTTAGGGGCGTGCATTTGCGCCGCTGGAGGCGTGGTCGCATGCTGATTGGACACAGGGGGAGCCAATAAGCGGGTCCGGCTGACACAATGTCCACTGGGCCTCCCACAGTCGCTCCCCACAGAGATAGAACATCGGTCTGCCAATCTAAACAAGGCAGACCGCCGTTCTGTCAGGCATGGATACTGTGATCTTGTGTCCCTGCAGTGAGCCCACCCCCACAGTAAAAAAAAACAGATAGGAAACACACTTAACCCTTTGATCGCCCTTAATGTTAATCCCTTCCCTACCAGTGTCATTTATACAGTGTCAGTGCATATTTTTAGCACTGATCACTGTAATAATGTCACTGGTTCCCCAAAAAGTGTCAAAAGTATCAGTTAGGTGTCCGATCTATCGGCCAGAATGTTGAAGTCCCGCTAAAAATCATTGATCGCCGCCATTACTAGTAAAAAAAAAATGCCATAAATATATCCCCTATTTTGTAGACGTTATAACTTTTGCGCAAACCAATCAATATACACTAATTGGGATTTTTGTTTGCCAAAAATACGCAACAGAATACATAGTGGCCTAAATTTATGAATAAATTAGATTTTTACATTTTTTTTATTGAATATGTTTTATAGTAAAAAGTAAAAAATATAGTTTATTTTTTCAATATTGTCGCTCTTTTTTTTGTTTATAGCGCAAAAAATAAAAACCGCAGAGGTGATCAAATACCACCAAAAGAAAGCTTTATTTGTGGGAAAAAAGGACATCAATTTTATTTGGGTACAGCGTCGCACAAAAATGCAATTGTCATTTAAAGTAACGCATTGCCGTATTGCAAAAAATGTCCTGGTCAAGGTAAAACCTTCCGGGGCTGAAGTGGTAAATGTTTAAGATGTTTCACCACTCATCCAAGTGAATTCCTCAGTTCTAACAAAGGGTTGGGAACAGATCCCAGAATTTATAGGCATAATATGACACATAATGTGAATTTACCAAAGTTGAGAATCTTCACTCAAAAATTTGTGTGAGGATCTACTTCAATTATTTAATCATGTGAAAAGCAAATTCCTGTTCACTCTGAATACCCAATCATGTGCATATCCTTTTCACATTATTGGATAATTTGAGTAAATATTCATACATTTTTGTCAGTAAAGACTCCAAATGTCTTTAGTAAATCAGCCTCACTCTGTTAATACCTGTCCCAGATTTCATTGTACCATGATGATTGGATTAAGCAATTCTAGCAGGGGAGGGGGTTTATGAGCTTTCATACCTCCCATCATTATATTGTGCTTCCACACATTCCATGGTAAAGGGATTAAGAGGACCGCATTATCTGTATGGCTTTAAATGCTGGGGTAAGTTAGTGACCATTATTAGACCTAAAGGAAGCTACTTTGATATTACATAACAAGTTTAGCTGTATTTAACCAACTGCAAGCATAACTTGAATATAGTAAACAAAAACATTCACAGTCCATTTTGTTGTGGTGTTTAAGAATCTATTTGCGTTTTAAACAGGAGTAACTATGGTTCTCTTATTCTCTTAATACCGTGTAGATTTTGTTTTAAAGCGTAACTCCATTGTTGTTGAGAAAAAAACATTCTCCTCTGGGTTATCTATGTACATTACAGGGATTTTAACAAAACTTTTTGCAGATTCCTACTATTTATTATTCTGACAAAATTCCTGTGTGTTTGTCTGTGTCCATGTGGAAAGTGAATCTAATGGGAGTGGCTTCTTAATTATCAATCAGCTGCTGCACTTACATGGCTCTAATGAGGAAAGTGTCAGGATCTGCATCCCTTTAGACGTGATTTCCTATTGGGGGTATCTCACCAAAAATTAAATTTTTGTTGCAGGAGATGCCTGAAATCTGACTTATATCTTTGTGCAGACTTCTGGGAAAGAACACCTCTAGGTAGCCATATTGCATTGCATTTTACAGAAATGGATAGAGCTGCAGATTAAAAAAGAATGGCAATTTTTAAAAACATTTAAATATAATATGACTTTAGTCACAATTGTATATGCTATATTGGGCTCCATTCACAAAGCGGTATTTTCCTCCTTTAAAATTTGTGGGAACTTGTCAGTGGGAAGATCTCTAAAAATAACTGTGAAAGTAAGTAAGGTATCCCCATTTTAGCAAGTGATTATACCATTGTGATATGCATGCACATTGTATTATGTTTGGAATGACTGGGAGTTTTTTTTGCAATGATGTGTATGCTTGTATATCCACAAAAATTCTCTAAAAACTGGCAAAATGACAGGAGAAAATAAGTAATTTTACTACATGTAATGGGGTAGATTTACTAAAGGCTCATAGACTGAGCACTTTGCAAGTGATGTTGCTCCAGAGTTTAGTAAATGAGGGGGAGTTCTGCCGACTCATGTGCGAGCAAAAATGCTGTTTTTTTTTTTTGCATGTGATTGGGTATTCTTTGTAAAGTGAAGTTTTACCTCATGTACTAAGTCTATTTGCATGCACAGTCTATTTGCCTTGACCCCTAGGCGCCAAGCGCAATGAAATATGCAGCCTCTCAGCTGGGCCTTGGTGCTAAACAGCTGCATATTGTGTGCAATAGCACTCACAGCTGTGCCGGGGGTGCGCTCCCGTCATAGTTATAGGCGGCTAAATGAAAGCTGACATTTGCTGCTTGCGATCTGAAACTTTCTGATGAGGTTACCGACGTGACAGACAATCATGGGGGTCACATGGCCATAAGCTCTGCCCCACAGCATTCTTAAGCCCTTAAGCCCCTAAGCCCTAAGGGGTTAAAGTAAAACTATAGGCAAAAGTTTTTTTTCATTTTGGATAAAGTACGGGAGGGCTATAACCCCTGACAGTTTTTTTTTCCATCTGTGTTCCCATTGGTAGATGTTCCCTCTAATACTTTTCTGGGGGCAACCCAAGACAGGACAAATAGAGAGGATGTATCTCTCTAACGGGGACACAGACAGCAATAAAAGTCTGACAGGTGTTCAAATCCACTTCCACTTCCACAAAAAAAAATCCTTTAGTTATTCTTTAACAACTTCAGGCCCAGAATATTTTATCCCCTTCCTGGCTAGAGCACTTTGGTAATTTGGTACTGTGTTGCTTTAACTGACAATTGCGTGGTCATGCAATGCTTTAACCAAATTAAATGTGCGTCCTTTATTGTACACAAATAGAGCTTTCTTTTGGTGGTATTATATCACCTCTGCGGTTTTTATTTTTTGCGCTATAAACAAAAAAAAGAGTGACAATTTTGAAAAATTTTACTTTTTGTTGTAATAAATATCCCCAAAAATGTTTTTAAAAAACGAATTGCTTCATCAGTTTAGGCCAATATGTATTCTATTACATATTTTTGGTAAACAAAATTGCAATAAGTGTATATTGATTTGTTTGCGAAAAAGTTATAGAGTCTACAAACTATGGGAAAGATTTATGGTATTTTTATGGCATTTTAAATTTTTTTTACTAGTTATGGTGGTGAGCTGCGATTTTTAGCAGTACTGCGTTACTGCGACATTGCGACAGATAGATCGGACACTTTTGACACATTTTTGGAACCAGTGACATTTATACAGCGATCAGTGCTATAAATAGGCACTGATTACTGTGTAAATATCACTGGTAGGGAAGGGGTTAACACTAGGGGTTAAATATGTGTTCCCTCAGCGTGTTCTAACTGTGAGGGGATAGGACTGACTGGGGGAGGAGACATATCATTGTTCCTACTTAAGAGTACCCTTTGCTCTTAAAGGGGACCCAGTACCCGCACAGGGTTTTGCGCAGTGGTGCCATTGTGCCACAGTAAATATGTGTAAGCTGGTCGGGAACCGGTTAAGTAAATAAACCCCAATGATTTCCATATTAAGGTTTATATGCATTACTGTTGGGAGAACTGATCCAAAAAAGGCAGAAACTGCTCCAAATTGCCTATTATAATTTTACATTCCATAAATACCGCATTCCTGGACCGCTACTTAATTACCGCATGCATTTAATTCTTTATTTCCTTCTGTGAAGTGAGTTTAATGCCTTTTCATGCGATATTTACTGAGCATTTTGAGTTTTTGCGTTAAATACCGCAAAACAGTACAGTGGATTGACAGTTTCAGGACTGCATGCAATATGTAGGCAATGTGTCCGGACACCTTCATACCGCATGTAAGTTGCTTTTGTGAATGGAGCCCATTTTTTTTTTTTTTTTTTGCTATTTTTTTCCCATGAAAGTGGAGTTACCCTTTAACTTGAAATTATAGCTAATATTGTTGGTTAGATTGTTTTGTGCATCTTAGTGACACTGTTTTACTTTACAGATGGAATTTTGATTTTTTTACATGTCATTATCATTGTATTGTATTTATTTTCACATATATTTACATATTTGTGCAGACTAGTTAGCGCTACACCATTCACCAATTCAGATAATAAGTAAAAATGTTGTCCCTCTTCTTAATTAATCATTTTAAAATTTTACTAACACATTTTTTGCAAACTTCTCCCACAATTACATGTAAATTGACATATGGATGGTGGATTCATCCAGTGGAAAACCAGAACTATAAACAGGCACAAGAAATGTTGATCTAATATCAGTGAATGAATACTTGACCTGAATACACAGTTTGTTATGTAGGTTGACATTTTGACATTCACTTAATGAAAAGGTACACATTGTGATGTAAAGGCCAAATAATCAAATCTTGAGAAGCAGCACAGAGGCATCTCATTATTCCTGTAGACAAGTGCTTATTTTCATCTTCCCATCCACAGTGGTAAGGTGGCACTATTTATGGTGATCATAGACATCCTCTTATATAACTTACAGCATGAAGTGTGACTGTGGTAGGTGGAACAGAAGAGTGTGCTTACTTCATAACTGTGGATCGATCCCACTACATGGCACCATTTAAGCATTACTTGTGATAGCTGCATCATTTAGGACTTTCCTAATTAAACGAAAGTCTACACTCTAAACTATTAAATGTGGTCTTTATCACACATGGCTATTTTTAAGGAAAAGACAATCTCTGATCCTTTTCTGTGTGCTACCTGCAAAAGGCACCTGTAGATTAAAAAACAGGCTCATAACATTCAGTAAGATCTCTGATCCTTTATCACCACTCTATAAACATTTGTCCAAAGGTGCTAAATGTCTTCCAGGGGTCCACTGATTTGAGGGAAATCATGATATTAATTTTGTTTTTTAAGAACTCTTGCACATATTAGACATGAAACTTATGGAAATATCTTAAAGTAAGTTGTGGATCCCTCTCAATATCTAACATGTGACAACTATAAAAATTAATGAGATCTGGGGATATAGCAGCAAAAGATATTAAACATCACTTACATTTTTTCCCTTGAAATCTATTATAAACAAGTAAAAAAAAAAAAAAATAGATATACTAGATGCCCCAGAAAGTATTAGTGGCATATTCAAAACTTCAAAAACATAGCACTAGAGAATATTCATAACACAATAACCTAGAACTGGTTAATGCAAAAAAGTAAAAACAAAAAAAAAGGGTATTCCAAAGGGAAACACATTGGATAGATACCAGAATCATGTACATTCGATTTTCCAATAGGTATTGCAAATGCGTGCACTTGATTTTTTTATGGCCAGTTATATCCTGAGACTCATGACTTTGTGTGGACAACGATATGGAGCTCTGACTCTGTAATTGCTATGACTGGAATTTCTGTGAGATAATAAGAAGACAATATCAATATCATTGAATATATTTTGTTGGAATTTCTTTTAGGCTTATTTGTTTGCTTTTACACTGTTTTCCTACAAACATCATACACATGCATTTGCAATACCTATTGGGCAACCTAATGTGCATGACTGTTTATCCAATATGCTTCTGTCTGGAATGTCTTCTAAATGTTTTGCCAGCAGTTAACCATTTGCTCACTGTAAACATTTGGTACTATTGCCAGGCTTAGTTATTATGGTATAGACATTCTAAACTATTATATTTTTAAAGTTTTGAATTATTTTGTAGACTTTCACTAATATTGGCTGGGCCCCCAGTATATCTATTGCAGCATTTTGTTACTTGTTTCAAGTAATACAATAAATATACGATTTTATTTGTATTCCTGGTCCCAGATCTTATTCCTTTTTATATATGTTGCATATACCAGACATGGTAAAACAAATACCTAAGCCAAAGAGCAAACATGTTACTAGCTGGATTTGATGTAAAACAACATTATAGTCACTTTGGCAGTCTAAACGTACATATGTACCCTCTTTCTTAAATATTTTGTGTGGATAAGGATGTCCCTTTTTACATATATGCATACTTGTTCCATGTCAGTGCCCTAAATCTTATTGAACCAGATTGGTAGGTGTACTAGCCGGGCAACCAGTATCTTCAAAAGAGGAACAACAATGGCAGATCCATGTTTCCCTCAGGGAAAGTTTATTTTAAAAGCCCATATACACCAGTGCGCTGTGTTCACAGGTTAATGTGCATTGCCAGAAATACTGCATGAATTTGGTCCATTGTGATGCCTTAGAAAGCCCATTCAAATGAATCAGCTGCATTAATGCATGATACAATTACAAGGTAATAAAAGGTGTGGCGCTTACATACAAATCTCTATAACATACAACTAGTATTGTGTAATAAAGTGAGTAAATCAAAAAGTCCAATGTGACATATTCCCAACCCCAATGTTTCTTCAAAGTAAATCCCCAGTTGCTTCACCACTTGTGCTCAAAAGTGTGAATGCACACTCACCAGAGACATTTGACCCCTTTTTTCAGGTAGTTCAAAGATTATGCTCCAATATCCTTTCCGTTTAGTAATAATCATTCATGAGCTGAAAAAAAAGGGGGTCATGATAATAATTTCATAGTGTAGTATTTATTAAAAATAGTTAAAAGTTAAAGACGATATACTGTAGGTTACACTCACATATGATGGTGCCTGTGACCGACACTAGTATATGCAGCATGTATGGGAAGGTAATTACTCCACCAAGCCTGCCATAGGGGCCCCTTCCGAGCCCGGGTGACATCACATCTGGGCTTAAAGCTGAGAGAGAGGCTTAAAACACCTGTTGGCTTATGACATTCTCAGAGGTGTAATTACCTTCCCGTACATGGTGTATATACTGTTGCTGGTCACAGGCACCATCACATGTGAGTGTAACCTATATATTCTTTTACTTTTAACTATTTTTAATAAATATATGTGCAAATCCCCAGGGCTGTCCCCTTACATTATACAATTCATACATATACACCATAAATCATAAAAAAGTATTAGTTCATAAAATCAGTGCTCCAAATCTTCTTATGTGCAATAAGGTGCCGTGCTCCCCTTTTGTGCCCTCACTTACCAAATTATTAGTGTAAATGTGCCTATCACAGATCAATGCTCAGATGTAATTTCTCCAGCTCCTCCACAGACTATGAATGTGAATACACCTATTATAGGTGGATGCTCAGATGCCATTTCTCCAACTCCTCCAAAGATTATTAATGTGAATAGACCTATCATAGGTGGATGCTCAGATGCCATTTCTCCAGCTCCTCCAAAGATTATGTATGTGAATACACCTATCATAGGTGGATGCTCTGGTGCCATTTCTCCAGCTCCTCCACAGATTATGAATGTGAATACACCAATAATAAGTGGATGCTCAGATGCTGTCCCCAGCCTCTGAAGACACCCAGTAGGAGGACAAAATGCATTAGGTGGGATTTCCAGCGATGTAACGATAAGTGTTTGGCACGCACGCTACTCTGCTGGTTTTGTACCGGCGTTACATGCTTGTTTGCACAGGAAGCTTGTGAGTGGGAAATTTGTATGTTTTAAATCTTTTTAACAATAAAACGTAATTACACTATGGACATATCTCTACCTCTTTATGTGACCATTAACCTACCATTCTATTGGGAGAAGTGTAAAAGCTGGAGACACGGCATCTGAGCATCCACCTATGATAGGTGTATTCACATTCATAATCTGTGGAGGAGCTGGAGAAACGACATCTGAGTATTCATCTGTGACAGACACATTCACAAAAGGGGAGCATGGCACCTTATCACACATAAGAAGATTTGGAGCATTGATTGCACTTTGAAGGCACTAGTGCACTTTTTGGGAGGACTTTGATAATTTTTTGCACAACTGAATTCTATGAACTAATCTTTTTTTAGGATTTATGGTGTATATGTATGAATTGTATAATTTAAGGGGACAGCACTGGGGATTTGCATATATATTATTTACAGGGACCACACACCTTTTTTTCCAGCAACAGCCCATTCACTAAGTTATAGCACTTTATTATTATTATTGTTTAATAGACACTTTTTTCTACCTTAGCGCGGGCATACAAATATAATCTTTTCAATAAATACTACATTTTGAGATTCTTATCATGTCTCCCATTTGGTCTTCCCGTGAATGATTATCACTAAAGGATATTGGAGACTAATCCCAGGGGGGTTTCAGCATTTGAGGGCAAAAGCGCTTTTTGAGCTACCTGCAAAAAGGGGTCAAACATCTCTGGTGAGTGTGCATTCACACTTTTATGCACAAGTGGTTAAAAAACTGGAGATTTACTTTGAAGAAACATTGGTTTTGGGAATATGTCACATTGGACTGTTTGATCTCACTTTATTATACAATACTGGCTGTGTGTTGTAGATATTTGTATCTAAGTGCCACACCTTTTATTGCCTTTTAGTTTTGCACAAATGGATTCTTTCCATTTAAAGGGGCAGCTACATTTGCTTTTATGTTTTTGTTTTGCTTTATGCTAGCTTCATTTAGGTGGCGAACTTTGGTTTATTTATACTCATTAATGCATGGTGCAATAGGCTATAACATGCATGTAATACAATGCAACAAAACATTCTAGTGCGAAATAGACCTAAACAAAATGCTATACACAGGCACTGCTTTCTTGTATTACACAGTCCACTTGCCTCAAACGATAGTGTCAGCTGTTCTAATACTATTCCTGTATCAAATAATAGTACCGTAATTATTTGTAACCTCTTGAGCAAATATAACGAGAGAGAAAAAGAGAGAGTAAGAGAAAGCAGAAAAGTCACTAAAGACAATTGATTTTGTAAATATTTATTACTCTTCCCTGGGACAAGCAGAACTCCGAGCACCCAGTGGGCAGAGGCAGTCTAAATTAAAGAAGTATCACTGCAAAGCTCAATCATCCGTTTGGATTAAAAACACAAAGAGCAACACAAGATACATAGAACTGAGAACTAAGTAGAGGAGAAAAAAAGAAGCTTAAAGCCATGTTTATTTATTATAACCTGTAAACTGAAAGCCAGCACCGAGGGTGACCCAGGGATTATTATTATATGTAAATGTTGCTCGCTGTAGCACATAGTTATGACAAATGGCTTGTTGAAGTTCATTTATATGCAAAAATAAAAAAGCACATTTGCATTTCTTCCAGATAGGTTAAACTCACTGAAGCCTGCATACTGTGCTAGCAATTGACCACAGAATGTCATGCTCAGAATATTTAGTACTTTCTTTGAGTGAAAATTATAGTGCACATAAAATTTCAATGTCTTGGGATTTTTTGGGCACGTAAATTCAAGTCTAACTTGAGCATAGTAGTATAATTGCTATGTTGCTAGGTAAAATAGTTATAATGATGCAATTCTTCTAAGAGATGTAATATGCAATAAGAAAAATCCACATCGCCACTGCAAATGTGAATGAAACAAGAGAAAGCTACTGAAACTGCTTATTAAATTACTGGGTTATGGTAATAATATGCTGCAACATAGCAATTGTATTTCACTTTTGAGCGTTTTTGAACACTCAGAACAATGAAAGACATCTGTTTGGTTTTGTGAGGGTTCCCTATTTTTTTACAAGGATCCTTGCCTTGTTGGATATACTTCCAAATGTACCACTATGTGCAGAACTACACTATACAGGAAAAAACTCACAGGTTTCAATGCAAAATGTATCATGCATTCTGTTTTTCATGACAGTATATTCTTTTATATAGATCATATTGTGCTATGTCTAGCTATAGCTGTTTAGACTCCACTTAGATTCCCCTAACTCATTCCTATCACACTCAATGGATGCTTTTAAACAATAAGACACACAAGGTCTCATCCAGTGAGCTGATTGAACACGCTTCCCTAGAGGTGCCAACTCAATAGATGCTTTTAAACAATAAGACACACAAGGTCTAGTCCAGTGAGCTGATTGAACACGCTTCCCTGGAGGTGCCAGCTTTTTCTCTGAACACGAGTGATGAGGTGAGAAAATCCTGTCAATTCAACCTAACTAATCAACTTTTGTGTACCTCAGCTCACCTGAAAAAATAATTCAGAAACAAAAAAAAACAATAGTGTCCCTGTAACACAATACAAGTCTTTGTCAATTAAACATTATTGTTTACTAAATCACTACGCATGGGCCTCTAAAATCAATCTCAGATGGCCAAAAGGGTGTGATCCATTTCTTACTCCGCACTTTACTTCCTTGGCATTCTTGCGATAGATGGCCCTCTGTGTGGTACTTAAAGCTCTTGCAGGCATTTTAGAACCTCAAGCAATCATTACTTTCAAATGCAATTGGCATTAAGAGCCTTCACTGTACCATAGTCACGTTTTTACAAATCACCCCATTACTTGGCAGTGCAATTAGGCAGCACAACTTTGCTAATGAACGGTTTAATCATACTCTGAGGACAGAATTTACAATAATCTGTGACTAATAATCCAAAAGTCCCAAGTCTCCACAGTGTAATAAACAAGATGTGTGACTGATATATTTACCTCTAGTAAGTATAGAAAAAGGGAAAACACAGTGAATGCACTACTTAGTGCATCAGATTTGGATGGCTGCGGCTCACAGGCTATTCCTGATAAGGTCAGTGTACAAATGAGGTTCTTGTCAGTCTGGCTGTGTTCCAAGGACCCAGCTGGCAATCACTCGAGATCAATGATCATAATGTGACAGGTTTCTAGAATGAAATGTACCCAATGGCATAGGTTGAAAGCCTAGGGAAAATATTTCTTCATCATTTCTTCCCTTATCATGACAGTCAACAGAAAAAAAATGTCAGCATTTTGTCTAATATATTACTGAATAAACTATAGGCTATGATATTAATGCAAGTTATATACTGATCTGTTTGTGTACACATGGCATTATAATAGATCTGTTAATGTGTTTTCTAAGTTTATTGCAGTGTTAAAGAGTGTAAATTGTCACTTCATTGTCTATTGTGGATTTTTTTTCTAAGGGAATGAATAAAGCATAACAGTAAACAAGTAACAAAAATAGGAACAATAATAATAATAATACAATAATAATAATACAAATATTACCTGGCCTGAATAAAAAGTAAAAACAAATCCTAGTGTTCTAATTGCAAAAACTATAAAACAGTGGTGTGATCACACACATGTTTACAAGGCTCAATGCACCAAAAACCTTTGGCATATACAATATAGACTATACATGAAATATACCCTTTTGAGTATGTTTTATGTTAGGAAGCAAATTCACTAAGTGCTAACTGAAAGATAAAGCTGTTGACAGCAGCAATACTCTGGTAAGTGGATAAGGCTGTTTTGATACCAGTAAATCCTTTCCAAATACCACTGAAAATAAGTATTAGTCAATCATATGGCGAACCATATAGAGAATCACATACCTATAACCTATAACCGCACAGTCAGTTGACAACACTGAGGATACATGAATATAAATTTAAATGGCCCTCACTAATCTGTGCATTAGAAACACATTGTTCTTTTTTTTTTTCTGCATCACTTACTGTATAATTCCTGTATTCATTTTTTACTACCTTCTTCTCGGCCGTGGCCCCGCACTTCATTTCTGGTTTGCAATGCCTCCTGGGAGATGTGTGTCATCAATCCCAGGAGGCAAAAGGCAACACAACCTGCAAACTATTACACTGCTTGTGCTGCACTGAGCATGTGCAAGATCTGCAGGGGCACACTGGGTAACAAGAATGCACTTGAATACAGGAAGTAATAGGAAGAGATACAGTCCGGATTCAGATGCCCACACAGGAGATGACTGTGGTCTGCTGGAAGTTAATAAAGTAAGAAGACAATGCTGCAAAAATACATAACAGACCTTAGTTTACAGCATAACTTTACTAGAATACATTAAGCTTGTGTATTATAGGGGTATTTTTTATCTAAAAAGTATAATTTCGGCCGGAACACCGCTTTAAGAGTTTTTTTTTATTGCTGTGAAAGATCATGTTGGGGAGATCCCACTTCAGTTCTGGCCAGAATGACACCATGACACACATTGCTTTACTTGGAAAGCAAATGAGGAGGAAACTCAACAGACAGGAACTGCCAATGGTTCTTATTCTTCTCCACCTCACTGAATGAAATATGTTTTATTATGGTTTGTGACATCATTAGAGTATGTTACCTCTTCTTGTCCCAGAGAAAGAGACATATACAAGGATAACTTAATTAAAACAAAATTGTATTAATTGTTTGCCAATTAATGTTTTTTAACAGAAAGACATACATTCCACATTAATAATTATGCTACCAAAATTTGTGTGTGCTATATATTGCCTACAGCATTGCTCCTGTTTCTTCTTGCTGGGGGTCCACTATATGTTAAAGCCCAGTGCAGTAACCTCCTTATTAAAAACTTTTACTACTTGGTCTTCAAAACTATTTGTCAATTTTTGCTATATAAATGTACATTTTACAGCCTTGATTGTATGTCTTGGCTCATCTAGAGAAGAAAACTGACAGAAGCTTTACAGTGCTGAAGTTTTTCAGGCTGCTGTTGCTGCTGCTGAGGGACTAAAGACGGATATCAGGGAAATAGGATAAGACACTATCCTTGCAAATTTAACTCTTTTATGTCTCCTTGGCAGCAGAGTTTGTCCTGTAACTTCATTTGCTTTGCTTTTTTCCCACTCTAATCTGTGTTTCCTTGGCACTGTTTCTGTCCTAATATTCCTTGAAAATGTGCAACACAACCACAATGTGATCAAAATGAATGCACTACTGACATGCATTAATGTGCAAACCCAATTTCAATGCAATATGAGCTAATAGTTTAGAGCGAAAGTATATGAAATCATGTGTAAACAAATGGCATGTGTTAACATGTATCAACAATCCTACAATTATACAATACATGTATGGTGTTTTAAATACTGCACAATGAGGATTCTTAATTATTTTTTAGCCACAATTTCACTGGAGGTACTATTAATTGCTTTCTGGAGGGTGCAGAGGATATTATTAATAGCTTGAGCACATCTGGAGAGGTCTGGAGAGCTATTGCAGCCCAGATAAAGGGCAAGGTATACATGATTGAGGTGAGCAGCTATTGTAATCGGTGGTGCATTACACTGGATGTACATGATAATTTATCTTAAACCATTATCACTGAAGATTCTTTTTGGGCATTAAGCACCTTTGATTATATCAACTGAACTGTGGATTTGACTTTTGTACATATATATTTATATATGCACTTTACATTGTGGTATTTTTAGTCAATATGCTTTTTGATACATGTTAACGCAATTCCATTTGTTTGCACATGATTTCATATAATTTCACTCTAAACCATTGGTTTATTGCATTGAAGTTTGGTTTGCACATTACCACAGGTCAGTAGTGTGTTTATTTTGATTATATTGTCATTGCACTGCACTTTTTTAGGGACCATTGGTGCGGGAGCGCATGTCAGCGCTGACTGCAATCAGTTTTTATTTTTTTTTGTGTAATTCATTTGCACTATCACTGGGTAGTGCAGAGAAAACAAGTTTATTTTACTGTCTCTGTCCTACCTGATGCTTTTTTCCCCCCCAACAAGCAGTAAATCTTTAGGCTGTCAGATGATCGGCCTCTAGTGACTCACGGGTCAGTGCTGAGCATACAGGACAACTGAGGCTGTGCAGAGCAGGGAAAGACAGTGCCTTACGGATTATGCACAGTATAGGCACTTTTTCACCTGCAAAATGGGCCAGCATAAAGTGATCTATCAGGACTTACTTTTCTGACTAAAGTTCCGCTTTAGGGGCCTTCATTTTTCCTCAATCTATTCAAAACTTAGGCTTTGAGTTAGCTGTTAATGACTATAAGAGAAAATCAAAAGCACCACAACGCATTAAGGGTCAGTTTATACCATGAACAACCTTTCAGAGTTCTGTCACGCTAAGCTTATTAGCTCATAGTGAGCATAGCTGTTTTTGAAGAGGCAATTGCATCACCTGCATGTCATACTACACTAGGATTTTTTTGTAAATGCTAAGACACATGAGCTTAATCACTTGTCTGTTGATCACTTAATTTGCAAAATATTAATTTCATTGTGCATTTGTCAACAAGAGTTTTATGAAATGCTGATATGCAATTAGAAATGTATTGGGTCATTGTGTTTGCAATTATAATTGGTCTACCGGGCCCCAAAGTACTAACTCAGTAGTGGTAATGTCCTTGATCAATCTTGGCCAAAAATCGGGCATAATATTTAACATGAAAGAAAATCATAAGTTTATCCCTAATATATTTATTAGTCCACAAAGCTGAGTTGCTGTCTATTGCTTGCTTAGGAAACTCACTTTTCCTGTTGAAATCCTATATTCTAAACCAGTGTTTCTTAATTCCAGTCCTCAAGGCGCACGACAGGTCTTTTTTTCAGGATTCCCCTTAGATGAAACGGCTGTGGTAATTACTGAGCCAGTGAAACTGATCAAATCACCTGTGCAAAATAATGGTAAGCCTGAAAACACGACCTGTTGGTGCATCTTGATGACTGGAATTGTGAAACACTGGTCTACACCAATGATGATCAACTTAATAAATAAAGGGGCCTCAACTATGGCCTCTGACATCCCCAGAAGTGGTACAAAATATTTAATAGATGTAATCCTATGGAAGATTGTCAAATACTCCAGACATATTTATGTTTGGAGTCTGGAGACCTGCTGCAGGGGATGATTCAAGACTGTGGATATGTTACAAGAAACTGCTAGAGAAAATTGCCATTACATCCCCCTTACTTTTCAGTTTTCCCACTTCAACTAACAGCTGTGGATTGGGGACTGCCTGTTGTAGACCAAGAAAGCACAACAATTATCAAAGAATCATAGACTGGACGCCAGGTTTTTAGACTGTAGAGAACATCTGTCAGTTGAACTAGTATGTTAGCTAAGCAAAATACTTTCTTGTATTAAAAGAAACTCCACAGAGAGAGACATAATTTTCCCCTACACAAACTGTTAGAAAGACATCATCTGGAATATGCAGTTCAATTTTGGCCACCAGTTCACAAAAAAATATTGGAGAACTGAAGAAAGTACAAAGTAGGGCAACCAAACTGATAAAAAGCATGGAGGAGCTCAGCTACGAGGAAAGATTAACTGAACTGAATTTATTCTCTCTTGAGAAGAGGAGATTAAGGACCATATAGTGAATTTGGTGTAGACTTATTCACTATCAGGTGCACTCTTTACGGCTGACAGAAAAGAGATTTAACCTTCACACACACAAGAGTTTCTTCACAGGAAGAACAGTGGAATAGATTCCCCAAATAACTCTTTAGCTCAGTAGATTGTTTAAGAAAAAAGGCCTGGACAAATTTCTAAATGCACAAAAAATAACAGGATATTTAGAGGTAATATAACAACAAGCGTAGTTGATCCAATGGATATCTGATTACCTCATGGGGACCAGGGAGTTTCCCCCCCCCTGGAGTGAATTGGATCATGCTTTATTGTTTGTATCTTTTTTGCCCTCCTCTAGATAAGTTGTGGGTATAGTATATATGGAGGTTTTCTATTTGTGTGTTTGTTTGTTTTGTTTTTTTTTGGTTGAACTAGATGGATGTGTGCCTTTTTAACCTAAATATGTAACTATGTAATATTGAACACAAATGATCAGTAGTCATGATTTTACTTCTTATCATAAGAAAGTATCATGATGTTCTTGCAAACTAAAGCTGGGCATACATTACTCAGTTTTTTTCATCTAGCCAGGTGGATGAATGAGGAAATCCTCCTTGCTGTGTCTTCATATTCTGACAGCAGGACTCTCCCACCATCAAAATACACTGATCAGCACTGCAGCCCATTGACTGTATCAACTGCTTTGCATTGTTCCAACAAGCCCAACCATGAAAAGTCAATAGATCAACTTCTCATGAATTGGAACCACCATACTGTACATGAATTGAGATCCATCCAGTTCCTGCTGAAATGGCCAAATTTTAATCTATGTATGGCCAGCTTAACACTACATTCCATTGCCAGAAAGTACAATGTGGAATCTGATTAAGATGAGTGCTGGTCAAAAGTTACAAAACATCAATGGATGTAACAGTAGATATTTTTTGGTTTTAAATAAAAAAGTGAAAATGTTTAACATAATATCAGGGCCAGTAGTTTGACAATGATGCATTTTCTTCTAACAGAAAACTGAATTGTTTTTCTATAGTGCTGAAATGTTAGTATACCAAAAGGTGTTATTTCACTTTTAGGTGGCGTCTAGACTGATTCACGCACTGAGATCCCACTAGTTTAGTGGGATAAACATTTTAGCACATGATCTGTGTATGCAATCCAGCTTATGTTTACTTTTAGTGTAATGTGATTTAAAAGTGTATTTTTTTCTATTATGATCAAAAAAGGAAGTGATATATAATAAATATATATGCAGAACTCATAAAATTCCAGTGAACCTGAATGTTTTCACAAGCCAAGTGTTGATCAAAAATTCTAAACTGAAAATGGAATCATGGAATCATGCTAGCTAGAAAAATTACCTATTACCTTTTTAATTTAGTGGATTTAGTGGATTGAAATAAGTAAATTTGAATAACATTACAAAATTGCTTGTGTAACAATTATATACATGTCTTCATTTTTTTTACGGGTAGTGGAGTTTTTTGAAGACAGGGCAAAACCTCCGGACAAAACATACACTGATATGTAAAAGACTAGAGTATTGTTAAAGTGGTATTAAACCTAAAAAGCAAACATTTATTATATTGCAGCTTACAAATTAGTTTTTTTTATTTACAGCTCTTTTTTAGACTTTCTTTCCTTTATTTTGCCCTGGTGATCCAGCCAGTAAGTCCGTTGTTTTTCAACAGAATACAATTTCCTGCAGATGTAGCACTTAGAGTTAAAAAAAACATTTACCATTGGCAAGGGTGCTTAGAATGAACAGCTTTTATTTATTCATATAAAACCTTTACCCCCCAAAGGAACAAAACTGTTGTTGTAACTGCTTTTGTAACTAACACTCCACTCCCCCTAGACTGATAAAGCTGCTGTCTAAAGGTGCCTCTGTGCTTCTTCATTCAGAATGGGGGCACCCCAATACAGGAGGTGTGTTACTAGCCAGATCACCAAGTAAAAACAGAGGGTGGGGACAGAGGGGGTTTGGGATTCATGGGTTTAATAGTAGGGGATGAGCGCCACTGGATTACACACAGCCGCAATCTCCTGTGTATCCTGCGCTCAGTCACACACAGTTCCACCTCCTGGCCCGGCATTGGACCACTGTTCTGTCCATCATATGAGCCGGGCAGGACTGTGAGTGACTGAACGCCGGATACACAGGAGATTGCGGATCTGTGTAATCCAGCACTGGCACGGCTGCAATCATCGGCAAAAGCGAGTAGGCAGATGGATACTAAACAGGCTGCAATAATGGGCATGTTAGAGGCTGCAGATGTGTACTAAACAGGCTGCAATCATGGGCATGCGAAAGGCTGCAGATGGGCACAAAACAGGCTGCAATAATGGGCACATTAGAGGCTGCATATGGGCACTAAACAGGCTGCAATAATGGGCATGTTAGAGGCTGCAGATGGGCACTAAACAGGCTGCAATAATGGGCATATTAAAGGCTGCAGATGGACATAGATCAGGCTGCATTGATGGGCACTGGTGTGGCTGCAGATGGGCACTGATAAGGCTGCATTGATGGGCACTGACCCTTATTTTAAAATTTAAGTTTTTTTTCTGAAACTTCCCTCTTAGCGTTAAGGTGTGTGGTATACGCCGGTGCGTTTTATATGCTGATAGATATGGTATTTGTAACCCTCATTTGAATTAGTAGTTTGCCTGTAACATTTTATAGAATAAGTACCTGTAAGAATCTAAACTAAACACGAAACTCTTTCTTAGGTCAAGTTTGTGGGGCAGAGTGAAATGGCTAAAAACTGAACAGATGAATTGCTAAAAGGATCAATGTTTATCTTAAAGCATACTTGTGAGACATGGAGAAAGTATAAAACTAACTACAGTGAAGGTCTGCTGACACCATAAATTGTCAAGAAATATTATTTATCTTACTTTTAGCTTTAAATATCATCTGCCTTTACCTTTCCAGCACCATCAAAGTTTCCTACACTTCTAGTTATGAAACAATTATGTGCCCCGCTTCCTTCACCCCAAAATGCAATGCCTAGTGTCCAAGGAGCCTTTAGACATGTATATGAAAAATAGGGAAGAAAATCACTTTTTGGGAATGTCACAATTTGGATAACTTTGGCAGTGCTCTAGGCAGTGTTGAAAAAATGAATATATGAGTAAGTGGTATTTGATCAAAGCTTATGATGTCAGCTAACTCATTCTGCTATAGGTTTATATTGTTCCTTTCTCCTTTCTCTATCTGCAAAAATCAGTAAAAGCTTTTTTTTGTCATTACAGTGCAATACATCATGTTATGGATCTCAAAAACATATTGTGACTGTTCTGTGACTTTTCTTTTATGCCTCTGTACTTTGCAAGCTCTACATTTTAACTAATGTCTGACCTAACAATGATGTTATGAATAGCTGCATCCAGCCCCCAGGTGCGCTAGCCTGTATGACATTTGTCAGAATACCCAGAGGGGATGGTGTACCTAGCTGTCATTTCATTTCTGTTTCTAATTTTATCATGTCAGAGTAAGGGTACTGTAAGAGCTGTGAATTGGATTGAAGACATTGGTCTTTACTGACAAGAAATCTTAAAATAACTGTGTCAGTTCCAACACAAGACAAAAAAACACAGCACTTAGGTTTCCCTTAGGATGATTTTTTTTTTTTATTAACAAGAACAAACTAAAATGATAAAACGAAGAAAACCCCAGTGGTAAAGTATTGCAGCTATTTAAATCACACAATTGTAATAATGTTATGAAACCTGTAGAAATTATGTTAAGAAATGCCACCTTGTAGTCTAAAAAGCCATATAAATAGGACAGGCAAGCAACAGCAACACTTTATTTACACCTTTTTAAGTTGGCATTTTTTGTAGAGAATTTGGACTCTGGCAAATGCCAAAAATATATATTTTACAAAGGGGTCCCACATTTTAAAACAAGGGCGCGACCATGCAATTGATCTGTACAAACATGACTGTGTCTCTCAACCCAGGAGCTATCTTGTTCATTTCAACGGAAGGGTGGTGAGAGTCATGCTCGCAATTTGATGTGTATTAGAGGATATCACATGCTTTTGAAAGTTTTTATCTTTGTAAGTGCATTGTATTATGGTTTGTTTTATGGATTAAAATTATCACAGCAGTACCATGCTATGTGAGTGTCTCTTTCGTGGTGGCAAGTTGTTATAGATGAAGAGTTTGATCTACAACAGACCGCAAGACAAAGAGATATCATTTAAGGCTCTGCTTTTGCTGTGATCTGATGAGTTGATACCCATTGGAGGGTCCAGCACAAGGTGTGTTGATGGGAAATAGGATTTTTGCAACAATCTCATGCCATTAAACCCAGATTGGGAACAGGCTCAAAGTTCTCATACTCACGGAGTGTTAAAGAAAGACATTTTTATGTTGATCTGAATGTTGAACAATTAGCGCTGCTAAAATTTGTATTTGCTTTTAAGAAGTTCAAACTTATTTGTGTAGTATTGTTGTTTAAAAAAAAAAAAAAAATAATATATATATATATATATATATATATATATATATATATATATATATATATATATATATATTTAAAAAATCAGAACCCTTACACCCATATTTGATCTAGAAAAGGGCAAAAATAAAACTTTTTGATCCTCAACAGTTATTTGGACGACTCCCTTGGACTTTTTCAATGTTTTCTAAAAACATTATACATGTAAAGTAGCCCATAATGTAGTGTTCTTTCACAAACACATGGGGAGATTGTGTTTGGGACAAAATTGTGACAAAATCTGGTGCAGCTCTGCATGAAACCAATCAGCTTCTAGGTTTTATTGCCAAAGCTTAAAGTGGATGTAAACCTGATTCATGCAATTTGACCTAGGCACATAAATCTGCAAATTTGTGTTGGGGTGGGTGCTATAAACAGATTAGCAGAAAGCTGGTCTATTCACAGCACAGCTCTTCAAGTCTTTTCGTTATTCTGCCTTTGTGGAGGGGGGTGTGTGCCTTTTCCAATCAGCTGTCACACAGTGTATGCCAAGACTCTCCTCCCCCAGCTGGAACAGGAAGAACAAATTCTAAAAAGATGTTGGAATTCTAAAGAATATAACAAGCTGAACACAGCAGATATATGCTTCATGTAAAATGTATGTAGGGAGATTTGTTTTATTTCTGTGTATCATCTGATGCTGTTCATTTCACTTCATATGTGAGGGTTTATATCCACTTTCATTAAACAAGCTGACGATAGAAGTTGATTGGCTACAATGCACAGCTGCACCAGATTCTGAGTGCTCAGGTTTTAGTAAATCTCCTCATGGAGTCCAAACAAAATAAAGTCTGCAAGAAATAGTTGTTGTGAAAGTTTATTCCACATTTTCATGGCTTTTACGGTAAACAGCTGTTTCTGTGTGCACAGGATTAAACTACCTTTCCTCTAGTTGAACATATATAGTTTTATGTGTTTTTGAGTTATTTCAACACAATTGGATAGTAAAGCAAAGACTATGGTTCAACCGTATATCAGCATGACATCTGGTACATATAAGATTCACCTTGTGTCCCCTTTTTTTGAATAACTGACCATCACACCTACGTCATATGGTCAAAAGTACACAAATGCTCTTTTGGTGGAATTCAAATACATTCTAATGCACTTACAACCTTTTCGTGTAAAGCCTGCTGTTAGCACTTTAAAGGTAGGGGGTCTCCGTAATCATATCCTTGGTTTTGGAATGGGATGTCCACCAAAACTCATATAAGTATGAAGATCAGGTGTCCACAAACTTTTGCCAATATAGTGTATGTAACTATCACAATACTGGCATCTAACATGATGTTAAGAAGAAGTTGTACTATGATAACATACTTGAAAAAAAGCTGTTGGGATATTTAGGATTATTATGGATTTTTTGTCCTGGCACTACATAGGCAATTTTTCACAAAGTAGGTCTTACCTGGGCTGAGTATTGCCCTATGTAAGCCTTATCTAATAACAATGAAAGCATACCAAGCCAATATTGCCAAAGCAAATTAGCGGAGGATATAATATTCAATATAGAAGAGTGTTGCAGCTTATGCATGGGTTTGTGATTGAGTTATGACTATGGATGGCCAGACATTATGAGGGAATATTATACCTCATAATGAAGTTATCATTTAAAATGTAACTTCAGTTTTATAGGATAAACTATGCCTGTGCACTTGCTAACATCTTTTAAATTACATATTAAGAGGGAAAGTCTGCCCCATATATGTAAATAATCAGTTTCATCCCTATCTTACTCAATATTGTTAAATTGAAAAATGATGTGCAGCACAACCACTGTTGTCTAATATATTTTTCTTTGTTAGCAAAGCATATATGTTTCCAAGCTGTTATTATTATTATATTTTTTTCTCTTTGGGCGATTTAATATATATTACACTATGTCTGTATACATTACTTAAACAGATCTAACAAAATGCATACAAGTTACAAGGTTCCAATTTGCCTGCATGAGAATATGTGTAGTTGTAGGAAAGTGAAAAACATAGTGAAGCTGGCAAAATACCAATCACAAAGATCCTGTCTGAAATCAATTATTCAAGAGCCACTGTAGACACTATAATCATGTTTCTTTTCAAACCTGCATTTGTATGGTGAAGCAAATCCAAAGTGTACTTCGTGTTCCAAGGTTCAAATATCAGAAAAAGCACCTTTATGAGCTCATGGCTGCCAGATGTCATGAAACTGTCACTATTTTGGTTTCTGATTGCAGACTGTGTTCATTTTTGAAAAGCATATAACTTTGTTTATTCCATCTAACGTCTTTCCACTTGGCAAGGATCTGAGAATCTAAGGTTAGGCACTCTAAAAAGCCTGTGATAAAACTCAGAACATAGCATTTTAAATTTAATTGAAAGTAAAGGATTAAGCAAAGCACTAGTTTTCTCAAATCATTATGTGAGCCTGCCGGGTTAATGGAATATTCTAGTGTGCAGTGTTTAATGGGAACTTCTCACAAAATAGAAATGGGCACTGTCTCAGAACAGGCAAGCAGATAAGGATTCCAGATGTTCTTTACTTTTCCTTTCTGATTTTCTTTATTGATCTCCATGCTTCTTCCAAGTCAGTTACTCAGGCAGTCTAACATTAAAATGACCCGCTTTTGGTTCATTATAATGCTAAACCAAGCAGCTAGCATTTTCAGAAGGAGGTCAACAATGGTACTACCCACATTATTCTCTTGGAAGGTTTTATGTAATATTAAGAAAGGTCTATAAAATAAATAGAAAAAGCTATTTTTTTGTATTTCAAAAAAATATGAGGGTGCCATACCAAAAGCTCATAAAAAATAGAACATCTTGTAGAAAATCATACATACAGTACACTTGCACCCCCAAATAACTTAAACCTCAGGCTGTTGAAATTGACCTGTATAACAGAATTATTTTTAATTTGAATTTATCTTGTTACTGGGTGTCTCAGCTGTTGGACAGCCAATAAGCACCTATCACAACCCACCGTAAGATGTATGGTAAGTTCCATCAGCTGGAATATGATGAAACATGATATCTTACAGCTTCATTACAAAACAACTAAACTTATAGGTTTAGTAAAGTGTGTCTGATGTATTTTTGTTTAAATATTCAGTCATATGAAAATGTAAGTACACCCCACGGAAATGCTTGATTTTGTAAACATTCACATTTAAGCAGGCAAAGAATTTTGTTTTTGATTCAAATAAGGCCTACAGATGAAGGCAATTTGCTTGAATGACACATAAAATTGATGTGGCACATTCATTTTCAAAATTTAAAATTAACAAAAATTCTCATTTGTCACATGGAAAAAGTAAGAACCCCTCTGCATTTACTACCACTTCAAATACTTGAAATTAGAATGCAGTGTTCCAGGCAAGTGTCAATGATTAGAACCTTCTTGGGGCGTATGCAGGTGGAACCTGTCTTGTTTAAACCTCAGATATCTAGGGTTTAGTGTTCTTTTTGCTATTGACATGTGGTGTCATCATGCCAAAATAAATAGAGCTCTCCAAGGCCCTCAAAAAGAAAGTTGTGGATGCCTGTGTGTATGCCAATGGATTTAAAAAAATCACCAAATGATCTGAAATCAATAAATCATTCACTGTAAGAAAAATAATCTACAAGTTGCATAGATTTCAAATGACTACTAAATTTGTGCTAATTTCAGCTAATTCAATCCAAGAGCTGACTGTTTTATGCTAAAAGAAGTTTCCAGAAACCGTAAAATTTTATTTTAGAGTGTTCATGTTACTGTTGCAACAGTTGGGATCAAAGTGCACGCATCTACAATCAAGAAGGGTTTTCACCAACTGAACCTGCATGAGAGGTGTTTTAAAAAAAGTATTTGCTTTCCAACAAGGACATTACAGAAAGACTACAGTTTGCAAAATAATGTATAGGCAAAGAGCAGACCTTCTGGAATAATGTGTTTAAAGTGGTTGTAAACCTCTGAAATTAAAAATGCACAAAGCATAACCTTTCTATTGTGTGTACTTGCCTCAATCCAAAGCACCAAGTGTGATTTATGTCTGCTCTCCCTTTCCTCTGCTATCTGCATGAGTCACTTCTGACAGATTTGGATGACTCCATAGAATAACTCTAACCTTCCTCCAGCACACACAAGGCGATTGACAGTCTCAGCTGTGCGTGTTTACGTATGAGACCATGTAGAGGAGAGTGTGTCCATTCCCTCCACTCATGTCTCTCTGTATACCCTGAGGCTAGACGCTTCACTGGGTATATGTAAGGGTTTACAACCGCCTTAAGGCTGATCAATTAAAGATAGAGTTGTTTGTTCACCGTATCAGTAGACATGTTTGCCATAAACGGAAGACAGCATTTCAGGAGAATAACCTTATAACAATTGTGAAGCATGATGGTGGAAATGTTACGGCTTTCTATCACTGTGTGCTTGCTAGAGCCATCTGTACAAAAGCTGAATTTAAACCTGAAATTAGTCTTTCAACATGATATTAATTAAAAACACTCTAGCAAGTCCAGCAGGGAAAGCATAAAAAAATAAAAGATTAAGGACTGGTCAAGTCAAAGCCCTGATTTGATTCCGATTAAAATTTTGTAAGGGGATTTTGAATCGAACAGTTAAATTCACTTTGTTGAATAAATGATTGAAAAGACAAATTATTCTTTTGTTCCTACTCAAGTATAACACATTTACCTATAGGCATTGTTTAATATCTAAAATGTGCATGTTCATGTTCAAATATGTTTAAAAAAAGTCAACAGTTTCTATGGGGTATACTTATTTTTTCACATGATATTATATAGAATGAATGAGCCTAACATGCTCTAGAAAACACATACACATATTAATGCCTTGCACATCGAGATAGGATAAATACACACACACAGACACTTTGCCATGGAATAGATGGCATGCAGTGATTGTATGTGTGGTAGGACCTTTCTACTTACAGTTATTTAAAGTTTTAAAAAAGCAAAATTATCTCTTTCTTTAAATTAAACATACTTTTTTGTATTTCCATTTATTTTTCGGTACATTTTGTAAAGAGGTTTTCATTTTTGTTTGTCTGTATGGCCACAATTCTTTATTGACAAACCATAACCAAGTATGTATAATCATAATTCTCACAATGTAATGCAAGCTTTTGATGTTGTGCCATATCTAATCTGGGTGGTCAGCATGCTATAATAAAATAAATTGACAAAGAAACACACATTTTAAAAGTGTTGAGCAATGTGCTCTAAATTAATTGCTCCTTAATTGCAAGGATAGAACATGTTCATTGGCTAAACATATAGTATTTTTATTAAGTCAACATTTATATAATATCCTGTAGTTCATACTATTGCATTCTGGGAATGAGCAGACAATCATGCACATTCCCGACACAGAAGAAAAACACGCATCAGATGCATGGGTTGCCTTTAAATCTTCATGACACCCCACACATCAACAAACCACCCTTGTTTGTGCTCATGATAAACGCTAGTACAGCAGCACCATGCGATTCCATGTAGGGTGATTGTCAAAAATCAGGTGCTGGCTTCTTTCTGCACATTTCTGCAGGTAGGGCAACCTATGGAAATGAATGGGCTGCCTTACCCACAGAACGCAGCCATGCAAAAGTGTGAACCAGGCTAAAGAATTTATATATGGCCTATGGATATATAGTCTGTTTTTATCTATCCCCAAGAACAGCGGATGTGTAATACACTCTAGTCCACTGTAGTGAAAAATAGATTTGCAATTTCAAAGTAAATATATAATATGATTTTATTGTGCAGGTTTAGAAAAAAGTGAAAAAAGTACAGAGGTCCTTGACTGCAGATACCTAACTGAGATAACCACTTAACTGAGATAAACACTTAAAATAGAAGAAGGAGAGGGATGAAAAAAACAATGCAACTGGTAACAACAATAATGGTGTTATCACCAAAAAAAGTGTAATATTCCAAATACATCCAAAAAGTATAATTATTTATTGATTGGTGTATTAAAGTGATAGTTAAGTCTAGAAAGTAATCATTAATTTACCCCACTGATTAGCCTTATCAATAGCTAAAATGTGACCCTTTATAATGTGTTGGCTGAATTTTTCTGTACTACCCAGGGTTAATTTTGCGGAATAAAAGAGATATTACACCATAGAAATCATCATATTTTTTGTACCTATGTAATATATCAATAGCACAAAGTAAGGAAAGCAGAGTCAATCTAGTATATTTATATATTTTATTTTCATATTGTTCATACACGCAAAAAATATAAACATTAATAAGTGCACTTTATTGCTTTTAAGATAGAAAAGAAAATATATAGAAATCCGATCTATATTACACTTTCTATTGAAAAGTAGTATGTACAATACTTCATGCCACAAAGACCTTCTAATGTATTTGCTGTGTCCAAAACTTAAGCCAACCAATCAAAGAATGTTATATTTCTAGCAACTGGTAATATTCAGGAAGGAATCCTGCTATGACTATGCTCTCATGTGCAGAAAACATCAGTGAGCACCAACCTCACACCATTGCAAAGTCCTCTGACTGTAACAAATAAATGCATTCTTTCTGATTAAAAATCACAGTTTTATACCAATACAATTTGCACTGTAACTGCTAACTTCTGACTTAGTAGATAGACTGTGCTCAAACTTTCATAGTGTAAACAAAATAAGTTAGAGCACAGAATGTTGAGATGTTGGCTGAAATCTGTTTGTGCCTATTAGCTCCGTGGCCATTGCATTTTCCATGCTTATGGCCCCCATTCTAGATGATGACTTTTCACAATGTATTTCATGGCTTCCATCCCTACATGAGACATTATTACTATCACATAGGAATAAAAAGCCATAAAACACCACAGTGAATTTATCTCGATCGGATGCAATACTTATTTTCTTCACATGATTTCACATCTATTCCCAAACTAACCAATAATTTCATGCTACATTACTGAACATTTTAAACTATATTTCAATGACAAGATGCACACTGAAACAGTAACATCAGAAATTAACAGCGCTGCAACTGTCAAAGGAGTTATTTTTAAGACACAAACATCACAATAGAACAACTTTCTCCACTAAAATTTTCACAACACCAAGGACAAGCTAAACTGACAGGACAACAACACTAACATGCACCAAGGTATGCCATGGCTCTTGAAGGAAACCAAGTATTAGACGGTTTTAATCAAACCGGCCTGGTTTAACAACAGAACCACCAACCCAAACACATGGAACTTAACGGGACATCTGGAACAACTTCTGAAACAAAAACATAAGACCCCTCTTGACACAGACCTAGGACAGAAATACTTTCCCTTTCAATATTTATTACGGGACATGCATTCTCTATATGTGAGAGTCAAGCTGGTCATTTCATAATGGACACAACAACACAGATACCACAGCATCCATACTAATTGTGGCTGAAGTTCTATAAACATGCTTATTTCTCTTTCATTCTACATAAAAACAGGCTATAGAAATCATAACACAAATAAATGGAGAAAACTGATGGTCCGACATTAAATCATGCAGCAAAGAGGCTAACTGAAAATATTGCTAAGTGCCTAATAACAAAAAGGTCTACAATTTGTGATGTACTGAACAGACATATGGAGTCCAATATTTACCTTGCTTTTTTGTCCTTACTTACCCTTTAATTCCACTTTTACCTCACTGTCGAAGAATGCATTACATAAAGAAGAACAGGATACTGTTATACTGGATAGACTGAAAATAGTTTTCTATTAAAATCATTTTCTGTTCTTTAAAATATATCTAAACCCAAGAACAAAAATAAATAAATTGCAATGATGCAGTCTCGAAATGTAGTAACTGCATACGTTTTCTTTTTTATTGCCCTGGTGATCTTGCCATTGACACACTTTCTGTACTGGGATGACATTGCTTACTCTCTGTACTGTATCTGTGGAGGAACAGCTTTGTCACCTAGGCTGCTCAGTTATAATGAACTACAGAGCACCCGATCCCGCTTCTCATTGTCATAACAGATAGACGTTCTGTAGTTTAAAGCGATGAACTGGGCAGGTTTTATAAGACTGTTTGAGATTTAAGTGCAGCAAGGGAGGAGATCACACAAAGTTAGTGAGTTGGTAAGTAAGTTAGTAAAATTGGAAATCTGGCAAGATCAGGTGATATATTTTGCACTTATCAAGCCGATATAGCAAAAGCTAAAATTAGAAGTCAAGTAAAATGGGTATAATAGCACTAAACCTCATATATAGTTGGAAGCCCCTGTGTGCTTTCAGAATCTAACAAATACATGATATGACACAGATGAATAAACTCATCTTCTACTAGAAAGACCAAAAGATTGACAATGAACCGACAATTTAATATAAACCCTGTGACTGTCAGTGCCAATTCTATCATACAGAGATTGTGTCAGTCATGATTTTACATTGAATAGCTTGCACCTTAAATGCAGGCAAACAGAGGGAGACTGTCAGTTCATATATAGCTACTGTAGATATAGGAAAATGTATACAAATCAGCCTGTCTATCACACAATTGAACTAATGCTCCAAAATAATGATGACAGGAATATCAGTAGCACATTTTTGCATGGCAGCAGAAAACAAATGCCAGCAAACACTTTAACGGCAGACCACAGCAAATAGGTGCAGCAACATATCAGGATTGGGTCCTTTTTCTTACGGCCTGCTGAAGGGGAGTCCTCCCAGGGATGCTACTGCACCTGCATGCTGGGATCTGTTTCTTGCAGTAAAAAATACAGTATTTCTTATAACAACATTCAAAGGTCCAGTTTAGCCCTTGGGTTGTGAACTATTACATAGTATTGCTACTTCTTTTAACAAGCTTACACCAGATAAAACTGAGACAGGGATTTAAAGCAAAGTAAAATCAAGAGAATGTTTACAGATGCTTAACATCTTTTAACCTCCCTGGCGGTAATCCCGAGTTTGGCTTAGGGCGGAAACTTCAGTACCAAAAGCGGTAACCCTGAGCCAGACTCGGGCTTGCATTGCAGGATACAGGGGAAGTTACTTACCTTGTCCCCTGGATCCTGCGATGTCTCCCCGATGTGTGTGCGAGCTCCTCCGCTCGATTCACACAGTGCCGAGTGCCGCGGATCTCCGTTCCCTGCGACGTTACGACGCACGGGAGCGGAGATCAGTGCCAAATTTAAAAAAGTTATAACACACAAAACACATACAGTACTGTAATCTTACAGATTACAGTACTGTACAAAAAAATACACATCCCCTTTGTCCCTAGTGGTCTGCCCAGTGCCCTGCATGTCATTTTATAAAATAAATACATTTTTTTTCTGCCTGGAAACTGGAGATTGCCCATAGCAGCCAAAAAGTGTCCCTTTATGTCAAAGTGGCTTTAGACCAGCTAGAAAACAACAATAATAAATTAGAATCACAATTCATCATCAAAGACTAAATCTAATGACAGCGACAATTCTGCAACTGAGCAAATTTTTGTGTTTTTGATTTGATTACATTATTGAATAATTTTTATAGTTATTTATTATATTATAATTTATGATTTTGTGTTTCAAACTTTATCATGTCTACTAGACTCTGGTTTGGACAGATTTAAGTGAGTTATTCATAAGAATTGCATGCCTACAATATAAAACGCCAAATTTCCATGCAAAATAATTGTACTGCTTTTGGTACAAAATTCCAGACATAATCATACCGCCAGGGAGGTTAATACATTTTATGAAATGTCTCAATATGTGTAAAGAAGACTTTGACTTGGATCAAAGCTGTGTATATACGTCTTAGCTATTGTGAACCATAAGACATACATGCTTAAAGTGGTTGTAAACCCTTACAAACTACTTGGACCTACAGGTAAGCCTAGATTAAGGCTTACCTGTAGGTCAAAGAAATATCTCCTAAACCTACACGGTTTAGGAGATATTTGCCAAAAGACAGGCATGCGCTGTAGACAGCGGCGCGCAGGTGCACTGAGTGAGTCGCTCTCAACGGCGATATGCCACGAGTGGCGGCTCCAGTGCGCAAAAAAAAAAAATCTATAAATGTAAACAATAAAAATATATGTTTCTAAGATCACTGTATTTATAGTTTAATGAAAAGACTAAAACTAACTATAGATAATTCCTTTTTTTCAGCCATATTCCTCAATCCACATAAGCTGGGTGGATGGAGGAATCCCCCCCCCCCCCCCGAGACGTATTCTGACAGTGGAAGCCGGCTGTTAATACACTGATCACTGGCTAAAGCTGATAAACAAATGTTTTCCAGAAATTCTCTTCAACAGAAGTTGTTCAAATTGTTTTTTTTTCTGTCAAGCATAGAAGGCCATACACCGATCGAAATTGGGTGGTCCCTGCTGAATTGGATGAATTTGGATCAGTGTATGGCTAGCTTTACTGCTATGCAAAAAGTAATAGAACTAGTCTAGTGGATACATAAAACAATGCAGGCAAGTTAGAGTGTAATATTTTGTTGGGAGACAGCCAAGACTATCTTGAAGAAGATTCAGTATTCCGCTCAGCTCCTACTCTGATTGCCTAATCATGTTCTTATACTTCAGGAATTGTAGCTGGCCTACTTATTAGTCCAATATTCAGTCACTATAAGATGTATTTTTCATTGCCATTGCCATTTACATGTACAGTAAAAACAAATTTAGCCAATAAAGGGTATCACTTGAACTCCAAAAGTTTCTGTTGTAATTATATAAATTGATTTTCACTGTTATAATCTAATCATCAAACAAAATATGTACTGTAATACTCTTTGCAACTGCTTTCAAAATATATACATGATTTGCAAACAAAGGCTTCAGTTCCACAATGATATCACAGTAGAGCAATGATGACATCATCATCTTTGTCTCAGTGATATCATGCAATGCCAGGGGATTCTGCACATTACTGTAACATCCACTCACTCCAGTCACATTCTGATGTTTTCAGACTTTCTGTAATCCTCCCTGCATACAGTAAAGATGTGAGAAATATTCCATATCTATCTCTTTTGATACCAAGTTCTGCTACTGATAAAGCTGTATTAGCTATTTTCAAGGTACGCATAGATCGGTATTATAATATCTAAATTGCATGGCATTTCAACAGACTTATTATCACTAATTATAACAAGATATCGTGCACAACTACTGGTCAAAAAGCTAGTGGTAATCAACTCATAGAAATGGTTATGTTAAATTCAAATAACACCAAAACAAAGACTAAATCTATTCACCTCATGAAGCCATTTCTCAACTAGCCCCTTGGCGTGTTCTGGAATTATTCTCATCACAAGCTCCACTTTTTCATTCTCCGTCGACTCCATGTGAGTGATTTCCTTCTTGGGATTAAATGTGAGTTTTGCGATGCCTTCAAAGCATTTCTTAAGGTGTGGCTGAACTCTAAGCGGATCTTTTGTCTCGGAAAGGATTTCTATCAGCTCATCATTGGACAAAAAGAAAAACCTGACACGAGTTTACAGGAAACAGTAAAACAAAAGAAAAAAGCAACATCAGTGACATTCAAAAAGCATATTTTAGACAAACACGCACAGCTGACAGAAAAAATGTACTGTTTACCTTGGGAAGAATAGCCTTTTCTTCTCCAAATAATCATTCAGGCCTTTCTGAATGTCATCCAACACCAATTCAGCCTCCTTCAACTTATCCAGCATCTGGGGCTGTGAGATAACCCTCATGGCGTTGGCCACCTCCACAGACTCCCTCATTATTAGCCTCCTGGTGGGCGAGATAGAGTATACTGAATGTAATAACCATACTTCACACAACAGGCCCTCTCTCTTTCAAATTGAAAATCTCCTTATTACAAAACAAGGGATGATTTTTTTTTCCCTCCATACCTTTAACTATGACTGCCACATTCATCGCTTTTTACAAAAACACAGCTGCTTTTTAAGCTCCAAATAAAAAGAAAGAGCTGGTCAGTAATTCTTCTGAGGTTGAATGCATTATTCTTCAAGACACTTTGGTGAGGGGTTTTTATTTTTCACTGCAATGGACAAGGAAACTCCTTCATCCATCTAATTATGACTGAGCTTTGTTAAATGTTATTAACACACAATGCTGGATTGATCCCATTCTATTATTTGCTCTAACCAGTTCAATAAATCAACACAGCTTATTTCTTTTCTTTCCTGGGAAATGAGAGAACTCATTAAGAGGTCTCTGTGGCCTTTAATGATGGCAGTAGAAACAACATAAGACTAATGCAAAGACAAGAATAAACACCTGTAAAAAATAAGATCTATTGTTCCACCAAGATGTGCCTAGTACACAGAGACAATGGAAAACATAGGAGAAATTAATCAGGAAATGTTTGCATCCACTACCATCCACATACTTCAATTATTTTAGGTGTTTAGCAGTTTCTCCAATTACAGATTACTAGCATATACACAATGGAAACTGCAACCTGGGTCATGTAGGAAGTTACAGTTTCTGAATATAAGTGACCCAGAGCAGTGAACGACATTATGAACATAAATTATAGACAATAAAAGCACAGAAAATGCTACATTAGATTACATTACAGCAGGATTTAAACACACATTTTATGGAAAATGTGATAGTGTGTCAAATAAGCAAAATTTAGGAAAACATATACAATTTTATTGTAGAAATACGACTTGCTTGATTGAACATTGGTTTCCAATCAGCAGGAGAAAAAAAAGTAACGATTAACTTCTTTTGCAAGAATTCACTTATTCGGGGCTATTTTAACCAAGATCTATTAGTTTATTCATTCACGTTTTTTCTTTAATAAGTTATGCTCCTCAGTTGAGCAAAATGAAGCAGAAAACACAAAAATTCACACTGTCTGGATTTGGGGACATGCTCCCGCACCCACATGGATGTCACATTGGGAGCAGGGGCTGTGTCCTTGCAGCTGTTGCATCTCAATTGACATCGATGAGACTGCCTGCATGCAGATACAAGTAACAAATGTGCATCCTTTGCAGGTAAATATGACCCTCACACAGATGTACACTTAAGTGAACAAGGGCAGAAAACTCTCACTGTTCATAATATATTAAAAAATCCAGCATAAAATAAATACATCTAAATATAGACAATAGGGCTGATTTACTAAAACTGGAGAGTGCAAAATCTGGTGCAGCTGTTCATGGTAGCCAATCAGCTTCTAACTTTAGCTTGTTTCATTAGGCTTTGACAAAAAATTCAGAAGCTGATTTGTTTCTTTGCAGAGCTGCACCAGATTTTGCACTCTCCAGTTTTAGTAAATCAACCCCAATGCTGCCAAATTTTTATACAGAAACTAAAAAGTCTAGTAAAAAGTGAACATTAGACTTAAATGGACTTACTTATTTATGAAAAAAAAAAAGTACATGTTACCCTAAAGCAGCCAGGGTTTCACTCTCAAGGTTTAAATGTTACTGCCACTGTGAGGCAACACGAACAACTCCTACGTCAGTCTTTGGTAAATAAGGCCCAAAGTTAAAGTGTTACTAAACCCACAACAGTAAAATCAGTCTGTATATGCAGTAAAGCATGCTTGATATATTCACTGTGGAACCTAAGGGGTTAAGCCTCAGCATTGTGTAAAAAGGCTGTTTGATCCTGTCTTCTCTGAGCCTCCCCTTCTTTTAGTGTCCCCAATCATATGCTGATAGTACTGAGCCTTGGGGAAACTCTGCACCTCATGCTCAGTTTGGTGGGTATTGCTAGAGAGTTTTTTTGTTTTTTTGGGGGAGGGTGCATGTTATCAGCACTGAGCCAATTAGCACTGTCCAGACATAAAGTCAGGGGTCATGCAGCCTCTTTGAACAGTCAGGGGAGAATGAAAATCTTTAACCAGTGCTCGGCTGGACACTGATAGAAGTCACAAGACTTTACTAAATTTATTGTATTTCCATGTTCTGTGTACTGTGGAAGACCAGATATAGTGAATGCAGGGTCCTGGGTTTAGTAACACTTTAAGACAGCCCATTGCTAAAATGGCACTAAAATAAAAACACATGATAACCTTACCATAGTGTAAAAAAATGAAATGTCCTTGTTATAACATATCTTTTAAGGAATCGTAAATGTATTCTCCCAGGGAGTTTATTAGAGAGAAAACCACTAGAGAAAAGTAAATTATCCATTGCTTGAGCCTTTGACTAATGACTAGTAAACTAAACTATACATGTGTAATGTGCACAAAGCTGATCTCAGTTCCATAGCAACCTGATAAAAAATATTGTTCTTTAGCAAAGAACATATATTCCACAATAATAATTAAAGGATAAGTCCACCATAACACTAAAATTGCTACATCTAAAGACATCCACGATATAAGCCTAACCTATCTAGCCCTATAAAGAAGAAATCAGTATACATACCTTTTTGAAGCCCTTCTGGTCTCCAGCGGTGGAAGCTCTGCAGAGAACATAGCCGTCAACGGCTGTGAAATAAATGGGGAGTGACGTCACCCATAGGCTTACTACGTGGCTTCCATTGTTGGCTGTGTCTTCTGCACCCACCTTCACAGCAAAGCCACAGCAGACATCTCAGAGTGGGATTGGGTTGGATTGGCTTAAAAAAAGGTATGTATACTGATTTCTTCTTTACAGAGTTAGATAGGTTAGTGTTAGATTGTGGATGTCTGTAGATGTAGAGATTTTAGTGTTAGGGTGCACTTATCCTTTAAGCTACTAAAATTAGCGCATGCTGCAAATTGCCGACAAAATTGTTTCTTCTTGCTGGAGGCTGCAATTTTGCTGAAGCCCAGAGCCCCTAAACAGCAGTAAATCTTTAGGCTGTCAGCAGATCGGCCGCTACAAACTTGGCAGAGTGCCTAAAAATAGAGATCAGCTCTGTGTGTTACTGGGTTTTAAACAGTATAGACACTTATTTTTAATCTTTTACATAGCTATACCTGCAGAAGGAGCCAGTCTGAAGTGATCTTGCAGGACTTAATTTTCTGACTAAAGTTCCACTTTAAAGAATAACTAGTAATCATATACGTATTCTGTCATTGGCAATCATTACTCTTGAAAATGATTTACTCTTGCAAATGAGTCGATAAATTACTACCACAGTAATTTCAAAGTTTGTACTACCACCTGTACCTGTATAAATACAGTATGCTCTGATAGCCAGCTATGCAGTATAACCTTAATATCTGGTAGGTCTGGTGGAGTAAGACTCCCAGTGAAGTGACAAATACCAACTTTCTACTCCAATATATATATATATATTCATATAATATTTCTATTATATGAATAACAATTACCATACAATGGCTCCTATACCCAATAGGCATGACATAACAGCTGCCCAAGCCAGATATCCACTGAATTGGAAACCATTTTATTTCTAAGGGGACCAAATACCTACTGACCAATCACTCCAGGGTAAATTGATTGGCCATCCCATTAATTCCTACTAAAATAAACAGGAAGCATCTGCCTGAACTGATCTGCTCTTCTCCCTTCCTTCTCTACAAGAATGAAGATGAATAAGAGTGAACAATCAAACAATCACAATTATAGAGCACTGCCCTCAAGAGGGGTCTCATTTTTCCTTCATGGCTGATTCACTTCCCACATTGATACTTTACGTTCTAAACTACAATAACTGAAACTAGCAGAAACGAAAGTGCAAACTGACCTCCCAGAGTACAGCTCAGGCTAGAGGAGAAAAATATGCTAATTAACCACATGATGACAAATGTCATTACATCATATCTATCCGACTACTGTGCTTAATATTTTCTAATTGAAGAATATCACAAATTTACTATATACCACAATTGTCATTTGTTTGCATACACACTCAAAAATCTCAGTATCAACAGACAACACCTTACGGATAAACATGCAGCTTATAAAATGCAAATTAGGTTTCTGTAGTGGACTAAAACAGAAAATTACAAAATAAATAAACTCTATAAATACATATTCAAATTAGATTTTAAATTCTTAGATTGCAATGTAAATCAATTTACTAGACTTATCAAGAAAACATCTAATACCTTGTAAAAAATACTATTTAGATGGCACAGACTGCAATAAAGAATACAGCAATATACAAATACAGTGTTATATGATACAATATAACAGGTATGTTGGGTAGGGCTGATTATAAAGAATATAAAAGTGAATCATATTATGCATACTGTATGTGCATATGCTTTACAGTAACTTTTAACCATATACTAAATCAACTAATTCATGATGTTTTTTTGCTTCATTTTACAAAAAAAGGAATATGTAAAAATGAAATAAGATTTCATAGTTCCTTAATACGCCAATTACCTATTTACTATTTTTTCACTGTGTACAATAGAAAATGAGGAAGTGCCAGCTAATAATTTCCTTCTATTACAGTTTCTGCATAGTTTTCCTAGGTAATTCACAGTGCAATCCAGGCAGAAGTGGTCTAATTACCATGCAGCATTACCATAAATGATGGTGTTTGAGAGCAGCTGAGGTGGTACAGAGGTGTGCATAATTATAGCAATTATACTAAAGCTCTCCATGTGGGGTAATGTTTGTAGGTAAATGGTTTAAACACTTCTGCTAACTCATGATTAATACCATACGACAAGCACCTTTATGGATATTAATCCAATAGGATTCTAGGATAAGACTCATGAATCAACACTAATTGTGCATTTTTGTCTTTATTCCTGGGTTATAATACACATTAGTCCTTAAATTGATGTCAGACAAGAACATTTTGTCCAGTTTAGTTATCTTGCTGTTAACTGCGCTATAAAACAGCTGGATCATTGGCAATATTTTATGTTTTACATTTGGAGCCAGTTGTAAAAGTGTTATTAGAAAACTGAACAGACCCTTTGCTTCATTTGTGTCTTGGGCTAACTATATACGGTAGTTACACATACTTCTGTTCTAAACCTGATACAGGAAGCATGAACATTTCTAGAGAAGTAAACAAGTCTAACTTATAGGAGAATAGTTGTTTGGCCATGGAATTTATAATGTTGCCCTATTAGTTATTGAAACAAGACAGGCATATTAAAAGGGGTCATGAAAATAAAAATGATAATGAAAAAAAAGTGTGGTAGCTGAAGGAATCAGATTTTAGCTTAGTATAGCAAAACTGAAAGATATATTTGTTTGCTAAAGGTTATTGCCTTTTACTCTTTACCTTAAAAAGGTGGTCATATCACTAAAATTACATCACACATGAATCAGTAAGGTTCATGCTAGCGTTACCAAATCTTCTTGTTATTTAGAGTTTTAGGCCAGAATTCACGCTTGTAATATAGGTAAAACAACATACAGTTTAATGTTTTGTTTAACTAGGACTAACTTGAGGTTTTTATGTACCTCGGTTACCAGCTGGCTTGGATGTGAACTATTTTAGAGTTTCAGCTGCAAAGCTCTATTACGAAATTGCCTTTTGGTGGTGGACCCATGCCTAATAAATACCCATCTGGTCTCTGCATTTTAGGTTGCAGTAGACATTGAATGTTGAAATTAAATATCATACTCATTCTGCTCACTCTAGCATAAAAAAGGTCAGAGAATCAATATATTTACTGTCATTGTTGTGCAGATAAAAAACAACTAAAACTGCTGAGTCTCCTGAGGAGCCTAGACTAGGAGACATGGCTATAATTAGCATAATGAGTTTTTCATTACATTGGATATTGCAAAAGGTTGATTATTTTCAGGCTGGCCTGTTTGGAAGCCTTGAATATAAGGTTACCCTATCACCACAGGGTTACTTATAAAAAATGAAATATATAGAGTAAGCACACCACATAACAAAATTGTGTAAGGAGGTAGGATGTTCTTAAGAAAGGGGGTTCTCCTTCTCTCTCTTTCCCCCAGGGTCTGGCTCAGCTATCCGTTTCATTACTTTATTTTAGGTACTGAACTGTATGTATTTCTGAACATCAGCTGCTATATGTTCTAAGTATTGCTTACTGTACCTACTGTATATACATGCATGTATTTTTATTGGTGTGATTCAATAGTGGAGTGGATATATATGCTGTATTATGCTTGATGTGATATGACATACTTAGATATTTGAACCTATTGAAGAATTGTATGTATATGCCCATTACAACTTTATTGCTAAAGCATTTTTTTATGTGGTGTGCTTACTCTCTATATATTTAAAATGATTGTACTAACACACTGATGCACTGTGGAGGGGTTTAAGCACCTTAAAAAAGATATATGTTGTTGTTTGCTAAATGGTGTATATAGTAGTAGTGTGCAGACCTTTATTGCTAATTACTTAAAAAAATGCCAGCGTTGTAAAAGAAGCACCTCTATACATACCTTTCCAGCCACCCTTATCCTGAAATACTGCCATTTTACTACTTCCCAGCAGCTGCAGGTACTCCAGCTGTGTAAATAACTACTCCTCCCACAGTGGTTCCTCTCTCCAGTTCGTATCTGACTACAGGGTGTATATGTCAATGGAAGACAGGAATTCAACCCACCTAGAATGGTTGAAACCCTGAAGTGGCTGGGGAGTAGTGAAGCAGTGTTTCAAAACATGGGCTGCCACAAAGGTTAATATAAGTGAGCTACTTTTACAGGGCTGGCCTTTTTTTTTTTTGATAAGACACCCAGTGGTGACAGGTTCCCTTTAAGAGAATCAGCAAGGCATAACAATTATATAACTAGAAGATAGAAATGGTTCCTACCATATTTTTAAAATTACAAAAGGTTTTTAATAAATAATAAAAAACTACTATAAAATCACAAACAATAATAGAAAACATAAAATAATAGAAAAAAAACACATCAAATTAAACCACCACCATAGACTTACTGTAAAAAAAAAAAAAAAAAAAAACCTCAGCAACCTTGCCCTGGACAATCACACATCCACACACATATACCGCAGTACTGACTGATTTATATACTACAGCTGTTTTAAAAATGCTGAACACCATCACTAGAATAGCAACATTCAGTGAGCACACTATTTGTGTAGTGTATCAGATGTAATCCATGTCAGTTTCGTCAAATATATTGATTCTCTGCACTTTTTTACACTATAAAATGGACACGAAAAGTACAATATTAAATTTTTTTGCATCCTAAAATGTAGAGGAAAGATATGTATTTATTAGCTTGGGCTCAACTGGCCAAGGGGGTTTACATCCTTTAAGCTAACAGTCTAAAAACATTTCCATGAAAGTAAGCTGGTAACCTAGGAACATAACTTCAAGTTAAAGGAAATGTTCACCTTTGGTAACATGTTACACCTTATCAGAGGACATGTGCACAGCAATAACATCTCAGTTGTCCCATTAAATCTGTATCTCTTTGCTAAATTGACAGCAGTGTTTGTAATTGCAATTATCAGACAGAATGGGGTTTATTTACTAGAGCTAGAGAGTGCAAAATGTGTCATATTTCTGAAAAGAAACCAAGCAGCTTCTAGCCTCAGCTTGTTCAATTAAGCTTTGACAATACAACCTGGAAACTGATTGGTTTATATGCAAAACTGTGACTAATTTTGCACTCTCTAGCTTTAGTAAATAAACCTCTAATTCACAATTATGCTTAGTTCAGTTTTCCCCAAAAAATTAATACAGTACAAAATATTTTAGTTTAGCCATGCACATCCTCTTTATTAGTAAAACTGGTAATGTTAACCCTAGCTTCTATAAAATAAGCTATTATATATGCTATTTATATGCAGTAAGTATATTTTCAAGTATTTGTAAAGAATAGTTTCTTGAGATTGTTGATAGCAATCAAATTACATTTTTAGTCCCAACTTTACCATAAACATTTCCATATAAATGTACAGTAAAAAAAAAAAAAAATTCTATTTATTTATACTAATTAAAAGTCATAGGGTGAAAAGTTTCAAATGCTTAAAAAATGTTTTAAAAACTGACTGAGGCAACAATATAGACTACAAATACATCAGCTGCTTAACATTTCAGACTTCAAAGGTTTTCTATATAAAGAAAGGCTTCTAAGAGAATGGCTTTGGTGTATATCTTTTGCATGCATCAGTAAAAACAGAATAATTATGAAATAAAGGAGATATTGGATCAAAAAAGGTTTAAAAGAGCAAAGCAAATGAAACAAGTTAGACAGGTAAAAGTAAAAATAAAATTCAGACAGTTGTAGGATAGGAGGTTTAAGCAATGAGAAGGTTACAAATCCAAGGTGAACATTTTTGAAAATGCCTCACATCTAAAAAGCTGGAGGACAGCAGTTACAGTTCATGTCCAACATATTGGAAATAACATCGCCCTTTAAAGGAAACTAATACTGAAATAAATATGGGGCAGCCATTGCTGAACTCCTAAAAATGCAAGTTGCTTGGAGGTCTCTGGCTTCAATACTCAATGACCTGAACATGCAAAGTTAGAACTCTTGATCTTCTTACTGGTTTTGGGTCAGTGCCTTAGAAATTGTTAAAGCCAACAGGACAGCATGACAGCTGAGACATTATTTTCAGGAGGAGAGGTCAGCAATGGTATGCCATGCCACATGTTCTCTTAGTACAGGTTTCCTTTACTGTATCTATGGCAGGGGATTAGATCAAACTGAGAAGTTGATATAAAAAAAATACAATTCTTTCAGATTCATTCCGTTATGAAGCCTAAGAATTATTCCTAGATAATGAACATTGACATCAAATAAAAGCTCTGGTGCCACACTGAAAGTGCACTTAGAAGTGCAGTCGCTCTAAATCTAAGGGGTAGATCTGAAATGAGTGGAAATGAGTGGAAGCTCTGCTGATTTTATCATCCAATCATGTGCAAGCTAAAATGCTGTTTTTTTATTTTCCTTGCATGTCCCCCTCAGATCTACAGTGACTTTACTTCCAAGTGCACTTCCAGTGCATTTTTAAGTGCACTTGCAGTGCAAAGTGGATTCCCCTTTAATAAATAATCCCCTTAGTCTTGCAAAATTAATAGTTAACCTGCATGAATGCACAATGATATGTTTAAGTGACCTAGTCAATGTCAGGGCCTTGGGTGCATTCAGGGGCTGGCATGACAAAGAGAATATGGGCCACAAAACACACCTGTTAATAATAAAGAAAATGTTTTGCTGGTTTAATGAAAACTCTAACACTAGGGCAGAGATAGAGCTTGGAGTTCAACTTCTGTGGCATTTTCTACCCTGCTCCATGTAAGCATGGTCAAAATCCTTAAGCCCTAAATGAAGGGGGAGTGTCTTTGGCCTCTAAAATGCATTGGCTTCATTCTGCTATGAATCAATTTTATCATTACATTATCTTGTTTGTTCAACGCTCTCATATGATTGCATGTATGTGGATTCTAAACTATGGGTCCTTTCCATGCTCCTTAAGGCCAGTCCCCATTGTGTGGAATGCTGTTGAACTTGAGCCAGTTCGTCACAAAGTGACAATTTTAGCAACCCTTAGAAAATCTGAACCTAGTGCCCCGCATGTTATTGTGTTTGGACCATTACATTGGTTGTCAGTGTGAATAATATCCCTTATGGACAGCTAATCAGAACGTTTGTGTTCACTTGCTTAACCACTTGAGTTCCGGAAGATTTTACCCCCTTCATGACCAGGCCATTTTTCGCTATTCGGCACTGTGCTACTTTAACTGGCAATTCCGCAACTGCAATGCTGTACCCAAATGAAACTGATATAATTTTTTCACACACATACAGTTTTCCTATTAGTAGTATTTGATTAACACATTTTTATTTTTTGTGATATAAATGATAAAAAAAATGAATATTTTGGAAATAAAACAAACATATGCAATAAAAAATATAAATATTGGGCAAAATGTATTCTGCTACATGTTGTTGATTAAAAATATCCCAATATGTGTTTATTGTTTGGTTTGCGTGAAAGTTATAGCTCCTACAAACTATGGGATATATACTGGACTCCATAAAACAGACTACACTCTTTAAAACACTTTCTCATCTTTCAATGTCAGGACCCATCTACCTAAGTGTCTACAAGTGTTGACCATTGCATTGCATTTCAATTGGCTGTCCACAAGATTTAGGAGTGTGTCTATGGGAATGTTTGACCATTCTTTCAGAAGCGCATTTGTGAGGTCAGGCACTGCTTTAATTCACCCCAAAGATGTTTTATCAGGTAGAGGTCAGGACTCTGTGCAGGCCAGTCAAGTTCCTCCACCCCAAACTCTCTCATCAATGTCTTTATGTACCTTGCTTTGTTCACTGGTCCAAATCCTTTGGTGGAGGGGGGGTTATGTTGTGGGGTTGTTTTTCAGGGGTTGGGCTTGGCCCCTTAGTTCCACTGAAGGGAACTCTTAAGACGTCAGCATACCAATAAATTTTTGAAAATTTCATGCTCCCAACTTTGTTGGAACAGTTTGGAGATGGCCCCTTCCTGTTCCAAAATGACTGTGCACCAGTGCACAAACAAGGTTGATAAACACATGGATGAGCAAGTTTGGGGTGGAGGAACCTGACATGTTACATACAGTATTCAGGGTGTAACATGTAACATGTTAAGAACAGACCAGCCCCTGTACCCCCACCCTCTCTGATTCCCTGATATGACAGTTAGCGGGGCCACATCACTCATTCGCAGTTGGCTTGTAGTTTTCAATGAACTACCATGGCACTGTGGAGCGCACTCTAGCCAAAGCAAAAGAAAAAAAAAGATTTGACTATACATACACTTTAAGCACACACTCTTAATGTAAGCTACTATTTATGTTTGCAGCCAACTTACCAATTGAAATCAACAGTTTCAAATTTCTCCCCTTCTACTGGTATTTGGTTACGTATATCCTCTGATCCAAAAATGGGTTCCAGATATAACCAGGCCATCTGAACTCGGAGCCAGGAATCTAAAGTATCCTGAAAGTGCCGCTGAACAAGAAATAAAATATATCAAGCTAAAAATGATTTTGGACTGGAACAAACTTGCTAATGCAGAAATCATTTTATTTTTCCTAAAATGTTTTTCAGTCAAATTTTCATAGGGTTGAGACTTATTGTCTTATCCTCTGCTTTCTGTTCTACTTGTTGAAGAACAATGAAGAATGAGCCAACACAGCTGCCTCTCTTTGTGTCTCACTTGAATGATTTAAAAAAGAGAAGTTTTCCCCCCCAAAAAAATGGGGGAAAAATTGTTTTATTTTATTGGCACCACTGTGACAATAGATTTAAAAGACATGAGCCTCATTTCAAGAATGCCATACAACAATCATATAATAAAACGTACAGTATTGCATGGACAAACAGTGCTTTTCACAGTATCATATTTCCTAAGAGCAGAAACAAGGGAAACAAAAAGTAAAACCTGACGCGTTTCAACTATTATCTGTGTAAGTCTTCTTCAGAGGATTACTTTTTTAGAAAGGACGTCTTTATCTGCTGGAATATAAAGCATAATGGTATAACATGCTTGTAAGCACGGAATAAGTACAGTCATCTCTTAGTAACTATACATGGTGAATACTGATATCGACCGTTATAATGAAGCTTTATATATTTACCCACGTCTGTGTGATTGGTATTATGGGCTTCTTTACTTGAGGGTCTTTCTAAAATGATTTTCCTTCTCCATGCGGCTCCAAAGCGCTTCCCCACCGATCGAGGCGAGCCAGGCAACAAATTTCCGGGTGCAGGGCTTACAGGGGGTCACACGGGTTTTGACCAGCGGCAGCCGATTGAGCTGGGTGGGGTTCGGGAAATGGAAACATCTCCGAGAATCTTAGTAAGGTGATAGACTCCTTATTGCAACCCTTTGTTATAAGTTTACCATCCTTTGTGAAGGATACCATCCATCTTTTGCAGGCCACCCAAACAATACTGTTACCACCCAACTCCCGTTTGGTGGCCATAGACGTCGAGGCCCTGTACAGCTCGATCCCCCATGTCAAGGGGGTCGCAGCTGTACGGGACATTCTTCGGCGGAGTGGCAAATATGACCCACCCCTGAATGACTTCATCACCAGCAGTTTGAATTACATTCTTCATAATAATTTTTTTGCCTTCAACAACTCCCACTACCTCCAGGTGCAGGGCGTGGCCATGGGCACATGTTGTGCCCCGGCCTACGCCAATCTGTACCTGGGGGAGTGGGAGAAATCCCTCCTAGGCGACGAGGACCTCCTCATGTACACGAGCCATATCAAACTATGGCTACGGTACATTGACGACGTCCTCGTCGTCTGGGAGGGACCAGAAGAAATGCTGCTAGAATTTTATAATTATATCAATGTCAATGAATACAATTTAAAATTCACGATGACACATGACCCAAACAAGATCACCTTTCTTGATGTCCAATTGGAGCGTAGTCACGAAAATAAAATCTCTACAACCCTGTTTCGGAAAAGCACAGCAGGAAACACAATTCTCCATGCTGACAGCTTTCACCCCAAACCTCTCAAAGATTCGATTCCGTACGGGCAGTATTTGCGTATTCGCAGAAACTGCTCTGAGGAGTCCTCATTCAAACTAGAAGCCAAAAACTTACAGGCCAGGCTACTAGCACGCGGCTACAGCCGCTGCTGTCTACGGAAAGCCTACAATAGAACCTGTACACAATCTCGCAATGATCTCCTCACAAAGAGAACCGTAAGGAAGAATCATGATAATAATTTTACCCGAATTATTCTTCAATTTTCGAAACAACACAATGAGATCAAAAACGTTATTCAAAAACACTGGAGCATCCTGACAGATGACCCAAAAGTGAGTAATTTCATCCCCAATAGCCCTTCAATTACATTCAGAAAAGCCACATCGCTTAAAAACAAATTTGTACAAAGCGAGTATAAGAACGAGATAAAGAGATTGAAACACTGTGTGACCTTTGGCTCATTCCCTTGCGGCCACTGCTCGTGTTGCCGGTACATAAATCGTTCAAAAACCTTTTGTCTCCCAAATGGGACTATGTTCAAGCCACGGCACTATGCCAATTGCCAAACCAGGGGTATAGTATATTTGATGTCATGCGAATGTGGGGCTTATTATGTGGGGAAGACAAAGCAGGAGTTCCACCGCCGGATGTCCAAACATGTCTACTCGATGCAGATAGGTAATCACTATCTGCCTTTGGGTCGTCATGTGGTCGTCAAGCACAGCTACAGAATGCCCAATATAACATTCACTGCCATCGATCGGATACATATCCCCGATCGAGGTGGCGACTGGAACAAAACACTCTTACAGTGTGAGCAGAGATGGATCTTCAATCTAGATGCCACCTCACCACCCGGACTCAACGAGTCCATTTCTTTCGCCCCCTTTTTGAAGGGGTTCGTTTCAGGAAAAACACAATAAAAGTAATCAGTTCATCCCCCCTCTGGGCTTACGGGTAGACATGTTTGGACTAATAGCATTCCGGGGTGGGACTCCTGCTTTCCCTCCATAACCACATAGTTTCACAATACTCTTTAGCATGGTATTCCTTTATATGTATTTATGCGCCTAAGTTTTCATGTCTATTAAATATTAAAATTGATACTTCATTCTTTAAAAATTCAATACAGTATGTACTATGTTTTACATGTATTGTCAAAGATTAGATGGTAACTATATGTGTACTGATTAAGAACGATCTTGGGATTTTTTTAGATCACTATGCCCATTAAGCAAGGATAATTCTTGTAATCTTTGCACGAATAAAAACATTCTTTTCATCTTGATTTTCCCCTCTAGGTGGCTCTCACCCGCCCCCATCGGTCTAGGTGTGTTCAGGTCATACCGAGGTGCACGGCTTCACGGCAAGGGGAGGAGGAGCCTTTTCCCATCAGTGTCTCCTCCATATACTTCCTCCGCCAATGCCCTGGCTGGTCCAGACAATTGGCGTCGAGGAACATCCCCCTTGCCGGCGGCATCCCCGATTGTCTTCCGGACACCAGTCTAGCGCTAGTGCGCATGCGCGAGGCCGCGTGCGTGCGCACAGCGCGTGACGTCACGCACTTGCGACGGAGACAACGCAAATGCGGGACCGCCCAGGCCTTCGGGAACGCCGAGGAGACCACACGAGGCGGTCCAATGACCGCCATGACGGCCGCAGCCGAACGTTGGAGTGACAGGTATCGGGCCCCTTCCCTTTCCTGGTTCCCCCCCTCCCCTTTCCTGGCCCTCCCACCCTCTCCCACCTTCCACACCTCCCGCCCACTCCCCACTCCTACCATCCGCTTCCACACACCTGATATTCATAAGTCCAATTAGCCTATACCCATAAATACCCCACAGGAGAGAGTAACTTTCATCTCCATGTGAGGGTACACATCTAACCAGCACCGAACCAGTAAGTATACCTTCCCTTCCTTTCCTAATACTATCCCATTTAGATGACTGACCAAAGTATTTACCCTGCGTATCTCTCATTCCATTAGGTGGTTTAAAACTGCAGACACACATCCAACGCTGCAGACATATACCCCTTTTCTCCCTGCACGGTCCCCCAAGAGGGCACTGTGGCTTCCCTCATTGTGGGGATTAGGTTTTGTGCAATAGCAACACCACCAAGGGGGGCACCTCTGGCATTTGACCTAACAAGGTAATTATAGATACTAACTATGTCGTTTTTCATACGTATCCAAATACATACCATGTGTCTGATTAAGTACTTGTATTATGTGTTTAGTGAAACATACCCAAGACACACCATCATAACTTTATCTTTTGCACCATGTCATTTTATTTTCCCCCCTCCCATTCCCCTTTTTCTTTTCCTTTTCTCCCTCCCCTCCCCCTCCCCCGTCCCTCGCTTCCTTCTGGCACTTTCAGCATGTAGTCCCATCCACAGTCTCTTCACATTGACCATTCACTCCGACCTACGTTCATTTGGCACTGTATAGTTTACACATTTTTTCACAGTTAACTCCCACTTGCACAGCATTTCGCCATGCACAGAGTCCATCACTCTAGGTTCCCACTCCACACCTACACACCTCCCAATCACGACACCAACAAGTACCTCACCAATTCTTCACCATTCTCCCCTCCCTTCTTTCCCCCTTTCCCCATTCCCTGACCCTGCCCTCAGTCCCCGTCCCAGTCCCCAATTTCTCTCCCTCCCCCCTGTCTCTCCCTCCCGTCTTTCCCCCCCCAACCCAACCTCCCACACACCTCCCCCCCACCCCCCACCCCCCCCCCCGTTTTTCCCATTCCCTGCCCCCCCCTGGTTGTATGTGCGCGCCATACAGTCATGCTCCGTCTCCTCATTCTTTTCTCTCCTTTTTCCCATCTTTCCCCGTCCCCCCCCCCCTCCCCCCTTCCCCTCCCCCCCCAGTCCCCTTTCCTTTCCCCCCTCTATCCTTCCCTCACACAAATGCCTCACTTTTCACATGGGTCTGTTTACAACAACATCCAATACATAGAACTTATAATGAAAGAGAAAAGGGAAGGTATACACACGTGAAGAAAAAGTGGTGCACATGGAATAGGTAGGCCATATTATGTATGCCATAATAGGTCATACATCAACACACTCCGTTAACCCTCTCCCTCTTTTGGAATATTGATGCAGGAATTGGATTCTATCCCCCGCCTCCCCCCCCCCCCCCGTCCCCACCCAGCCCCCCGCCCCCGTCCCGAACCCCACCCAGCTCAATCGGCTGCCGCTGGTCAAAACCCGTGTGACCCCCTGTAAGCCCTGCACCCGGAAATTTGTTGCCTGGCTCGCCTCGATCGGTGGGGAAGCGCCAATAAAATAAAACAATTTTTCTTTTATCTTTGACCCATGTCGTATCAATTATCTCACTTTATCTACTGTGCTGCCTAAAAACCCCACTTCCCTTTTTTTGGGGGGGAAAACTTCTCTTTTTTAGTTCACTCTGAAGGGGTGAGCAGCAATCCATACTCCTGAACAAGTGTCACTCCTTTCCTTTTTTTTCACTTGAATGATTTAACCTTACTGGGTGACTGTGTCTGTTGCCTTTAAGATCACATAATACAAATCAAAGTGAAATGAATTTGACATAAAGAATTTTATACTTGTTTTCCCCCTTTAATATTCTACAGAATGCTGATGGCAAGGCTGGTCCTGAAAAGCTGTATATAATGAAAGTTAGTGAAGCATGGACTTGACTGGGTAGTGAAATCTGAGATGTGGCATGGAGATGAAATCTAAAAGCTAATTAAATTTAACAAGAGCTTCTCAAAAGGGAACATACCAACTTAGCTTCCCATGCTAATATTTCTTTTTCAAATGGTGCAATAAATGGAGAGCCTTTCATGGTTGTAGTTTTCACAATGTGGTCTTCCAGCAAAACCTTTAATAGGAAAAGAAGAAATGAAATTGAGGCTGATGATTAATGGAAGGGTATATAAACACACATTTTGTGTAATTAAGCTAGCAGTATATAAAAATGAATGTACTGATTTTTGAAAGAATGTGTCATGGAACTAAAAGACATATAGATGGTGATAGAGAGAGAGATTTTCATTCATACATACCATACACACACACACACACTGTGTATAAACACAATTCATCCCCAACTTTCTACTTTTCTTACCACCAAAATGTATTGTATTGTCTCTATGACAGGGAGGCACGATTACAGGGACATTTTGTAGCTAATGCCACCTTTCAGACCATGTTTAATGTTACACCCATATTAGCGATATAACATAAAATATTGTGAGCATGCACAGCTCCACCCCCCAAAACTCCCTCCACCACTTACAGGAGCACCAGGTTCATCTCTCCGCTCACTTCTGTCATTTTTGAATTGGACATGACTGAGTGTAACTCCACCCACATGGTTGCATCATTCATTCCCAGGAAGTTGTGAATAAAAAAACTACAAGTACTATCTTCCACCACAACAAAGGGTCTGTAGTCATTAATGGAGCACAAGTATGGTGATATCAACAAACTTGTAGTCTATTGATTCTTCCTCTATCTCTGTAGCTGAAGGCCTGTACCTGTGTACAGACCATTGGCTGGAGGAAGAGCATACAAGAGACAAAACATTCCACTTGTGATCCACTGATGCTAATTGCAATAGTTTGCAGGCACAAAAATAAACCAACAATTTCAACCATAAATCCCACATTGTCTGCTGAACAGTTCACCTAACACTAAACCTCAGATACACCTTCAAAGTGACTTTTAGATTCACAAGTTTTCATAATCATTACTGATAGAAGTAATAGAATGAGTTGATGCACCAGGTATAGTAACATACAGTTATATGTAAAACAGTGTACATATTATGCATTGTATAACATTTCCTATAAAATTAAGTATTTAGCCAGAAAGAATATTTCAACAAGACCATGGGAATCTCCCATAAACCTTTTCTCTAGTTGTATTATTTATGCAAGATCCAAAATTCCATTACAACCTTGTGTGCCACCAGGACTTTTGAAAATCTTGATCATCTTTTGAATGAAAGGCCCTATTTCTCTTAGCTTTCCATGTACAGCACCTGCCCCTAATTGTTTATGACTGTCGTGACTCCTGACATAGGCATACACACCCATTTACTTTATGTGCTCAGCCGGTTTTGTTCAGAGTGGGGGCCACTTTTTTTTAATATGGTTCAAATGGCCAAAAAGTCAAGACTGAAAATTCTGTTAGTTTGTACACCAGTAAAAACCTAGTACATGGGATCATTGGAGGAAATTGAGTGGTTTACTGTCAAAGGGGTGGTGATTTATTCACACAAATCTTGATAGATGTTTTACTTATCCAGGTATTTGCTTGAGTATGTAAATAATATTCTAATCACCAGTAAATTACTGCCCAGTGCCTTTCATTTTTATTAAAATATATGCGAGCTGCATAACATATTCATTTTATTCCATCATTTCTTACTTTTCTGATGCCTCCTCAATTTTCAGATGTTTTACTAAATCATTAGTGTTCGAAAAAGTAAGCCGGCAGCATGTTTATGCTTTAAAGCCATGTGTATTTTTCACGCCATATTTTTGTTTGGTCTTGTTTTAGTATTTGGTCAATGCATCAGATAAATTCTGTACGGGGGTGGTGAACAGTGGTTTTAGATTTTGCTGTGCAGTTTTAATTATCATTGATTGTACCTGGTGATTTGTGAACTAGCAGTTGGCAGGAAAGCAATTTTTCGTATTAAAAAGTTATTGCAAATGATTATTTACATAATGGATAAATTAAACTAAAGTATTGCATTTTAGATATTGTGTTATTGTACACACTACAACACCTCATACACTATATTATCAAAAGTATTGGGATGCCTGCCTTTACACACACATGCACTTTAATGGCATCCCCGTCTTAGTCCGTAGGGTTCAATATTGAGTTGGCGTACCCTTTACAGCTATGACAGCTTCGACTTCTGGGAAGGCTATCCACAAGGTTTAGGAGTATGTCTATGGGAATGTTTGACAATTATTGCAGAAGCGCATTTGTGAGGTCAGGCACTGATGTTGGATAAGAAGGACTGGCTTGCAGTCTCTGTTCTAATTCATCCCAAAGGTGTTCTATTGGGTAGAGGTCAGGACTCTGTGCAGGCCATTCAATTAATCCACCCCAAACTCCCTCATCCTTGTCTTTATGGACTTTTCTTTGTGCACTGGTGCGCAGTCATGTTGGAACAGGAAGGGGCCATCCCCAAACTGTTTCCACAAAGTTGAGAGCAAAGTTGGGAGCATAAAAATGTCTTGGTAAGCTGACACCTTAAGAGTTCCCTTCACTGAAACTAAGGGGCAAAGCCCAACCCCTGAAAAAAAAAAACACACCATTACCCCCCTCCACCAAAGGTCCATAAAGACATGGATGAACGAGTTTGGAGTGGGGGAACTTGACTGGCCTGCAGAAAGTCCTGACCTCAACCTGATAGAACACCTTTAGGATGAATTAGAGTGGAGACTGCGAGCCAGGCCTTCCCGACCAACATCAGTGCCTGAACTCACAAATGTGCTTCTGGAAGAATGGTCAGAAATTCCCATAGACCCACTGCTAAATCTTGTGGACAGCCTTCCCAGAAGAGTTGAAGCTTTTATAGGTGCAAAGGGTAGGCCAACTCAATATTGAACCCTACAGACTAAGACTGGGATGCCATTAAAGTTCATGTGTGTGTAAAATCAGACATCCCAATACTTTTGACAATATAGTATGTGAAAATAAGCAATGGTCAACAACATTTCTTTAACCACTTGCCGACCAGCCGGCTCGTTCCCACTAATCGCCGTACTGGTATGTCAGCTGCTTTAAGAGCCATAGCAGGCATGCGTGCCCGATGAAACTGGCCACTCGCGTTTGCGGGCACGAGAGCCAAAACGGGGATTTGTGTGTGTTAGCACACAAATCCCTGTTCTGACAGGGGAGGAGAGACAGATCTGCTGTTCCTAGTAATTACTCCTCCTAGAGTCAGTCACATCCCCCCACAGTTAGAAACACACACGAGGGAACACATTTAACCCCTTGATCACCCCCTAGTGTTAACCCCTTCCCTTCCAGTGACATTAACACTGTAATCAGTGCATTCTTATAGCACTGTTCACTGTATAAATGTCAATGGTCCCAAAAAAGTGTCAAAAGTGTCCGATCCGTCACGCCGCAATGTCGCAGTCCCGCTTAAAATTGCAGATCACCGCCATTAGTAGTAAGAAAAAAATGTTATAAATCTATTTATTGAAGACGCTATTCATTCATAAAGCTCTATTTGTGGGAAAAAAGGACATCAACTTTGTTTGGGTCAGTTAAAATGATGCAGTGCCATATCACAAAAAATGGCCTGGTCATTAACCGCTTCCCGACCGCCTCATGTAGATATACGTCTACAGAATTGCACGGGCAGGCAAAAGCACGTACAGGTACGTCCCCTTTAATTTGCCTGCCCGTGGGTCGCGCGCGCGCCGGCAGCGGCGCGCTCGCGACCCGGTCGGGAGCTCCGTGACCACGGCCGCGGGACCAGCGGACCCGATCGCCGCTGGTATCCCACGATCGGGTTACGGAGCTGAAGAACGGGGAGAGGTTTGTGTAAACAAACCTCTCCCCGCGCTTCCTACTCTGCCTGTCATTGATCGGCTGTTCCCTGTCATCGGGAAAGCCGATCAATGATGTCAGACGTACAGCCACGCCCCCCTACTGTAAAAAAAAACACACACGTCACACTGACTCCTCCCCGCCCCCTAGTGGTTAACCCCTTCACTGCAACTGTCATTTACATAGGAATCAGTGCTATTTAAATAGCACTGATTTCTGTATAAATGACAAATGTCCCAAAAATGTGTCAAAAATGTCCGATGTGTCCGCCATAATGTCGCAGTCACAATAAAAATCGCTGATCGCCGCCATTACTAGTAAAAAAAAAAAATATTAATAAAAATGCTATAAAACTATCCCCTATTTTGTAAACGCTATAACTTTTTGCGCAAACTAATCAATAATCGCTAATTGTGATTTTTTTTACCAAAAATATGTAGAAGAATACGTATCGTTTTATATATTTTTTGGGGATAGTTATTATAGCAAAAAGTAAAAAATATTGCATTTTTTTCAAAATTGTCGCTCTATTTTTGTTTATAGCGCAAAAAATAAAAACCGCAGGGGCGATCAAATACCACCAAAAGAAAGCTCTATTTGTGGGAAAAAAAGGACGCCAATTTTGTTTGGGAGCCACGTCGCACGACCGCGCAATTGTCAGTTAAAGCGACGCAGTGCCGAATCGCAAAAAGGGGCCTGGTCCTTTGGCTGCCAATTGGTCCGGGGCTGAAGTGGTTAAGGGGGGAAATCTTCCAGGGCTGAAGTGGTTAAACTAAATGCAACTTGCACAGAAAAAAAGTCTATTGAAAAGCCTCAATGCAGACATTTTATTTCCAGTTATTGATCAGCTGGATCTGCTAGCTACTGATATAGCATTTTTAAATATTGCTAGGCAGATATCTAGCTCAGCCAACCTATGAGTATATGTTTCTAAACTGTGCTTGAGGCATGGAGGAAAAATGGATTACAACATTTGTCATCATTTAATCAAATATTTTTAATCACTACCGACGTATTGCTTAGAACAATTCACTTCAGGGTACACTCACATAAAACATTGATGCACAATGTATTCATCCAACTAGTTTCATGAGTCAGATAAGCAGAATATAAAGTTTGAAGAGCAATTTAAATGTCAATTGCATTGGTGCACTAGGTTGTCTGAACCCAAATTGAAAATATTCTAAGTGTAATCAATCTTTTTAGAATAATGTAAAAATATCTGCCTCATATAAGCATCACAGGCCATAAGGTAACTTAACATTATTGTAAAAGTAGTTACCTGAATTTCATCAACAGCAGCTAGTACATAGCTATTTCCATCCTTGTAGGATGAAAAGCTGAAGCATGCATCCTCCCAATCTGTTTTCATTTTGTTGAGTGCTTTCTCTAGAGCATACTCTTTGCTAGCCTGAGAGCTGATCTGATTTAAATCATCAAGATATTTTTCAAGACCAAACTGCAAAACTTCAAAAAGAATTGTACTTTCATGTGGAGTGATAGTAAATCCGACCTGGGTAAAAATAAAAATACTCACATATTTATTGGGAAGTAGCACTACATATTTATACATATCATTTCTCAGAAGCATCCATATTGGATAATTATTCCTGACATTGAATGAGCCAGACTACATCACAGTACTAACCTAAGTTGTTTCAATATATTGGCCAAAAATTCTGACACATGAACGTTTTAACAATGCTGTGATCTCTAACATTGTGATTACTGCTAACTATACCCCAGAATTCTCCATGTATTCTACCCATGCTCCCCAAATTCTAGTAAAAGTATTCAAATTTTAAGCACTATTATGTCATTGTAACAACAGCCAAAACAATATAAAATCAACAGTTAACATGTTTTCAAGCTGTAAAGTATATGTAAACCCTAACAATAAACTTTTCTTATTTTCTACATTTTGTCTGTCAAATATACTTTGAAAGCATTCTGTTATATCTCCCTGTGCAAAAAATAAATAAAAAATCATGTAAGAAATACAGAACTGTCCTATGTCCTGTGCACACTTCCTGTGCTAGCTTATAGCCCTTCTATTTATTATCTTGAACCACAGAACAGTTCTCTATGTTGTGGAAAATAGGGTATGGGGTGGTTTGATTAGCTTAGCAAAAGACAACTAGGTGACTTCAAAAATGCAGTGTGTTGTCAGCCAACAACAGGACTAAGCAGCTAAGTGGATTTCAGGCAGATCAGCAGGTATTTTTCTGTACTTACTAAATCAATCGATGGATCAACTTGGATTGAGCCTGCCCATATACTGTATGGATGAAATCGTAGCTGATCCCTGCTGAATTTGACAAATTTCACTCCATGTATGGTTGGCTTAAGACATCAGCCACCTAATCTCCTAGTATGCAGTTAGGTGAGTATCACTACAATGATTTAGGGGGAGGGCATTCAACCCTGAATATGGATGAGGATTAGTAGAACATGATATTCTAAAACTGAGATATTTGTTGAAGTCTGTTTGATACTTTTAGGGACCTCAGAAATGACCTTGTCGCCTGATGTCATACAGTCACATCCTTAAAGTCTTAAAATATATCTACAGCCAAGGCATTTTTTATATTTTTGATATAGTAAGGATTGGTTTAAACCACTTCTTTTTTTTACATATGTGTCCCATTCAAAAGAATATCTTTCACTTCTGTAGACACAACAGGAAGTAAGAGCAAATCTCTCCAAAGTGAGGTCAATTTCCTTTTAGACAGCTGTCACAAGAATAGATGCCCCCATTGGAATATATCCCCTCTATTTCTATTCTGATGGAATTTAAAAATGTTACATATTCCCTCGCTATCAGTGCACGTGGCAATTGTTGACGGGACACATCGAGGGGTGAATCTCACTAGGGATACAACAGACAGCAATAAATACTAAGAGGGGTTCTAAGCCTTCCACACTCTATTGAAAACTAAAAAAAAAAAAGTTTTCCTCTATTTATGGTTTAATTCATATTCTATATAAGCAGAGTAAATAAATGAATACAAAAAAAAAACAATCAAGTTGTTATTTAATAGCCAGTAACATCAGTGTGTGGTTTGTAAAAAAGAGCGAAGTGGGACTTTAAATGAGGTCATGACTACTAGCTGTCAGGTACCTCCATCCCTAAATATTGGTTCAGAGAAAAAGGGGGGTCGGGACTTTGAATGAGGCATTAGCTACAACCAGATAGAATACATTATAATGGTTTTTAATTCAATAGATATATATGTACAAATCAATTCATAACAATTCGATCATGAATGTATAACATATCATAAATACACATAATAATACATATAATACGTCTTATTAACACATTTAATCCTCCCTAATTCCACGTGGGCAATAAAAAATATATATATAAAATCCATAATTTTTCTGGAAAACCCCATGGGTATCCAGATGATATAAAAATAAGGGTGACGTCGCATCTAGGAAATCTCTACGCGTTTCGTGGAACCCTCCACTCATCAGGAGCAATGCGGGGTACGTCTAGTTGCATCTGGAAAACATATAACCAGAAAACTGTGCCATAAGTGGAAGGGAGAAATGAGGTGGAAAATAAGGAAATGGCGAAAAATAAGAAAGCAAAACACAGTGGATGCACCCCCACCATACCTGGCGAGACAGCCCTATAGACCAGCCCCATGATGAAGCCAAAGCCCCAAAGAATATCAGAAACAGTAGAACTGAGTGCGTAGTTGTTACAACTACGCACTCAGTTCTACTGTTTCTGATATTCTTTGGGGCTTTGGCTTCATCATATATTCACTATTCAAACTCACTTTAGTTTCCTTATCCTTTTTCATTTCTGGTTTTCATTCAACTCACCACTGTTTTCACTCTATTATTTTTTCCTTTATTATTTTTGTTTTTTGGATATTTTAGGTCTTTTCCCTTTTCACATATGCCTGCCCGCTGCTATGTGTGCTGATCTTCCTTGCTGCCGGACCACTACCTCAGCTCCCGTGCCGGATATTTCCGCCATGTCCTCCGTTCCATACCGATGGGGCTGGTCTATAGGGCTGTCTCGCCAGGTATGGTGGGGGTGCATCCACTGTGTTTTGCTTTCTTATTTTTCGCCATTTCCTTATTTTCCACCTCATTTCTCCCTTCCACTTATGGCACAGTTTTCTGGTTATATGTTTTCCAGATGCAACTAGACGTACCCCGCATTGCTCCTGATGAGTGGAGGGTTCCACGAAACGCGTAGAGATTTCCTAGATGCGACGTCACCCTTATTTTTATATCATCTGGATACCCATGGGGTTTTCCAGAAAAATTATGGATTTTATATATATATTTTTTATTGCCCACGTGGAATTAGGGAGGATTAAATGTGTTAATAAGAAGTATTATATGTATTATTATGTGTATTTATGATATGTTATACATTCATGATCGAATTGTTATGAATTGATTTGTACATATATATCTATTGAATTAAAAACCATTATAATGTATTCTATCTGGTTGTAGCTAATGCCTCATTCAAAGTCCCGACCCCCCTTTTTCTCTGAACATCAGTGTGTGGTTGGAGAGGAGTGTCTTCTGAATAAGACCTTAGGTTCAATTCACAAAGATAATACACCAGATCAGGGTTCCTTATAAGAATATATATATATATATATATATATATATATATATATATATATAAAATCATGAAATGATCATTACTTTAATATTGGAGCCAAATGCTTGACAATTATCATAACATGGCTAAAGATGCTCTTCACTAAACACATACTGCTGAAAAAGAAAAATACAGCATAAATTATCAAAGCAGGTAGGTGGAGTTTGAATCTTCAATACACAGGTCTCTTGTCACTATTCAAAATTCAATACTAAAAGTAATGACAAATTTCCCAACATCTACAAAATTATTTGTGGATGTGTGTGCCTGTGTGAGCATGTATATTTCTAGAAAGAGTATTACAATGGCACGCTGCTGCTATGGGATCCTGTTTACTCTGGCTATATAGTGGGGTTGATTTACTAAAGGTAAATGAGCCACTTTGAAAGAGAAGTAAAACTTTGCCAGGAAATTTTCCCCAAAGATTAGTGAATGTAGTGAAAATTCATTTTGCAAAGAACGCTAACCATACCCTAAGCTCTAGGGCTAATTCCTTTGCAGTCTGTATGCCTTTAGTAAATCAACCTCAGTGTGTTATGTATGTAGCAAGAACCACTTGCAAATACATTTGGCTAAAATAATGTAGTTCATTACTCCCTATATGATTGTTATGAAAGCAATTAGTATTTATGCATGACTATAGGAAGTGCCTTGGATATAGAGTTGATATAAGCAGAGAAGACCCTTAATGGTGTTGCTATGGGGACTCATGACATGTTATTAAGGTCCTGATGTCTAGCATGTTTCAATATCTTAATACTGACATAGAAAATGAATGAATTATTTCATTTTTGTGAACTTGCTTCAGATACAATGTTTTTCAGATAAATCAGTAAATGCTTGAAGAAAATGTATTAAAACAGGTGTGAAACAAAATAGTTCACTGCACTCTCTACGCTTGTTTAAGGAGAATAAACTCGACTTCTAAATCCTTAAATCCAATTTAGCAAGCCTCATGTAAGTAGAACAACACTGCAGTGGAGATTATATAAAGCACAAGAAATGAACTGTTCACTTGCTGCTGGTGAAAGATTCAAGAGCATTTATTCCAGACTTCTATGTGAAATGATGCAACCAGCAGCCCTTAAATGAAACTAGTTAATCTAGCCTTTGAAGAATAGAGCCAAACACTTGAGTCGTAGGAACATTTATGAACTGCAGAAAGTAATTACTGAAAGATAAAATAGGATGTCACGGTGCAGTTAGTTTCCCAAATTTATTGCTCTGGATTTTTTTTCTGCTGCTTACAACCCCCCTTGTATGATGTAATTTTCATATTTGACAGCCACCCTCTTACAACAGCTGAGAAGGGTTGGTGGGGAGAGGGATCACCATATGACTTTTCCCTTGATGGCCAGGATTCTTTAACTATGATGTATCATCGGGGTGAGATGTTTCAATGCTGATAAATAATTCAGTCTTTCTGTCATCTTGGAAGAGCTAAAATTTATACTGCAAGCCAAGGAATGAGAGAAAGTGACCCTCCAACACTAGTTAAAATGTCAACTGAATGCTTTGAAGATTATCTGAGGTAAATTCATCTAAAAAAAAAGAAATAGGACATTCTGAATAGGTTTAAATGTATTAGGGAAGCTTATTAGATACAACTTACTGAGCTTATCATTGAAGAATAGTTAAAGTAGAATCCATGCTTATAACGCAATGGGGTTGATTTAAAAAAGTAGTGTAGATGTGTAGTGTAGATATTGAAGATTTATGTAATCTATGAATACCCAATCATGAGAGGAGAAAGGAAAGGAAAAAAATAAGATGTTTTCTTGTACCAGAAAGAGATGATTGAACACACCTCCTTATACCTTATTCTCTAAAACACTAAATATTCCATACAATTCAAAGACGACAAATCCATTAATTTGAACTCATGCTCACATATGGTGGCTCTGCCCCTTATTCGCCTCTTCTGGTCCTCTACATTACACTGGATTGAAGTTATCCAAGGCTATCCCATACCTAATGATCCGTGGGTTGTGTTGTTTCACTGTACAGGAGAAACAACCTGCTATCCCCACAATACATCAATGGCTAAACATAGTTGACCACATATACCATATGGAAGATCTTACCTATGAACTTCCAGATTTATCATCTACTGGGCATAAGATATGGGCCTGCTGGTTCGCCTTCACTTTCGCTACTGAATATGCAGATATTATGTCTAAATCTTGTTGATCATATATATACCTCATTTGATATCTATGGTTACACTCTTTGTTTGAAGGGCAGGAACCTCTTATAGCCCATCCCCCACCCATCTCCCTTCTTTCTTCCATCCTCTTTTCTCCCCCCTCTCTTTTTTATTCGTTCCCTCTCTTCCACCATAGTGGGGCTTCTTTTTGATACAGCACATTAGCCTATGTTTACAGGCTGGGTTTTGATATACATTGCAACTATGACATCTAATGTTATGTTATAGATCATTTGTAATGGATATATGCATACTGCATTGCATTTCATTATGTTACATTGTTATATACTGTACTATTTTTTTAATAAACATTTATTAAACAAAAAAAGCCATTCATTTGATACTAAATATGTTGTTAAAAAAATTATGCTCTAAGTAGATATAGGATAAATTACACATCAGGAACCCAACTGTTATTGTTAATTGCAGCCTTCATGACATCTACCTTAATCCTAACTATATTAAAGTTCCTCATGACTAAAATTGGGATGTATGGCTGGACTGTGATATAACATTGTCATCGGTTTTTCTGCTGTTTATTGGAAATCGAACACCGAAAGCCATGTAGCTTTGCTTAATTCCTTCTTTATTTACATTATGTGTGGGGACATGACCTTTCATTTGCCCTAATGGGTTTTAGGTGCAGGCACAAGGAAATGTGATGACGTGTGCAATCTCTACTCTTATGCATTAAAGATTTTTGTAAAGTTGAACACCAGGCAGATAAGAAAAACAGCATTTCATCCAGCTATGTATATAGCTATAGCTATAGCTATGTATATATTTTTTTCCTAAATATAATTAACATAACTACCTGAATATCTCTTGATATCATTCTTCTATAATTTATTGCAAACAGCACTTTATTTGAGAGAGGGAGGGTATACTCAGTGAGCCAACCAGGGCTCTATTGCTTTGAATAGGTATGTTTATCGGAGGGGAGAGCAGAGAGTTTGCATTATTAATGTTCTGCTTTTCTCTTAGACCCCTTTCACACTGGAGGTGTTTTTAAGGCACTTTAGTGCTAAAAATAGCACCTGTAAAGCACCTGAACAAAGCCTCAGCTGCAATCCCAGTGTGAAAGCCTGAGTGCTTTCACACTGCGGCACTGCGCTGGCAGGGTGTCAAAAAAAGTCCTGCAAGCAGTTTCTTTGCAGCGCTGTAGGAGCGGTGAATACACTGCTCCTAAAGCACTCCTGCCCATTGAAATCAATGGGCAGCGCTGCCGAACCTGGCGCTTTTAACCCTTTTTTTGTGGGGATTTACCATTGTTTTAGCTGCGATATTTGGCCGCTAGCGGGGCAGTTTTAACACCTGCTAGCGGCCAAATAGCGCTAAAAGAAACGGTAAAGCCCTGCTATTTTTACTGCTGATGCCCGGATGCTTTCAGTGTGAAAGGGCTCTAATTATTGTCTAATCACAGTTATACAGTTAAACGTTATACAGTCCACAAACTATGGTATATATCTGAAAATTGATGAGTCCTGATGTATTGACAGCCTATCTCATTTCTTGAGGTCCAAAAATGCCAGGACAGTACAGATTTCCACCAAATGACCCCTTTTTGGAAAGTAGACAGTCCAAGTTATTTAGTAAGAGGCATTGCAAGTTTTTGAAGTAGTAATTTTTGGTCATAAGATTTTGGAAAATTAAGAAATTATTATTATTTTTTTTACATACTGTCCCCTGTGCAGTACAGCCTTATCATATGATGGGTGTGATGGTGATCAGGGACACTGACTGGTGACAGTATGAAAAACAAAAACATTTTTTTTATTATATTTGTTTTCTTTTTTTTACAATTTTGTTAACACATTTTGACGAGAGCTATATAGTGTTACCATAGTAACATTGTACTACTCTGAGGAAGTGATCAGTCCCTTTTTTTTTTTTACACATTATGTTTGCATATAGCAATGCATTTTACTGCTATATGCAAGCATTTTACTGAATGAAATGGATTCATTCAGTTTGTTTTGTTGTGATTAGCTGTGATTGGCCAGAGCTAATCACATGGTACAGATGGGATTTGATTGTCCCAGTCTGTACCATGTGATCATACTGACCAATCACAGCTAGCAACACAATTTTATACAATGGATGGCTTGAAGCCATCCATTGTTTACACTTGTCATGTGACCTGCTGTGATTGGTTACAGCGGTCACATGGTACCAGTAGCAGGCTGGTATAGTGATCAAACTTAAGGCTGTGTCTGGGGGACACAGCCAGTGACAGATCACGCATATGCACGGCCCCGCTGGCATGGGACACTGCACGATCTGGGAGGATGTAATATGATTTTTTGGATACTTTTTTTTTCTCATTTTTTTACCTTTCTTGATTTGAAAGACTACACTTGTGTCCATGTAATTTTCGCTTGTCCATGGGTTCCTGGGATTGAAATGTCATCAATGCCAGGAGTTAATGGGCATCCCCCACTGATAGCATTGCTTTTTTTTCACAACCGGAAATGACACAATGCTAGGCGGGGATAGGTGCTATTTTTGATTTGGTAATTCAGTTAAACACACAGTGGGCCACAATTCTTTCCTGCCACACAGGCACAAGATGGGTGCATGCTGGGAAACCAGCTGCACCCAATGCCAGAAGGTAGTCCCAGCAGGCTTCAGATGCACACACTAAGGATGGCTGCGAGCTGAATCTGGAGTTTAGCATAAATACTGAAAGATGCACAAAGAACAAAAACAGTAAAATAGACAACACATGCTGATTTGTAATCAACGAGCGTTAAGTGTTACGGGGGTTATTTTGATAAATAAATAAACATCTGGAACTCTGCTTTATATTCATTATAGAACGCCACCCAAGAGTAGATCAATCTCCAAAAAAAAATACTATTCTATGCTTATCACAATCTGACCAATAAACATGTGATAGCTGAATTCCTGACAGATATGTAAAAATAGCACTTAATTCAGGTATGGTGTCCATAAAAAAAATCATGGAATGTATTTCCACATATAACTAGCATGGTTACCTAAATCTGACTTGCTGCCAGCCTCATTGACACAAGGAGAAAAGGTCACCATTGTGAGCCAATGAGTTTTCTCTTACTGACATGGAACACTCTAAAATGATGGGAGAGCTCAGAATGAGCAAGAGGGAGTTGTAGCTCCTTTAATTTCCAGTTATAGACTGGGGTAGGTCCTTAAAAAAACACTGTATTACGAAACTGCAGTGTAGAGGGCAATCACCCAGCTGACACTGCTATTTAGACCAACATGATTGCAAAACCTTGGCAGATAAAGTGGATCATGTAGATTTATTTCATCTGCTTCTAAATGTTTGCCCAAAGTTCACTTGCATTAAACACTGCCCCAGCTATAACAAAAAGTATATGGCAAAATTGTCCAGGCTTTCTTATCCAGAAAAAAAAATGGAATCTAATATAACTACAACAATATAACTTGCCAAGATGAAGCAAAAAGCATGTCAGGCAAACATACATTTTTTTTTTTAATTTACTGTATATAGTACTTGCATCAAGACAAGTCTGCAAAACATGAACTGATATCAATTTCATACATTCTTTCCCTGCCTCTATGTTCTGCCCCTACTCATGTTTTTTACCCTTGTGCTGTGAGTGGCAATCACTGAACAGAGGGATGTTTGAATGTACTTATTGTTTCAAAATTGTTTAATTTAAATTATCTTAGGAGCCACACAAGCAGACAGACAAGGATGTGGATTGCCAGATATAAACCAGGGGGATACTAGAGAAATTTAGAATTGATGATTTTGTGGTTCATGAATAAATACAAAAAGTTAATTTGCATCCAAAACTGGCATTTGGTTTGGAGTGGCTGACTATAGTATAAAATTATTCCCCCCCAAAAAATATGTTTTGTCTAAGCTACATCAATTAAAAAAGCTTATAATATAATTTCCCCCTTTGAATTCTAAGTTATGCAGTGTATTTAGATATATGAGTCTAATTTAAGAAAGCAGATAAGATGGCAGAAAACGTAACCAACCAGCATCTACTCAGTGCTGAGAGCATCTACTCAGTGAGCTTCAGGTAGAGTTCCCTTTAACCATGACATGCAAAGTACCTTTATATGTACCTGAGAATACATTTAATAAGGCGTTATACACTGAATACTGCTTTTGTTATCTTCTAACATTGTCATGCATGGCAGGGGCATTTTTTAAGTAGACATTTTGGCAAAGCATTTGTGGAATTCTGCCTAGCAGCAAGTCACTTTTCAATGTGGGGGTTTTGTTAAACAATGTGTCCCTACACCTTCCCCAAACTTAAGCTACGATTAAGTACCCAAACCTAACCCACATTACCCTTCATATGTAATAGTCTGAATCCAAAATCATAACTTTCCTGTAATGTATTCTTAACACTTAACCTGACCCTAACACTTTATCTTTTACCTCAACCCAACCTTAAAATTCAACCCCCACCAAACATATTAATTGTTACCTTGTTATTTAAAACAATTTACACTACATGATTGGAATTAAAGCAAACTAAAAGAGAATTGAAATCTCCCTAGCAGGGTCATGGAAGGGAAAAAAACTGTGACAGATTTACACCCCTTACCAATCGTCCAAAAATAATATTGGTTTTAAATCATTGTTAATGTTTAAGCTAAAAGCGTCAGTAAATATGCCAGTTAAAGATAATATACAGACTACCACTTCATGTTTATTTTCCTTGAATGAGCTTTCTAAATTTTGTTTACCCACAAACCTCAGGAACACTTGGCTCCAAACTACTAGTTTAAGGTTTGAGCTGTGAGTGTATAATCATGGCCATGTGTACTGCTCACCTCATAATAATATATCTCCCAAGATTACTTGTACTTTCTTTCAGCAAAGCACATGCATGCCCACTAGTAGGCATTTTGAATGCCGGTACCTCTTACAAGTGACGGTGACAGCTAGGAACTTGGTAGCTGTTTTTGGTCCTGTTGTCAGTCATCTAAGCTGTGGGTGGGGCTTTGAACAAAATTACCAGTTCTACTTCTGCAGGAATTACATATGCTTGTACTGAGAGTGCCAAGGCATAACATTGTAGGACACATCGGGGAGGTGCCAAGGAAGGTGGCTACATTACTATGTAGGGCTAGTGTACCCACAAAAATTATTGGGGATTTGTTTTTGTTTTTTGGGACATTTTAAGTATGCATTGGTGTCCTCCACTGAGGATGTTTTAGACAAAGCTATGAATGTATGGAGAAACTGCAGTATTCATTTCCCTACAGCTCCCAAAAATAAAAAGAACAACATTTTGTAAAGAGAGTCACAACTAGAGTTCCCAGGGATAATGACAAAAATATTGACGATTTCATGCTGGGCACAAAAGAAGAACCATGAAAAGTATAGTAGCCAATGATAAATATTACAACATGGTTTTCTTTAATACTGGATACAATTATGCATACAACTACAAACTGTATGCTAACAGCATTTCAATTAGATATGTATGATGAATCCAAGTTAACCAACTTTCACTACCTGATCTATATATTTTTTTATATGTTTCCCCACATCTGATTACTATCTTGGCTTCAAATATGACAGAGGAAAAGCCAGCATAGAGAAAGAAAATAGGTGGAAACCAGTAGAAAAACATATGTCCTGGAGTGGTACTTAGAGAACAAAATTCAAAAGATGTTTTTGGTGTTATATTAGACAATCCTCTAGGTTGTTTGCATGCATGGCAAGGAAATTAAATAATGAACAGGAAACATGACACATATTTGTAAAGAATTAATTCTTAGTTTTGAGTGTTATTTATACTAAGCTCTATTTACATCTCAAAGTGGACCAATCCATTTCTAGTGAAAATAGTTATCCAGGCTCCCTCTAGAGCTGGTCATATAACCAAAATCATTTTTTCATGTGGTTTCTTCATAAAGCCCAACTCCAATGTAACGTGGAGTGGGAAAGCTGCATTCTATGTGTGTTTCCCACACCACACATGAATGGGCTGCCCTTGTGAGATGCACACAGGTCCCAATTAATTGTTAATGGCACTCAAATGCATCTTGCAAATGCAATGCATTTGCAGCCACCAATCTGCTTTGTACTACAGTACCATGTGATTTGGTTCAGTTTGATCCGAAAAAGTAGCGCTTGCACTTTTTTCCATGTTCCAGTATATTTGGAAGCCCACTAAAATAAATTGGCTGTCAAAACCCAAGTGTGTTCCCGTACAGTCCCACATGGTCCCGTTTGTTCAGACGGGACCATGTGGGACTGTACGGGAACACGCTTGTTTCAGTGTGAAATGGCCCTTAAAAAGGAGCTATAGCTGCTATAATCATCTGATCACTTCTGAGTTCAATGATGACCTGCATCATTCAACTAACTTCCTATGAGGCTAGGGAATCAAGACCCATTCCACCTGGGCTCAAAGGAGAATGCTGATGATGGCAGAAAGGAGGAAGGAAGAGTCAAGAAGACCTATGACATTTCATGTCCAGACTAAACACATGGAAAAGGATACATAGATAAATAGATAATAGATAGATAGATAGATAGATAGATAGATAGATAGATAGATAGATAGATAGATAGATAGATAGATAGATAGATAGATAGATATTTTCTGTGGGAGTGCTCCTTTGAAGATGGAAGGGAAAAAAATGGGTTTTGTGACAGTCCCAGAGGTGGGCTGTAAAGGAAGGATCAGGGTTAATTTTTACTGATCCATCCATTATGCATAAATTATGTTATCTAAGGCCTAAAGCATCCCAGTAAAACGTAAAAGAAATAGACCTTTAAGTATAAACTGATACTAGGTACAAATATATAATAAAACTTTAAAGAAGCAGCTATATTATATTATTACATACCAAATGTATGCTTCTTATTGAAATCATAGCACAGCCCATGTGCTTTACTGTTTCTCTTGTCTCAGTGCAAGTAAGGTAAGCTCTTTAAAGGACACATGCTTTTTAGGTGGCTTATCCTGTAAATTATTTTCTCACATTTGTCCCTTTCAGAATGATACTGCTTACACTGTTTGATTCACTAAAAATACATAATTTTCTGTTTTTAATAATAGGATTACAAGTCTGCTTGGTTGTTATGGGTCTCTGCACTTCACACATCCTTACTGCTCTTTGCACTGCCACATTTAACAAGACTGAACAGTTTGTGAGAGCCAGCAACAGACAGGTTTAATTTTTTTTACTGCAAATATAAGACAACTGGAATCAGATTGGATGCTTGAGAAAACTTCCCCATACAGTATTTCTTATTTTACACACATGGGCCCCTAATTTGTCACATTGACAGTTTTTCTTTATCTGTATCTCAGTATTCAAATACTAAATGTTTATAACAATGATAGTCCATCTGTTTTCAAGAATTTCATTTTAAAATCATACATAACAGAAATGTGTCTGAATATTATAAAAACCCTGACACATCTGAGCTTTCATTAAAAAGCCTAAAGATGGGACTTGAATACCAATCTGCCACCACTAATTAGTATTTTCAGTTCGGCATATTCACTTTCAGACATATTGCTGTTTGCACATGGTAATTTAGGTAAACAGATAGCATCCACAGCTGCATCAATTAACATTGCTAATCAAAACTGAATTCAGGTAATTAGGCCCATTTATGCAAAAAAAAAAAAAAAAAAAAAACAGTAATTCGGGGGAAAGATGGGATCTTTGGTAATATTCACAAAAGAGAGTGCCTGTTTTCTTAAACAAGACATTGGGAAAAGAAAAAAGGAGGAATGTGTGTGTGGCTAATGTATGTGAGCAAAATTGATAAATTGAAGCGGAGTACTTAATTGCTCTATATTAACAGAGATCTGCTTACTTTTTTTTTTTCAAAAATGTTTTCATTGATAATTAGAAAGAATTTACATTTGTGCAGCTAGAGCACTGATATTGGGCCTATTTGGAAAAGGAATTTCCTGATCCCTGAAACAGGATCATATCCCTGTAAGTTACTATGAAAAGGTCACACACGAGTAATATTGTTTACGCTTTGTGGGAGCTGCTGCAAAAAATTGTTCTTATAAAACAAAGCTGATCGCATGTTTAGCAGTAAATGTATATCACCTGCAGTACACCTTACTGGGACCTGTGGTAATATGCGTAGTACTGCGGCATAGTTCTTAAGGATACCCTCCGACCAACATAGAAAATGTAAGTGTATCTAAAGCCAAAACATTTTTTAATCATTGTGGAAAGAGTAGGGGATGGTTAAAATGTCTGCCAATGTATTTTTTGTTGTCCATGTCCCGAGGAGATTTTCCTTTGTGTCCTGCCCCATAAGTACAACAGGAAGTGGGAGGAAACCTCTTCATGTGATGAAAAATTCCCTCTTAGACATTTTTCACCAGAGAATTCCTATACAAATATTTGCTTTCACCTCTTGTTATGGTGACAACTATAAAATGTTGGATGTTCCATCATGTTTCAGTCCTTGTGACATTGGTCACCAGGACAAATAGAGAGTGAATCACTTAGCACTGACAAAAAGCAATACACACTTAAAGGGATGTTTTTATCCTTCTCTACACCAACCAAAACTAAACAAAAAAGCTTACTGATTTCCTATGTTGTCTGGAATTGCGACTTAGGAAGTGTTTTCTAGGACTACATGTGGCACTCCTGGTCAACCACTGTAGTGTAAGGAACAAAAGTCAGAGTAAAATTCTAAGCAGTTTTTGAAAATGCATATCAGAAAAACATCCTACCATCTTTGCACTGCTGCCGCTTGTACTTTTTAAAAAATCTCCACTGACTTTGCATTATTACTATACCAGTACCTATAAGATAGGCATAATTTATCTTTAAGCACAAAATATAATTGTACTTTGTTGCTTTGCAGAAATCTGAACCTAAAGGAACAGGGCTAGGGAGGGCTAAATATTTGAAGAAATGTAAGTAGCTGAGAGCCTAAAGTAAAAAAAAAGAAAAGAAAAAAATTGGAAACCTTATGAAATATCTGCATTTCTGTCCTTAGTGCACTTCTTGGATGTTTGAAAATAATTGGTAGATGCGGGTTAAGAAAAAAAAAGGCTGCACAGCATGGCACAGTTAGCTTCTTTAAATGGGAATACCTTGGAATCTTGAATGGTTCACCAATTCAGCCCAGCACAAGGGCAGTTTTAATTGTCCTATGATGCCAATTTGTTATACCATTTTAGAATCCTGCAAACTGTATGCCACAGTAGAGCCAGAAGGATGATGAAAACAGATGACAAATGAAAAAGGCTAAAGTAATATTCTTCTACTTACAATAGAGACAAGCAGCACAATACATACTTGTCACAACAATATACTGACAAATTGCTCTATCACCTTTTCGCTCATTAGGTTCCAGTGTCTTGGCTTGATCCCTGGTGTACACAAAGCTGTTACAAGGGGCATGTTGATCTTAAACTTCTCAAGCTTGGTCTTAATGGTTGTAGCGACTTTAAGAGGTCCGTGTAAGTCCGGGTGATAAAATGCTTTTGTCAGTTTGTAACTAGTCTTCCATAAATTCTGCACCTGATGACAAACATTTTTCAGAAAACAGTTATTGATTTTTTACAGTTGTGTATGACTCATCTATCATATTGCTAGGCCCAGGGTAATTCTTGTCATATTAGACCAATAAAATTTAAATTTAAATTGATTTTACAGCAAAACAGCACATTAGTCTTTCTTTAGGGAATGGACAGCTCCTTTTCAGATCCCACTTCAAAGAGGTGTTCCTTTCCTCTATATTACAAGCTTAAATGTACCATAAAATATAATCCCTTCCTCTGTATTGTGAACCTCCCATAACAAAAGCAATCCCCGATTACCAAAATATGCATAACTCGTAGCAGGCACCAGGGCAAAGCTATAACATACCTCCTCTTCTACATTTTCTGCATTGACCCGTAGAAAAGGCCCATTCATCCATTTATCATAGCAAGTGCTAAAATGTGCAGCAGTGGTCCATAGTTCTTCATAGGGCTCTTTTAATTTACGTATCTCATCTATTTGATCAAATGTGCTCATTTGCTCAACTTCCAAAAGCATTTCCTCTTTATTAATTAGAGATTTCTGAAAAAAAAAAACAATCCTTAGTAAGTAATTGAATCACTTAGGGATTTCTACTGCAAACCTCTCTTCCATTTAGCAACTATTTTACTTTCACTGAACTGTCAAATTTAGGTTTATATATCAAAATCTAAGAACACTATACTGTATAATTTACAATTTCTACAAAAAAAAAGCAGTCATATGCCATAAAAACTCACTTGATTCTTTTTATGAATGAAGCCATAATTAACATTACTATTTAAAAAAAGCTAATGCAAGTATTGTGGGAACTACATTGAGTGAACTGACACAGAAGCAAGGCAAAAATTGTAGTTTTTAACCATAGTTTTAAGTTGGCAAGTATTAGCAATTAATAAAAACAAGCACAGTACTCATTTAGGAGGTATACCCCTATGAGCCCAGTGCTTGGACATTCTGTTGTTCAATAAAGGTTTTGTCCATTAAAAACAGATATTTCAGTTTTTAGTAGATGCTGTCATGTTAAAGCACCCGAAAAGGTCTTAAAACTCTTCGGAGGGAATTAATATCTGAGATAGACTACCTGGGTCTACTCTAACCATTATGAGGGGTCCCACTTTCCTTGTGGTATTTTTGCTGGAACATACAATGGTGGGAGGGAACACACCAAATGATCATGAATTACAGAAGGGAGGTCTCAGGGAATTAAGAAGCTAATTTAACCCACCAGGGAACTATAAGTCAAAATCATTCTTGAGTGAACTGACACTTTAATGAACTGAAATGCACTAACGTTAGCCACAATTTTAATTATTATTACAGTGTAATACCAAATTCAGTGTGGATATAGACATTTTGAATAATTCACTGCAGGCATAATTTTAAGTGCATTAAGAAATAATAGTTAACATGATGCTAGATGTCAAGAAATCCATCTCTATGCAGCTTACTGCTAATGTTTCATTTTGTTATGGCATTGGCAGTATGAGTGATTTATACTTCACTTCAGTCTGCTCTATGGAGAACGTTAAATATGACAACACTTTATAATAAAACCATAGTGTATTTCCAGAATGTTCAGACAACAGGCCTTATATCTAAAATCTGGTGGAAAGGAAGACTATGTGTTTCCCATAGCAATCAAACCACTCTCTCCTTTCATTTTGTAGCTTGAACTAAGAAAAATGAAAGCAGAAATCTGACTGGTCACTTCAAGCGATGCAATCACTTTCCTTTCTTTCATGTTGTTTTTTCCCATGAGGCCTGATATTAGTTTATATTTAGAAGCGTATTGCCTCTGTTGCCTTATTATGCATTGTAACTGAAGGTTTACATAATTCAGCTCCTCTTATTATGAAACTAGGCTACATATATGCAATGAACAGTGAGCTTACCTACATATTTCCGGTGAACATTAAGCAAACATAAAAATAGCTAAATTTTCCTTTAAAAGTAGCTTAAAGTGACTAAGCACAGCTTTACATATAAAATAAAGAGATATTGTATTAAGAAAATATAAGAGTATCTATTTGTTTCTTAAATTCAGAGATAATGTTTATAGAAAAATGATTTGTTTTGTATCTTATCATATATATTGGCAAATTCTCCTGTTTGTATGACACACAGGCTATTTAGTATAGCAGGGCAAAAAGCAGCAACCGTGTACAAAGTAACCGATAGTAGCCATATTTCAGTTTCCCATAATCAGATCAGCCCGGATAATTGTTATTTTTTTTCTATGGGTTACGGTACCTTGCATCTTGTTACTGTTGTTCTCATTTACTTTATACACAAAAATGTGCTCAACAATTATTAGAGAGGAGAGCGAAAGCTACCACTGAGCAATACATATAAAACAACAATGTGCCAACAGTGATTCAATTGATAAATTGAGGATCACCCTTCTTGAATTATGAATCTCAATAGACCATACCCCTAAGTATGGCACAAGATTAGTAACCACCATATATAACACATAATGTGGTGATTAGTCATTTACAAGTTCATGCCCCATGACAGATTCCAGAGCATGAAATACACAACACATCACTCCAAAATGCATTATACTGCAATTATTCATTGGGAACTTAAACACATAGAGAATCCTTCAAAGCATTTATCTGTACCAATCTATAACAATTAAAGAGACAGAAACCATTTATAGAATCACAGCTGGGAAAAGAGCCCCAGCAATTGCTTCTACAAAACTCATACAAAACCTAAAATAAAACTAGAACTGGTAATAAAGTCTAGACAGCACATTCTTAAATATATATTTAACACATTATATTATTTGCACTGGGACTGTATGACATATTGCAAATCTGAACAAAATGAGTGTAGTTTACCCTTTAGCTATTGAAATGTGCAGAAGCCCAGGCGATTTACCTGACCACACCATGGTCAGATATGTCTAATTACAAAGAATAAATCCACAGTTGTAAAATAGCATGACAACTGATGTAAATATAATTGCAATGCACAATATGATACTGAAACAGCTATGATGCAGAATATTGCAAAAGCCTCAAATTACTACAAATGTGACAGCAGATTCTTGGCTTAATATGTTTTAGCAAACATTTACTAAATAGATTTCAGCACACATTAAGGTTACTTGTTTGCATGCTATTCCAAGACACTTAAAAAAATGATCTGGGCATAGAAATTGCTATAATATCCAATTGCCACTACCTTCAAAGATAAACATTGCACAGACAAACATAACATGATAAAGCATGAAAAAGCAGACACTGGTAATAAGATAGAGAAGGCAGCAGGGGAATTGCACTAGAATACAATGTACTGCATTGCTACTGTCAAAGCATACAGTGCAGCAACATTCTTAAAGACAGCATACCTCTTCCATAAAGTCCTGTATTCTCCTGCTGATGGAGCCAAGCTTCTGTACATTAGTAGTAGCTTCAGTCATCCGGTCTTTCTTCTGGAAGTCTTTCACCTCAATAAGTACATCAACCAAGCGCTTTGTGAAATCCTTCTGCCACTGTGCGAGCCTTGCCAGAGCCCCATCATGCTCCCTCTGCAGTCGTGTCTCACTGACAAAGTGATTGCAAGGCACATGAGAGAGAAGGGGGAGAAGAAATGGAATCTTCTTTTTATATAATCCACTGGCATGCTACTTTTTTTTTTCCTTGCGTTCACATTTAAATTGGACAGAATAATTTAGAGCTGGCTTTTAATTTCAGAGAGGTTAATCACCCCAATAAAGGTCAATCAAATTTAATCTTCACTAAAACTGCTTAAGCTTTCATCACCTGCAGGACTGGTATTATTACCCATTTCCAATGCAGAAAAAAAAAAAAAAAAAAAAGAGTGTGGGCTCTGCATTTACTATGCATTGCTAATGCCCCATCTCTAGCTGTCATTAACACTTCAAAAAAAAAAATATTAATTCTGCTAAAATTATTAAAAAGGTCATTTCAACAATTCTGGAGGAAAATCCTGCTTAAAAAATTGTACATCAGCTGCGATTCTGGCTTAACTTGCCTCTAATCCTTCTCTTCTATTCATCACCCAGCAAATGTATAACAATGGGCTAAACCTCAATTATATTAAACATTACTGGATTTAGGTTAAAACAACAGTGACATTTCCTAGCAGACTGATCTTCTGTGTAAGCTGTGGTGACATCATCAATCCGCCTCTTATTCCTATTCGTTGTATGCATCCCCTCATTACATTCCCGGTGACACTCAGTATGAGAAAAAAATGGCTTGTCTGGTATTCATTACCTGCTGTTAATGATAGGAATGATTCTCTGAGGCCAGGAAAACGTGTTTCCGTTAAGAATAATGTCCTCTTTTGATAGGGATGCATAGTCCATTAGGAAAAGCAGATTTTCTCCTGCCACTGCCAGTTTTTCCTAGAAATTGAAAGAAATAGACCTGCATTTGCATTGAAGACCCCAGCACAGAAGGAATTGAAGTAAATGGTCTTGTTGAAGGTTTATCAGCATGCTTTAATGCCTAACACATTGTAAAAGCTCCACTTATGGCCCCATTAGGAAAAGCACAATGAACTGTGACCATATGCATCAACATCCCCCACTTCTGCATAAGATTAGTAATACACTTCTCTGGGCTATACTGTCAAAGCGCTATGTTTAAAATGGCAAAAATATTGTGATAGCATAATCCTATCACAAGATAAAGAGGGATGTGGAAGAAAACAGACCAGCAGTTTTCTAAACAAACCTAAATGCTGCCACCATAGAAGAAGATAAATTAGAAGCAGCACAAGATATATGGACATCTTAAACATCACCATAATGGGCTTGATAACCTTAGAAAGTGTGGGATCACCTCCATACAGTATCCTATTTATAATCCAAATTGACTTATCAACTGCTAGAAATGTGACAATATATAAATAAAGTGTGATTTTTACCCTTCAAATCCCTGCTAGTTGCATTACTATTAATATATGCTACAAGCTTTCTCTCAGTCACTGTCACCAGTGATGCTCATTAACCATGTGTCATTGTGGCATTTTCACAGCATCGTCTGCAGAGTAGCTGCTTGGCTGAACACAGGAAACTATAAGGCGCGCAATAAAAAAGTGCACTTAAATTAACTGATGAAAGGCATTATGGGAAATTTAAAAAGATACATTTTTTTGTTTTGTTTTGTTTTTTACAATAACCTAGAAAACATAAGGCGCAGGACTGATACTTTTGTACATCTGTAATGATGGTAGAAAAAAAGGCCCAATATTTTTTTTTTTGGGGGGGGGGGATCAAAATAGAAAAAACTGAATGAAAACAACTGTAAAAGATCACTCAAAATATCTCTATAGTTAAATGAAAACATAACGAAGTCTCCAAAAATAAATGGACTTAATATACCTGAATCTCCGGTAGCTCCTTGCTTCTTAGTCTGTCAATATAGTTTTGTAGCTCCACAAGAGCAGATGTTGATGCAGCCATGGCAGATATTTTTGTGACAATGCCATCATACTGCCAGCAAATTTTTCGATTAAACGTCATTGACATTGAAGCAACTTTATTAATTATGATATTAGTCAGCTGGTGGGTACGATCAATCATTTGCTGGAATAAAAAAGAGAGAAGAAAAAAAGTCGGACAAGGCGACATCTAATCATAGATAAATTTTGCTCCTTTCCCCAACGTGTCACAGATTCTGTCCCTCCTGACCCTTTACACAGCCATCGACTGTCACATTTAGATTCAGCCAGCTACCACCTCCTCTTTATCCCTGCCTTAGATCTAAGACTCTTGGCTATCAGAAAGACAAGCGTCACCAGCTGTCTTGGAGCAAAAAGGCAATCAGGTGAATAGTACTTATTAACTTTCATTGCTTTCCGAGGAGTGACAAGATTGATTTGGGACTGAGAGCACATCCCTATATCAGGAACAATTACTGTGGACCCAGGTTTCCTCCCTTGAACATATGTAAAACTGCACAGTCTGCATCTTCTTTCCTCACCTGCACTATAAATAAGAGCTTACAAAAAGGCATTGTGCATTACACAAACAGAATACCTTTATTTAAAAATAAACCTGGTATTTCACATTCTGGGGACAGAAAAACTATGTGCAATTTTATCTCTCTGGCACTCGAGAGACAGCTTTTTCCACCACATTAGTCTTAATTAGGCTCAGGGAAGCCATTAAGGGGTGTCTAAGTCTTCTCTAGGTACATCTTCTATGGGAAGTGACTTTTTTAAAATAGCTTTTTTATGCATTAAAATGATTTAGCAATGTCATTATAACAATAATGTGAGTGTTTACAATGATAGAAATATACTAAGAACCCATTATATTATTCTGTATGATGCTCTAATGATGCAGCTTAATGCATAGCAATGGGTTATATGGGCTCTGCCTGAACTGATGTATATATATATATATATAATATGTTTATACACACACACATACATAAAAGAAGTTGATTGGTTGACATGAATTATTCTGTCCCTTATACTCAGAATAATCTGAATATATCTACATATAATTAATATCATATTACACAAGTCCTTGTAAAGAAAACTCATGGGTAAATAGCAAATTTATTTTTACACTGCAGGTTGATGTGACATTGTAGGAGGAATTCTGAAACTGAAAATGATAAATAAAATAAAAACAGCATTTTTTCCATCATAAGGTTGTCTGTGACACAAAAACGGGATGTGATAAAAATATATATCTAAGACGAGTGGCTCATTGTCTAGCAAATCCTTTACCTTGATGTACTTTTCTATTGTTTAGTGCCACAGGGGCATCAGAGGCTCAGACTGCAGCAGCAGATATTGCAATCATTTATTACTTTTTAGCAGTGAAGAGTCAAATGTGTGTGCTGTAGTACTGGGCAGCATTAAATACCAGAACCCTTTAGTCAACTGAATGGTCAACATTTACTACAGGCAATAATCACAGGGCTGTGAGAACTCTGATACCTAATGTTATTAAACATTTACGTCCAAAATGCAACTTTTCATCTGTATGTTTAGTCTAATAGTGGCAAGGTATACGTCTAACTCATCATTGCTTGTGGGTATCAAAGCAAACATAAGTGCTCCTTTCTCACAAAAATGTACTGTGTGCTGGAGAAGCTCTGTATATCCAGCACTGAGAGTTTCCTTTTCCATAGAGTAAGACAACAAATTAGTCAAACCATGTGCCGGCCCAACCACATATCAGGTAAAAAGTTTATGGGTCCAGGCACTGCTACAGAGGATGGACAGGTGTCTCAATCCTAAACGCTCTCCTTGGTACTTCTGCATCTCACATCTACATCTGTGTTATTCACAGGATTACTAAAAGTAGGGGAACAGTGTGACAAAAGAAACACAAGCAGCCACAAGGACTGGTAAGCTACAATATGTTGCCTAAACTTGAAGTTGACCTTAACATTAAATCCATATTCAGGTGAATGTACATATTTGTTTAATAACTGTAATAATGTCAGTTAAAAATCCATAGTAGCGTAAACCACCAGAGTAGCTCATACATCTGCAAAATATTATTCATTCACATAAGACAATTATCTGTTTATGTAAAATCTGTCAAACAGTGTAATATATACAGTGGTGTGAAAAGGTGTTTGCCCCCTTCCTCATTTCCTGTTCCTTTGCATGTTTGTCACACTTAAGTGTTTCGGAACATCAAACCAATTTAAACAATAGTCAAGGACAACACAAGTAAACACAAAATGCAATTTGTAAATGAAGGTGTTTATTATTAAAGGTGAAAAAAAATCCAAACCATCATGGCCCTGTGTGAAAAAGTGATTGCCCCCTAAACCTAATAACTGGTTGGGCCACCCTTAGCAGCAACAACTGCAACCAAGCGTTTGCGATAACGTGCAATGAGGCTTTTACAGCGTCCTGGAGGAATTTTGGCTCACTCATCTTTGCAGAATTGTCCTAATTCAGTTACATTAGAGGGTTTTCGAGCATGAACGGCCTTTTTAAGGTCATACCACAACATCTCAATAGGATTCAGGTCAGGACTTTGGCTAGGCCACTCCAAAGTCTTCATTTTGTTTTTCTTCAGCCATTCCGTGGTGGACTTGCTGGTGTGTTTAGGATCATTGTCCTGCTGCAGAACCCAAGTTCGTTTCAGCTTGAGTACACGAACAGATGGTCGGACATTCTCCTTCAGGATCTCTTGGTAGACAGCAGAATTCATAGTTCCTTTTATCATGGCAAGTCTTCCAGGTCCTGAAGCAGCAAAACAGCCCCAGACCATCACACTACCACCACCATATTTTACTGTTGGTATAATGTTCTTTTTCTGAAATGCAGTGTTCCTTCTACGCCAGATATACTTGGACACACACCTTCCAAAGAGTTACACTTTTGTCTCATCGGTCCACAGAATGTTGTCCCAAAAGTCTTGGGGATCATCAAGATGTGTTGTGGAGAAACTGAGACGAGCTTTGATGTTCTTTTTGCTCAGCAGTGGTTTTCTCCTTGGAACTCTGCCATGCAGGCCATTTTTGCCCAGTCTTTTCCTGATGGTGGAGGCATGAACGCTGACCTTAACTGAGGCAAGTGAGGCCTGCAGTTCCTTGGACGTTGTTGTGGGGTCTTTTGTGACCTCTTGGATGAGTCGTCGCTGCGCTCTTGGGGTAATTTTGGGCGGCCGGCCACTCCTGGGAAGGTTCACCACTGTTCCATGTCTTCGCCATTTGTGGATAATGGCTCTCACTGTGGTTCGCTGGATTCCCAAAGCTTTGGAAATGGCTTTATAACCCTTTCCAGACTGATAGATCTCAATTACTTTCTTTCTTAATTGTTCCTGAATTTCTTTGGGTCTCGGCATGATGTGTAGCTTTTAAGGATCTTCTGGTGGACCTTACTGTGTCAAGCAGCTCCTATTTAAGTGATGCCTTGATTGTGAACAGGTGTGGCAATAATCAGGCCTGGGTGTGGCTAGAGAAATTGAACTCAGGTGTGGACAACCACAGTTATAGTATGTTTTAACAAGGGGGGCAATCCCTTTTTCACACAGGGCCATGATGGTTTGGATTTTTTTTCACCTTTAATAATAAACACCTTCATTTACAAATTGCATTTTGTGTTTACTTGTGTTGTCCTTGACTATTGTTTAAATTGGTTTGATGTTCCGAAACCCTTAAGTGTGACAAACATGCAAAGGAACAGGAAATGAGGAAGGGGGCAAACACTTTTTCACACCACTGTATATAGTTGAGTCTGTACTATTAGAGTCCGAGTTATTACTAAAATACTTTATTTTAAAAGGAATTTGCCACAAAGCCAATGGCCAAAGTTTAAAAAGTTACTGATCTGGAACTAACATGTGGCATGTGAGTCAGAAAATGGTTGCTCCATCAGAGTTTTCCAACACCGTTTTATATTATTATTATTATTATAGAGGATTTAGATAGCGCCAACAGTTTACATAGCGGTGTACAACTTGATATCGTAACAGATTCTTCTTTTTTTGTACTGATTTTACTACACTGTTGATACCCAATACTGGACAGGTTAGTACACTTAAGGTGAACCTAAAAACAAAAAGTTTATGTATTGCAGCTCACCAGTCCTTGGATGTGGCAGCTGCATTTGTTTTTACTTTTAAGGCTAAATACATTTTCAGCAAGTACATACAAAACTTGTTGATCTTGCCATAAATGTAGTCTCTATGTCATTTTGAATGAAAATAAAAGAAACCTTATCTTTACTGTGTAAACTACTAGTCCCATTAATCCAATATGTATTGGAGGTGAACAGGGACAGATATGTTTGAAGTGTAGCCAGTGTGACAACAATGGATACAGTGAAAAAAAACATAGATATGAAGGGAGGAAGTGTGTTATTCACAGGATTACTAAAAGTAGGGGAACAGTGTGACAAAAGAAACACAAGCAGCCACAAGGACTGGTAAGCTACAATATGTTGCATTTTGATTTGGGCTTTAGATATGCTTTAACTGCTCTTTGCCTCCCCTTAAAGGTATACTTGTGTTAAAATGGAGGGAAGAGTAACCAGAACATAGGCTGCTGAAGGATTTGCTAGCCAATAACAGTTAGGTCTAATACACAAGTGTTAAATGCACAGACCTTTGCAGCAGTTTTACATGTTGAGAACCATAGCAGCAGTCTTCTGAGACACTCAATAAGAAAAACTGCTAAATAATAGTGAAACCTGTTACTTTTACAGTGGATCATGCACTTATTAGCAAGCATTTTGCTATGCACATACAGTATGCTTTTTCAGCCTCAATTAACACTCCCTTCTCCTGTCTGTGTACGTGGCTATAAATTGATCATGCAAGTTAATCAAGAAAACAAACTTTATTAGGAATATCTATTGATTTTACACTCTAACTTACTGGTTATCATGTAAATGTCCAGGTAAATAATTTTTAATAAACCATAAAGTATAACGGTTTATTAAATACTTTTAATGGACCAAAACTATTAAAAACTAGTAAGAAAAAAATCTGATTGTTTAACATTTAAGATCATAAACCCACAACAATTGAAAGGCAAATAAGTGGTCTAATGTGCAAGGGAAAATGTATTTAACAAAGGAATTAGCCCCAGAGCTTACTGAATCTTGTGAAGTTTTACTTTGTAAAGAATGCCCAATCACGTGCTAGGGGATTTTTTTTAAAAAACTGCATTTTTGCCAGGTCATAAGTGGATGACGGAAGCCTGCAGAATTTCCCCTCTTTCACTAAGCAAATATACTTGCAAAATTAAATTTTCCTTGCAAAGCGACCAACTCTGTTTTTTGTCTTTAGTAAATCAACCCCACTATGTACATTGTGATGATGTCTGTAAGTATAGCAATACAATAATGTACCTGGTTAATTTCAGAGCAATTCATCAGCATCATCTTCATGGGCACAAATACTGGCAACAAAGCAACATCTGATGCCAGTTCTTTCATTCTGTCAAGTTCTCTGGCATAGACTTTAAGACTGATGTCTTTTTGAGCAAGTGTTTGAAGACGCTTTTCAGTTTGAAGAGAGAGCATTTGTAGAAAAGGTTTGTACACCATGGCATATCTAAAGCACAAAAATAACATTCATTGCTAGATAAATAAAAGAACAACAAATAAAAATAATAAAACCACATTAGAGAGGACTATACAAGGCATTCAGATAGTAGGCATTTTGTTTTCAATTCAGTGCAGCATTCAATGTGCAATCTTTTTTTGTAGTAAAGTAACCTACAATTTAAAGGTGCTTTTATATAAGCTTACATGGAAACATATGGTTTTCAAATAGTTGCATAAATGATAGTAGTATGTCTCTTTTATATTATACCAATAGATACAGCTCTTAAGGGTCAGCCTTTGGTTAAACTAAGCTTTTTTCATTGTTTACAATTGACACACATTTTATTTCAGACTGCTCTTACATTTGTACTAGTAACAGCTTTACTACCTGTGATAATGTTTGTAACTCGTATCTATGTGTTTCATTGAGGACATGCTGTATACAAATAATATACATCTAAAATGTGATGCAATAGGTAAGATATGGAATGCCATGTGGTAAGATAGCTAAGAAGTCTTTTATAAGATTGGGAAACTGTTAACAACAACTATGACCAATTGCTCTGCCTCTCCTTCAGTTCTAGAAATGTGGAGGCCCAGGGTATTAACCTTGCCCAGAGGCCTTTTAATGAGTCTTCTAAGAAAAGCCTAGTATCAATAAGTAATAGCAGTTAAAGCAGGCACTGTTAGCATATTAAACTTGCGTCGGTAGCTACTCAGTTTAGAATTACTGGATAGGTAATGTGAGTATTGTAGTACTTCCAATGTTTATATTTTTGAATGCATCATATTGTTTATATGTACTCTTATGCCCAGTACACACGATCGGAAATTCCGTCAGCAAAAGTCCGATGTGAGCTTTTGGTCAGAATTTCCACCGTGTGTATGCTCCATTGGACTTTTGCTGGCAGAATTTCCGCTAGCAAAAGATTGAAAGCAGGTTCTCTATAAAAAGTTCCTATCGGAAATTCCGATCGTCTGTAGCAATTCTGAACCGCAAAATTCCTACGCATGCTCGGAAATAATTTGACGCAAATTTCGATCATGTGTACGGGGCATAAGTCATCACTTTGTGTGATGTTCTAAAGACACAAAATTTTTTTTGCGAATCATCACTGAGTAACTGTTATTATTACTTGAGGCCATTTAATCTATTTTACCAATAATCAAAGCCACTAGAAGTCTTTTACAAATGATCTCAAGAAGTGTTTATGACATTTCAGTGGAATTATATTTATTATAGACCAAAGAAGACTGCTGGTCTAAGAAACATGTAGAGTCTTTGATATAACCCAACGTATGTTCTCGCTAGATTGTGAGCTTGGATATAACTGATGAGGATTGGACTCCCACATGGAGTGAGTTTTAATACATATCAATAATGGAATGTACAGTGTTTATGGATAGGGATTACCATTTAAACTAGGGGTGTTAAATGGTATTATTTTGTACAGTTGTAATATGTATAATATGCATTTTCTTTTATAGTATATAGCAACCATTTTATACATTTTTAAGAATTTGTCATAATCAAAGGGATGTTTAACAGTCTTTGATGTGTGGATTGATTCATATTTATGGAGTACCCTAAAAGTACATTTCAGTTTCTAAACAAATAGTTAACTGGGATGGCACAGATTTGAAACTTTTGTTATTATTGCACCCATACACCTTTCTTACTGTCTTTTTGATATATACTGTACAGGGACAATACAGTATAAAACACGAAAGTGTATTTAATGAAAATCCAGTAGACTGTATCGTACATGTTTTTAACCACTTCAGCCCTGGAAGTATTGGCTGCTCAATGACCAGGCCATTTTTTGCGATACGGCACTGCGTCGCTTTAACTGACAATTGCGCGGTCATGCAATGCTGTACCCAAACAAAATTGACGTAATTTTTTCCCACAAATAGATCTTTCTTTTGGTGGTATTTGATAATTTCTGCAGTTTTTATTTTTTGCGCTATAAACAAAAAAGGGCGACAATTTTGAAAAAAAACACAATATTTTGTACTTTTTGCTGTAATAAATAGCCACAATTTTTTTTTTTTAAAAAGCTAATTTTTTCCTCAGTTTAGGCCGATATGTATTCTTCTACATATTTTTGGTAATAAAAATCGCAAAAAAAATGTATATTGATTGGTTTGCGCAAAAGTTATAGCGTTTACAAAATAGGGGATAGATTTATGGCATTTTTATTATTATTATTATTTATTTTTTACTAGTAATGGCAGTGATCTGTGATTTTTATTGAGACTGCAACATTATAGCAGACACATCGGACAATTTTGACACCATTTTGGGTCGATTGACAATTATACAGACATCAGTGCTATAAAAATGCACTGATTACTGTGTAAATGTCACTAGCAGGGAAGGGGTTAACACTAGGGGGCGATCAAGGGGTTAACTGTGTTCCCTATGTGTGTGTTCTAACTTTAGGAGATGGGACTGACTATAGAAGATGAGAGTGTTTACACACACACGTCCCTGTTCTGCCTCTCGTGCCTGCGATCGCTCGTAGCCAGTGATCATCATGACCGCCAGTAATGCGCATCGGCACCCCTGCTGTGCAGTGGGTGCACGTGTCTGCTATCCCGCTTAAAGGGGCCGACGTATAGCTGCAACGGTTCACGCCATCGTGCTGATCTGCCGCAGTATAATGATAACGGCTGGTTGGCAAGTGGTTAAATTGTGTTACCCTAGGAAAAATGAAAGTTAATAGTGTGAAAATAAAAGTAAAATGTTTATATCCCAGCTTATTAAGTCCCAAACAATGATAAAAAGCCCATCAATGCTATCACTGTTCATCTAATTCCTGAAGAAAAGTAATAAGACTTAAGAAAGAACTGGCGCTATTGATAATGAATGGTGGTAAGAAATAAAGAAAATAAATCAAAGATTTTCCTGATAAACTTCTCAATTTAAGTTATCCTTTGCCTGAGGATCTTACCAACATAAACCATGATTGTAAGGCAATCTGTTTCATCAATCTCATTGCTAGCTTGGTATGGTCTAAAATGAAAGTACCGAAACACTAGAATTCCTGCATCAAGAAGTAATTCTTGAGTAGCTATAATTAGTTAGTTCTATCTTGAAGACCAGGATGTTTTTAATCCATTCCTTGTTCTCATTTGGTTTATATGTTGTGATCCCATGTATAATAGAAGGAATGTTAACCTCTAAACACCCTTTCATACCTAAAATTTATAAATGGCTTGTTTTTTTCCATAATTTCTACTTTTATCAAGATTTTACATCATAACAACTAAAGTACACATTATATTCTATATGAATCCAACTTTCCTATAATTTTTTTTCTATTTGCTTATCACTAGTGTATTTTTGTTAATTAGGTTTACTGGCCAGTTAGGGACTGCCAAAGCAAAGAACAAAGCAACATTGATAGAGTTTGCTAAAAAGGAGCAATAGCTGGGGTTGGAAAGATCATACATTAAGATGAAAGATGAAACAGATGCAATACATGGCCAAGATCAAAGTATCCCATCAATTCATTCTGAGAGTCAAAATCCAGCTGAGCATCAGAAGCTCTGTCTGTATAATAAGGAAGGTTGACTAAAACATAAGGATTAAACAGATGAGCTGTCTCTTGCGAACACATGGCAGTGAGGCCCTGCTGATCCACTTGTAAAGGCACTTCGGAATCATACACCTGCTACTCAATACTGAACTCTACAGGAAGCTTGTCTAAAGAATACATTCTTCTAATGGAGTAAATAGCTTGGTTTAGAATCAGATTCCCAAAAGTCTACTCTTACTCATTTCCTCAATACAGCTAAGCATCTACTGAGACATCTGCATTTAAATAGGACACAATGCCTAAACACAAGAGCAAGTAACTCTAAAGCCCCATACACACGGTCGGATTTTCGCATGGATTCTGTCCGATCGGACAATGTTGTTGAAAAATCAGACCGTGTGTATGCACCATCGGACAGTGTACGTCGTATTGTCCGACGGACAAAGTCCTATCTCCTGCTGGATAGATTTTTCGACAACACGGTCCGATCACACCAAATCCGATCGTGTGTATGGTAGTCCGACCGGACAAAGTGCTACGCATGCTCAGATCACATTACAAGACCAAAGCTATTGGCTACTAGCCTCTACGTAGTCCCGTCGTAGGCAACAAACGTCACCACGTTCAGAATGATCGGATTTTCCGACAACTTTGTCCGACCGTGTGTACGCAAAACCAACATCAGACAAAGTATGACGGACATGGTCTGACGGACCTGGTCCTCGGATAATCCGCGCGTGTGTATGGGGCTTTAGGTACATTATGTAGTGTAAAATCCTTATAGACTATATTTCACACGGTACATCAATATAAATAAATTATAATAGTGGAAGAAATCTCATAACAAAAGAACTAGAAGTGAGTAAAAAATTATTTAGGGAAAGGCCTCTTCTATGATAAGGATTAGAAACCTGCATTATTCACTGTTACTTACAGCCGACTCAGGTCATGACCTAGGGGTTGCTCGGGTTGGTACACAACCAACAACACATGTTGTCCACTCTCAGTAACATATTCCTGTATGTAATAAAAGGTTCCAAGCTGCTGACAGGACTTCCAGTGTAAACTAACTCTGCTGTCCGTGCACTGTCTGATGCCACTTTGTTATAGTACATTCCACCCACTTTGTGTCTACTAAAAACATTACATAGTTAGCAGATTATGGTGACAGGTTTCTCTACTGTTCTAGTGATTGACTATAGTGGTAATGATGGAGAGTGAGCAAATTGCCTCTTTAACACTCTCTCCCCAGCCTTAGCCTGTCTTGTTCTGCTATGACATCTGAACTTGTTTGTGTGATAGTACAGTATGACTAGCCACTATAAATATAGCCATTGGCTCTGTAAAATTGAAAATAAAGCAAATATGATCATAGAAGAACAAAAATAAAATGTGACCTAATTGGAACTTACTTAAAGCTGAACTCCAGGCAAATGCATTTCGGGAGTGGTTGTACCTGCCAAAATAGTCTCTAAATTTGACCATCCAGTCCTAAAGTAGACAGCCCTGCCAGATAACATAACTGGGCCAGTGTCTTCACTTTTCTCTATATAGCAGTTAAAAGGGAATTATACACAGAAACAAAAAAATTTCAACCAAGCTGATTTTTCTATTGCTTGCAGAAGAGACATACTGGGGTTGATTTACTAAAACTGGAGAGTGCAAATACCGGTGCAGCTGTGCATGGTAGCTCTCCAACTTCAGCTTGTTGAGTTAAACTTTGACAAAAAAACCTGGAAGCTGAACCTGGTTGCGATGCACAACTGCACCAGATTTTACATTACCCAGTTTTAGTAAATCAACCCCACCATGTCTATTCTGCAATAAACGATTAATACTTGTCTGCTGGCATGCCCAGTTCAAATTTCTGATCCTGGCATCTTCCTGGTGATGGGAGTTATGGAGGCATTCCAGTACGACCAATCAAGATAGTCAAAGATCTTGAACCTTGAAGAATACTGGGAAGTGATGTAGCTGTCAGTGAGGGAGCTTGTAGACCTCACTTAGCTATAGTGAAGGTGAGTATAATTCTGTTTTAAGCAAAACAGCCAGATTACCTTTCTGCCCCTAGCCTGAAATTGCAAAATTTGGGGGCAGCAGTATGCCAACCAGATAATATCTCTCCTTCTGTCAGCATATATGCATGCGGTAGGGTCTTATTGGCTCCTTGTTATACACCTTCTATTCCAATCTCAGTTCTATGCAGGGGATTACAAGGCGGTTGATATCAGGGGAGGTTCAGATATTTACATTAGTTGCAATGTATACTTAATCACTATTTAAAGAACAAATAATATACATAGCATTAAGTTGATTTATTTAAATCTGCCTGGAGTTTACAGGAGTGAATTGCCCTTCCTATGGGTAGATTTCCTCTCACTTCCTGTTGTCTCCCTCCATTTGTAAATATGATTCATTTGTAAGTTGGATGTTTGTAACTCGGGACTGCCTGTACTAATAAGGCTTTCTATTTTTTTAATTAATTCTGTCATCATGGACTATTTTCAATTATGTGCATACCTATATAAAGTAGATAAAATACAAATGTAGAAAAAAGCTTTAAATAGTACTTACCTATTTGGACCACGCATGTTATTTTCAATCACAGCTCTTATTCTTGCCTTGGATGACAGGACAATCTCTTCATGGATTTGTATTGAACTGATGTATTTGATTTTCAGATTATCTACAGCCTGCAGAAACAAGTACCTCAATTGTTTACCTTTGAAAGCTGTAATGAGCAGGCTCTAGTTTTCTCACTAGAGACTGATTTAGGAATATTGTACCTGTTGTGATTGTCAGCATCTCGATCCTTGAGATACCGGAGAATATTAACTATTAAAATGTAAAGGTATATCATTGTAATGAAGGAACTATTTTACACAAGCTGATAAGATATTACATGTATTTAGGTGAAAAGGGTAAGTCAATCAAACGTACAAGTGAACTGTAAAGCAGACAATTTTGATTTAAGCTCTTATGTCATATGAAAATCAGAATTGAAAACCATTCTGTCTTAGACACAGGAAGTTAAAGCATAATATATGATGTAAAATGCTTAGGACAGAGGTCTTAGAATAAATAAAGCTTTGGATATAAAATATAAAGTCTCCTAGCTGTTGAAGAATATAATGTTACTTTTACTAGTGGATTATCTAACACAGAGAAATACTCACCCATGGCAGTCAACACTCAGCTCCACTTATATCCAGCAACAGAATGTGGGCAAGGATGCCTATATGATCCCATACAATGCATGATCTTTAGTGGCCATCAGGGAAAGGGGTGGTGACAAGACCAATCCCAGATCTGCAAGAATGCCAGCTTTGGGGACCAGTCATTACAACTGGAGCTGGAAGGAAGAAAGGACTGTGGATTTCTCTGTTTTAGAATATTCCCTAGTAAAATTACCACGCTTTTCTTCATTATCTAGGGAGATGAGGGAGCGTTCATTTTATTATTGACCAGAGTTAGATTATCTTCAGTAAAACTGTATGTCAAAACTCTCAGTGGATCAAAAGATATCTGGAGCAATATGTAAGTACTGTATATACTACTATGAAAGCTGTCCCTGCCTCCTAAAGCTTTGATTTGATCATTGAGGCAACCAATTGCTTCAAAAGACAAAAGTAAAGGCTTAGGGGTAGGGCAAGGTCAACATTACTTAGGTAATCTCCAGATCTGCTGATCATTGTGGCATGCAGTTATGAATAACTGTATATATGTTACTAAGATGCATAATAATAATTGCCCAGGCTAGTGTTTACCTAAACTAAGCAGATAGCTAGTGTTTACCTAAAATATGCATACTTGCCTACTCTGTGCAAGGATGTAAAGATCCCTTAGCTCCTCTTCTGCCAGTCCTATGCTGGGGTTTTCAGTTTCTCCTTCCTCCAGGCAAGTTGGGTGCTAAGGAGAGCATCAGTAAGCCATGGCCCCACTCCCTCCTCAAGGGATGTAGACTGACAGCAACTGGAGCCTTGGCCTTGCCCTCAGTGTCTCCTGTGAGACCTTGAAGTGAGAGGAGTGGTGTTGCATCCAAGACAGTTTTGGAACAGGGACAGGAGTCTGGTAAATGTTTAGGGATAAGGGTAGGTAAGACAGGTAGTGGGGTATTTTTAATTTTTTATTTACACGAAAGAGCTCTGGAATGGCATATTTTTGGCACATTGCAAGTAAGAGGTACTTGTTTACTCACAATATTGTTGTTTGGTAACACTGACATACGATATATTTTGTCTTTTCATTCAGGCATGGTCCAATATAAAACCATTCCTCTTAGCAAGCTTCGTAATGTTATTCAAATATAATTTAGAAACTCAGCCAAGATACAAAACATCATAGGCATTGTTTCCTTAGAGTGCATAATGCAGCACATGATTACATTATGTTATTTTGTTAATACACTATTTTATTTTTAATAAAAAAGGATTTTTAAGGCCAGTATTAATGCTGTTCTATAATTAACACGTGTGAATTACCTTAATACTGGAGAATGTGATTAGAGGTTATAATAACTACTAGAAACCTAGCATTACAATTAAACATTCTTTAGGATTTAGCTGCTGTAAAATCGAGCTAGGGATCTGGCCCATTTCTACAATAGTATCAACACTAATATCACAAATATTAGCTGGAGATATAGGAGAATAAAACAGGATTTCAGCCTAAACTATATTGTTTTTTGAATGCTAAATTGCCAAAACTAATACATTATGCTCAGTGCACTAAGATACAAGTCTTTGATATTCTATTTGTGATAATTTTCTCCTAAAACATGGACTCATTCATGAAATATTTAAATATTGAAAGTCTTTATTTCCTATGAATATCTATCTGAAGAGTTATTTTTCATCACCTCAAATGCCTCCCTTTCTACTTTCTTTAACAGACACCTCCTTGAAGCTCATGGTTCTAGCCAGCCTAAGGCTACCAATATTTTAAGAAGCTGTGATCCTTTGATTATCTTTGTGAATTGGCTTTTACGTCAAAATCAATGTCCCCCCCCCAAAAAAAAGTTAAATATGGTAATAAATACCATGTGCATTGAACCATTGTGGATAAGGCCTGTTGCCATGTAAGTTGTTAAATAGTTGAAGTTTTAAGCAATATAACAATTGAAAACCAAGTGCCTGTGTTTGTTTATTATATGCAGCCTTGAAGGCATCTACATCACATTAATCAGCAATACTGATTTCTTGTGTGAGCTCTAGAGAAAAGCAAAAGGACCACTTCTTGCAGGCTGCCGACCCATCAATATGCAGAAACCATTCAAATCTTGCAAGTCATGAAACCATTAGGTTTTAATTATCAAGAATTTTGGGAGGCGGTGGCTGAATAAATCTACTGGTAAATAAATGTTATATTAAAATCATACATGGATATGTTTTTTAAAATTATGCTCATATAACTTAAAATGTTATATAAATGTAGAATTGTGAAATAAATGTAGAATGTGCTCCAAAGAGTGAAGCAGCAGCAGCTCTGTATAGGAAATTGGTTTGTTTAACACGTCTGCAATTCCTTTTGGTTGCTCTTACCCCAGAATATTTTTTTGGATTCGTAATTGCAGCCAAGCATTTACATTGTTTTTGATTATCTCTATGGTCTTGTATTTAGCTTATTATGAAATTGTGCACCCTTTGTCCCTGCCCTGCGAAAGCCTTCTACATATAGTAGCATAAGTTTGGTACTCTCTCTGCAAAGAAAATAGCCCCATATGATCTCCTCCCTGTTATTAACATTAACAATTAAAATTTTTACTGACCAGGCTAACAAAAATACCAGTCAGATGGCATCAATAGCATAGGCAACATTATTTTAAGATTGGTCAAATCATTATGGATAACAACCTTGTATTTATTCTAAAATATTTTGTCAAAAATCAATCCAAAAGGTTCCTTGTGGTATGGTGCAATTAAGCATGAACATTGTACCATAGCATGCATCCTGAGCATGCAATGTATACAAAAATATAATTTTAAACAGTATATATCTTAGAGGAAAGATACTTCAGAATCTTGGTCCCCTAGCAAGAACATAACACTCCTATGGTTTATGACAATGTGTTACACCCATTTTTTTACCTATTTAATTACTTGAGTATCTAATTTCTGTCCCTATCCCAGTATTGTTCTTGTCCAGTCCAGTCTCCTAAGCAGTTTTGCAAATAATACAGTTCTATGAAGGCTGAAAAAAACAATGTCTCCTTTCCTTTCCATTCATCTAATTGATTGGGAAACATGAATGGCATGGATTTGTAACACATTACCTGGAAAAGAAAAGTCTCAATTCTTGCCATCTGCTGGACACTGATAACCAAACTATCCACTGTGTTGTCAAAGCCACAGACAATCTCTTCAACGGATGGATTAAAGCTGACAACCGATTCTTTTAAAAATGGTTTCTGTGAAAGCAAAAACATTATTTCTTTTTTATTTATTTTATATTTCTGCAATGAATGTTTAAATAAGTCTCATGTTTCCAATATACGTGGTTTTATACAGGGACCAGTCCAGTCGACATTCTATAGAAAAAGACAATGTTACTATCCATACGAGCAGCCTCACACACAACTTTAATGAGTGTATAAACCAGGAATATTAAATATTCTTTATTGAAAACTAGGAAGTTTGTTTACATTAATTGCCAATCGTATACTTTTTTATTAATTTATTATGAGGATTGGCAAAATTGTTATCATAACCAGGTTTAAACATCTAGATTCACTGATTCATCAGTAGTAGCCTATTATGCCTCCTAGTCACATGAAAAAAAGTTTTTATTTTCACAGTTTATAATTGTCAAGAGTCAGTAGGCTGCACACAGAGGAATAGACTTTTGAGCAGACTAGAGGAACTAGCCTATGCCTGGTAATCCACTCATTAACGTATGGGAAGAAACAGCCATTTCATTGTTGAAGTAAATTTTTTCTTTAATTTGTGCTTGTCATAACATGACAGCCTAAGGATCACCTAAGGAATGAGGCTTTACATAATCTTTATGGCTTTAGCTAGACAAAAGCCTACTAATTGACAGGTGAAATATGCCTTCTACTCACAAATCTTAAAAGTTTATATCACCAAAAGCAAAACCAATTAAACAAGACCTTAAGTTGTTTTACTGCTTAACATTTATAAGGCATTAAAACACAGGATGGCAAAGTGGTGCTGTTTTATTTCAAGCCAAGAAACAGTTTAAAAGAGAAATCAATGCAAATAGGTTGACTAACAAGGAGTTCTTCTGGAGAACTATGGTACATTTTCAATATTAGAGAACGTGAACATGTCAGACATTTTAAACTTTTAAAAGTAAAAGACTTGCCTAGGAGCGGACATTGGAAGATATCTGCTATTATTTATTGTCAAAAAGCCCTCCTTTCTGATTTAAAGCCATTTCATTATCAGAGACTTAATATTCTGGGCTAAGTTCTGACCTGTTCAATAACAATAACTGCAATGATCACTGTATTCTCAGTATTCTCACTAGACAGGGCATGATAGCTGGGTGTAACTTAATCCTACATTTTTTTTTTTTTTAAATCAAATAGGTGCAAATAGGGGGGTTTCTAGCTAACAAATGTAAAATGGACTTACAGCTTGTGGACAGTTTTCCTCCAACTCTAGTGTGTAACTAAGACCTTGATCTGTTTTTGATGGACTGTCTCTCCAATTTGGTGATGAGCCACTAGTTCCTGGGTGAAGGAGGAGTTTTGTAGAGGCAGTGGGAGAGAGAGAGAGAGAGAACCTGGTCCCTGCAGCGGTTAGTGAATAATGCCTTGCCATGTGAGAAGCCATGGCCAAAAATGATAATGGCCTGATGACCAATCTAAGGTTATTGTAAGATAATTTGTTGTGGGAGACTCCACATCACAATATGTACACTAGTAAGTGAATCTTGGAGACCCATGGAAGTAATAATGTTAAAACTTTGTTTTCCAGTTCCAGTAAGGGCCTAATAGATGTATCAAGATGTTACAATTTCAGAAGTTACAAGTTAGAAGCAAAAGCAGAGACAAGTTTATTGTCTACAGTGGGACTTTGAAAAGAACTTGTGAGCTGGGCTAAGAAGTGAGTAGTGTAGAGGAAGTAACAGAAAAGCTGTCCGCAAACATTAGTGGAAGGTAAGACATGCATCAAGCACTGTGTTATCCTGTAAGCTTGGCTCAAACAATTATACAGGTAAAATTAAAAAAATTAAAATTAAAAACATAAATAGGTAGAAAAAAAAGAAAAAAACAATTAGTTGATGACACAACTTTTAGTGTCAATAGAGAGGCTTCCACGTGTTGAAAGATGGTGACTTATGTGAATTCAAAATATAAGGTGACAAGTGCTTGTAGAAATCCCTCCACCGGGAAGATTGCAGGCTTACCAGACTGTGGAGAAAACTCGCATGTGGCTAATACCCAGCCAGGGCCTTGACTTCCACTACAGCTCGTCAGCGCCCCTCGCGGTATCCGGAAAAGCTGTTAACTTCAGATGCAGCAAAGCGTTGGACTCGCCACCAATAATAGGTTGTGGCCTATGTATAGCATAAGCTCATATTATGGATCTCATATACTCTTTGGTAGCGCGTGTGATAAGGAAAGTTGTAGCCCTTCTCTACCATCCGAGCGCTTCTCCTCCCTTTCAGCGGTTATTCACCGCGCACTGGAAACAGGGATGTGCCTTCGCGTTGGGACCACTGTCCTTTCCACGCCGTTAGTCCAGCATATGTCTAAATGCGGGTCAATAGCCAAGTCTCCGATCCAATATAATCACCGGGGGAAAAGGGGGGAAAAAATGCTTCCAATGGTGAAGTATATCAAAACATGGGGACTTTATTCAAAACAAAAATAAAAATTGGACTCTTAAAAGATAAAAATGTTCAAGTAGGCAAACATTAAAATGGCGTCCAAACGCCGATCTCACATCACTTCCGGTTCACTGCTTCCGATCCCTCCCTACATGTTACGTCATGTGACTTCATCAGGGGACTGATGAAGTCACATGACGTAACATGTAGGGAGGGATCGGAAGCAGGGAACCGGAAGTGATGTGAGATCGGCGTTTGGACGCCATTTTAATGTTTGCCTACTTGAAAATTTTTATCTTTTAAGAGTCCAATTTTTATTTTTGTTTTGAATAAAGTCCCCATGTTTTGATATACTTCACCATTGGAAGCATTTTTTCCCCCCTTTTCCCCCGGTGATTATATTGGATCGGAGACTTGGCTATTGACCCGCATTTAGACATATGCTGGACTAACGGCGTGGAAAGGACAGTGGTCCCAACGCGAAGGCACATCCCTGTTTCCAGTGCGCGGTGAATAACCGCTGAAAGGGAGGAGAAGCGCTCGGATGGTAGAGAAGGGCTACAACTTTCCTTATCACACGCGCTACCAAAGAGTATATGAGATCCATAATATGAGCTTATGCTATACATAGGCCACAACCTATTATTGGTGGCGAGTCCAACGCTTTGCTGCATCTGAAGTTAACAGCTTTTCCGGATACCGCGAGGGGCGCTGACGAGCTGTAGTGGAAGTCAAGGCCCTGGCTGGGTATTAGCCACATGCGAGTTTTCTCCACAGTCTGGTAAGCCTGCAATCTTCCCGGTGGAGGGATTTCTACAAGCACTTGTCACCTTATATTTTGAATTCACATAAGTCACCATCTTTCAACACGTGGAAGCCTCTCTATTGTTGGACTAGATCGACTTCATAGTCGGTTTTGGACTTTAAATTTCAATTTTTATTTTTATTTGTTATTTTTATTTTTATTTTTAATTTTTTTGTGTTTTTGGGTCACTACATCAGTCTAATTTGACATGTATATTTTTTGCTTTATTTAATTTAGTTTTTGTCCAGCGCAATTTTTTCCTTTTATACAATTATACAGGTAAGTTCTATCACCGATAACTACAGGTACAATATTATTAGGGGCAGGCTCCCTAATCTGCCTCCTTGAATATTTTGCTGAACAGCAAGTGGCTGTTGGGGCAAGGAGACGCACACAGACATCATAGCTCATTCAGCTTGAAATAATATGTCATGTACACAAATCTGAGGTCAGATGATTCAATTTGTCTGCAATACATAGGTAAATATGCTTTCTTTTTAAACATACTTACAATTAACCATTATGTTTGGGAAACAGAGCTGCTGTAAAGTAGGCCTAGAGTTATATATAGTTTTTTACTCAGAGAAGTACTTCCTGTACAAGGGCGAGGCCCTAGGATGGTAGAGCCATAAAAACCATTTTACCTGTGCAACAATCTTTATCTTAATGGCTGTGTGCACCCATTGTCACATGAATCAGCTCTCTGTCACTTGCAGAACATTACATTGTATATTTAAGTAATGGCTGGAGGAGGAGAGACTGGAGAAGTGCCTGCAGTAAACTGATGACATCATAATTCATTTGCCAGATGTTTTCTCTGAAGCAGATATTGAAAGACTGGCTGTTCCTAGCCACAGTTACTTGGCTACAGCTCAAAATATAATTTCATAAAAAAATGTCACAAGTTGTGACACTTCAGTAAAACAAAGGTACTGATAGGTCTACTTTAATAGCATAGCAAACAAATGGCTGTATTTTATATTTGTATGCACCATGAAGTATTTTCCCTGTTTAGCTTACATAAAAATGCTCCAAAGCCATCTGTATTTATGGCTCTGCAAATAGGCTTGATTTCTACCAAAGATTTAGTGCCAGGATTCTGATAGGAATGACAGAAGTTAGTGTTGCATGACACTGTCAACATACATATTTATGCCTTCTGTGAAAACAACAATTTGTAATTCATGCCATCAAATGGATTTTTTTTCACGTTCACAGACTAAGTGCCATTATTACTTGAAAACAAAAAAGACTGTCACATATTTCATGTGTCAGGCATGTACTCAGTGTATAAAACATACAAAGAGAAATAAAAGCACAGATTATCATTAAGCTGTCAGTCTGGACAATTTGGGAAATAATATTTACATCTATGAAGAAGACAGTCAGGAGAACTCGAAAGAATGGAATTGTGTATGCTAAGGCATAAGCTTGTAGATTATTATTTACATTCCTTTTTTTTAGTTACATCTAACTTTACTATTTAGAAATTAATTTGTAGCATTTTAATTAATCATATACGCAGTATGTTTGTTTACTGAACAGTATGGGGTTTATTTAAAGGCAAATAGACTGTGCACTTTGCAAGAGCAGTTGTTCCAGAGTTTAGTAAATGAGGTAAAGATTCACTTTGCAAAGAATACCCAATCACGTGCAACGAAAATATGCACATGATTGGATGATGAAAATCAACAGATCTTCTGCTCATTTACTAAGCTCTGGAGCAACTACCCTTGCAGAGTGCAACTGCACATTTTATTTTCCTTTAGTAAACCAACCCATATGAGTCTACTACTTAACTGCTTCAGTCCCAGAAGATTTTACCCCCTTCCTGACCAGAGCACTTTTTGCGATTCGGTACTGCGTAGCTTTAACTGACAATTGCGTGGTCGTGCGATGTTGCACCCAAACAAAATTGACGTCCTTTTTTCCCCACAGACATAGCTTTCTTTTGATGGTATTTTATCACCTCTGCGGTTTTTATTTTTTGTGCTATAAACAAAAAAAGAGCAAAAATTTGGAAAAAAACACAATATTTTTTACTTTTTGCTACAATAAATATCCCCCAAAAATATATAAAAAAATATTTTTTCCCTCAGTTTAGGCCGATATGTATTCTTCTACATAGTTTTGGTTAAAAAAATTGCAATAAGCCCATATTGATTGGTTTGCGAAAAAGTTATAGCGTCTACAAAATAGGGGATCGTTTTATGGCATTTTTATTATTTATTTATTTTTTACTAGTAATGGCGGCGATCTGCAATTTTTATCGGGACTGTGACATTATTGCTGGCACATTGGACCATTTTGACACATTTTTGGGACCATTGGCATTTATACAGCAATCAGTGCTATAAAAATGCATTGATTACTGTAAAAATGTCACTGGCGGGGAAGGGGTTAACACTAGGGGGTGATCAAGGGGTTAATTGTGTTCCCTAGAGTGTTTTCTAACTGAAGATGGGGACTGTGTAGGGGAGATGACAGATTGCTGTTCATACCCTGTTTGAATAGAAGATCTGTCTCTTCTCTCCTTATAGAACCGGAAACTGTGTTTACACACACAGATAGCAGTGTCAGCAGTGGACGTGGGAGCCCGGCGGTAATTGTGACTGGGCACTTGCATCGGCTGCGGGGGCGTGCAGTAGGCGCGTGCGTGTGCCTCCAGCGGTGCGCTACCCTAGTGGCCACAGGTTGATGCGACGTAACATAACGTTGCTTTACCCAGCCGTGCCATTCTGCCACAGTACAACTGCAGCGGTTGGTCAGCAAGTGGTTAAATTAACTATAGCAAATAACATTTTTTCACTTTCCATACACGATTAAAAAAACACAGATAAAGGGTGTTTTGCAGGAATTCAGACATACAGTATGGATATTGTGAGGAGACATTTTTACACACATCTGACTATCTGTCTCTGAGCTCAAATTACCTCTTATAAGGAAAAAGGTGCTACCTTAGATACAGTACAGTGTGAAGTATCTATACAGCTTTGGGCACACCATATCCAAATGTCTGATTATCTGAAGAGCGGTGGTGAGCAATTTCTCACAGATCTCATTTCTCTTGCCACTTACAGATGCCAATTCTCTAGCTGCTTCTCAGTTTTCTACTTAACTATATTTCAAGTTGGCAACAAGTGCTTATTGTACACCATATCATTTTGCAACTTTTTTCATTTAAAACCACTTGCTGACTGCCTAATTAGGAAAATACATCACTACTTTGACGTTTAATACCGGGGTCACAGCTGCAGCTAGATACCATAACCCAGTATAATTTTTTTCCCTCAAAAGCCAGTCTTTGTGATAAAAGTGGGGCAAGTGGCGTATTTGCTGCTGGATCACTTTTAGAAGGAAAGCAGTGGGGGGGAGTCCCCCGCCACTTTCCTGTGGTTCCTGGGCTTGCCTGGGCGATTGGTAGATCAGGGAACCAATCTGGCGCTGGTGGCTGGGCACAGAGATGAACAAAGGAAAGATGACCTCTGCTCATCTCTATGACCTAGGAGGACCCGAGTGACATCATGACGTCACTTCTATAGAAGTACGTAATAGTGGTATGTAAACAAGGCCATTTTTTTAAAGCAAAAGTTTTTTGATCTTTTGCTTTAAAGGGTAGAGGAGATATTTGGGATCTTTTAGACCCCAGATCTCTCCATAAAAAGGACCTGTCATGCTGTATTGTTATCGCAAGGGATGGTTACATTAAAAGTGATCAAAAATTTTTTTTTTAAACGGACAGTGTAAAAATTTAAAAAATGTAATAGAATAAATTACTTTTTTTCAAAGAGCCCCATCCCCGCATGCTCGCGCACAGTGTTTTCGAATCACACATGTGAGGTATTGCCGCGAACGTCAGAGGGAGAGCAATAATTCTGGTACCAGACCTCCTCTGTAACACTAAACGGGTAGACACATCACATATGCCAGTGACTCACTACTATTAATGCACTGGTTAGTTATGTAGAGATTGGTTAAACCTGTATAGGTTGCTGACCACATATGCAAATAACTCTAGCTAGGCATAAACAACTTTTTGGGGATAATGTTACAAGAGGACCAGGCAGCTTAAACACAGGATCTTTATTACAAAATATATAATTACAAAATCCTGGGTTAAAGAATTCCACCTTCACCTCCACCTCAGTTGTGATTTAAAAAAATATTCATCTTGCATAGACGACCATCTAACTGTTAATACTCCTGCATACTTCTGACAGGTATTGGTAGATCCATGAAATGTTTCCCAAAAAATTGCATTTGAAAAACCGCTGCGCAATAACCGTGTGACATAAAAAATTCCAAACACCGCCATTCTCTAAGGTCTCTCCATGAATGTGCAGTATGTAAATACAACTGCACCATCCAAGGCAACGTTGTCTCTTTTTTTAATTCTGAGGTGGCGGTAATGGTGGACTATTTTAACCCAGAATTTTGTAATGATATATTTTTGTAATAAAAATCCTATATTTACGCTGCCTGGTCCTCATGTAAAATCCTTGTTTTGGGGTACCTTATCTCCAAAATGATTTTTTTTTAAAGCATGACATGTTAGGTATCTATTTACTCGACTTAATATCATCTTTCATATCTTACAAAAAAAATGGGGTACATATCATAATTGTTTTTTTATTATTCATTAAAGTGAAATGTTTCCCAAAAAACTGCATTTGAAAAACCGCTGCGCAATAACCGTGTGACATAAAAAATTTTAACCACCGCCATTCTCTAAGGTCTCTGCTAAAAAAAAATATAAAATTTTGGGGTTTTAAGTCATTTTCTTGCAAAAAATACAGATTTTTACTTGTGAACAACAAGTGCCAGAAAAAGGCCTGGTCAGCAAGTGGTTAAATAAGCCCACATTATTGAAGTAGAATTCCAGACAGCAATTATAATCTTGATGTGTCAATTATTTTTCCCACAAAGATGCTTTACTTTACTCTCTTAGCTCCAAACAGTCTACATGTTGCACAGTTCAAAAACTTTTCCTCCTGAAATCCAGGTAAGAATAATCAACATTCCAACAGATGACTAGAAGAAAAAGAAGGCTGTTTAAAAATGTTCTATATTTGTGCCCTTTCTTTACCCATTCTACTGATTGGCCAGTGAAGGAACAATAGGACACAGGTAATGTTACTCCTGTTTCCTCCTCACATGCAAGCATGTTAATTGTGTTAGATATGCAAAGAATAGCTCTCTAATTGCACCAAAGTACTGGCCTTTTCCTTCCTAGTTTTGCTGGGCAGGGGATTACAGTTAACTAATGTAAAATCATATTTAAAAACATTTAAATGAATGAATTCATAATTAGAACAAGAGTTTTTTCTTATAGTAGTGATGAAATAATAAAATGTACATTTTAAAACATACCAAAAATAGTAAAATAAGATAAGGGTTCTCTGGGAGCCAAACATCATCTGGTGGGTAATTTCCTTCATAATGAATCCCTTCACCATACATTTCAACCATTTTCACAAGATCAGTAAGGGACACTTCTACTATTCTTCGCTGAAGATTGGACATTAGTGTCGCCAAACAGCAAAAAAAGTGATCCATCTTTTTCCTCTGTAACTTCTGGTAAAAAAACAAATAAAGCACAAAAATGTAAATCATACCACTGTATTCATGTTGTTGCAAATAAAAGTGTTGTGATGTGATATATATATATATATATATATCTATATATATATATCTATATATATATATATATATATATATATATATATATATATATATAGAACACATCACAACAGTGACATTGTACAAGTGAAACATATATATACAGGCATACCCCCGGTTTAAGTGTCCCTACAGAGCTTTACCATCCTATTCAAAAAGAATGGGCTGCTCAACACACATTAAAGTACTGGTATTAACAGGTCCCTAATGAAATCACTGGAGTTTACGCTATGAAAATAATAAAGTAACAGGGCATAATACTTAATTTTATTATCTAAAAATTCTCATGTGATGCATATGGAACTCATATGGAACTCATAAGAGTGAAACCTTTAAAAAAACATTAGGTTAAATGTAATCTAGCCTTAACATAGCTGTGTCACTTCTCCACCTGAGATTTGTAGGTCTGTGCATGTGTCACAGTTTTTTTAGGGTTTTCTGTCTGTTGGACATTTCATCTATTTTAAATTATGTATGAAACAGGAGCATACAGACGCTACCTCATGAGACATTTGGAGTCAGCAGAGCCAACAACTCCTGTGAGGGGATCCTATAATTCTCTAGCACAAATGCAAAAATCTTCACTACAGTAAATGTACATGGAGAATATTGTAAAAGAATACAATTTATAGAATACATGCTATGCATTTTTCATGGTAGACTTAAAACGATGCAATGTTTCTTTATCTTTATACATATGTAGCAAATCCAGCTCAGAATACTAATCTCTAACAGATAATCTGAAAAGTGACTGGATTAGTTACAAGTTATTTAGGGGGAGTCCCAGCAGCTTTGGAACACTGTGGTGATATTCATAGACACATTTTATTTTATTTTTGATAAACCAAATCGAACTGAATCATCAAAATTCTGCTCAAATCATTTCAAGTTCAGTCCAACATGGTAAGTACAATAGTGACAAAATAAAAAAAGTGGGGATTAAACATGATCCAAAGAGTACAATAGGATTTGCATTCATTTGAAGTAAATGTGCAGCTCAGAAATCCTAAACTGTAGAATGATAACCACACTGAGCTGCCACTATGTCCTCAGTTATGCATTGTATGGCTCTTTCAACAGACACAGCATTAAAATTTTTACAACCATTTTTTACCTACATGACTTAAACCTTTTTAGACCTATGGGGTTATTTATTTAAGTGGCCAAAGTGGAGTAATCCAAAACAACTCATCAACACATTACACTAATGAAAAATGTAATCCTGAACAGCTTCTATGAAAGCCTTTCCCCAGAAGGAACCCCAAAATGTATTTCAGGTCTCACAGAACCCCTGCTTAAATAAACTTATCAGGGTTGAAAAATGTTCCATTGGTAGTCAGTAGGAAGAATGAAACCCTAATGCCGCGTACCCACGGTCGAAATTCGCATCAGAAAAAGCTCTGATGGTTTTCCCGTTGGAATTCCAACGGAATTTCGCTCAAACTGTCTTGCCTACACACGGTCACACCAAATTCCGACGGTCAGTAACACAGCGGCATAAAGCACGTTCTACAGCACTATAAAAGGAAGTTTAATGCTTCGTGTCGGAATTGCATACACGCGATCAGAAAATCCGAAAGAAAGGTTTTCCGTCGGAAAAATTGAGAACAGGTTGTCAATTCAAAGTCCGTCGGAAATTCCGACAGAAAAAGACCGATGTGCATACACACGGTCGGAAAATCCGTTGACAAGCTCCCATCGGACTGTTTCCATCGGAAATTCAGACCGTGCGTACGCGGCATTACAGTGGTGGTCAAAATGCTACCTTACAGGCAACTAAAAGGGCCATTGGTGTCCTGCTGCTGGCTCAATGAAGTTGTGTTGGCCCTGGAACTCTGCAGGCACCATCAAATGAGGGAGTGACTCAAGTAACATCTAACAACCTCTAACAACAACAGACCCTGCTAGAGAATGGCTATGATTTTTCAGACTTTGCACATCATCAATTAGTGCTTTAATTCTCCAAATGAACTTGTTGGAGTCAAAGCTAAATCTGTATTTTAAATATGGATGTATATCTGCAATGGTTTATTCACTGCTAGTTATTTTATTTATTCATATGTTTATTCTACTAAAACAAAACCAGAAACATTTTATAAACCTCTACCTAAGCATAGCTATACACATAGCAAGCACGTCTTCGCAAGAAGTCTGTTGGGTCGTCACAAATTACACTGGTTAATTTTAGTTGCCCTAAATTGTCTGACACAATTAAAAGGTTCAGTCCTTTCAAATGTGTCATTTGTTAGATATAGGTGCTGTCTGGTGCACTAGGACACCCAACAGCATATATTTATTGCGTGCACTAGCAGCAAAATCAAGACACTATATTATTAGATAAGAGTCCAAATATCTCATCACTGAAGTCCTGAACCTGTCCTTACTCGTTGAAATCTGCAAAATGCCTATTTATCAATTTTGATTCTTTAACAAACCCGATCAGTCTGAATGCTACCTTTTACAACCAATGATGTCTTTAACATCAGAGTTCTAACTCCTGGACATTGTGCTAGTTTGTTAATACAGCACTGACAAGACTGCCTCAGAACTGGCACAGAGGTTGGGCAGTCAGAAAGGAGTTTAATTGGGCCTCCACTGCTAAATAGATGAGCAGTATCTGTAGCAAACAAGAGCTGTGCAGACAGATTTCCTTAAGGGTTATCATCTTGGTTAGTTTCAAATTATTAAAATAACAGCATTTCTTGCCACCAAATTTTAACATTTAACAGGGATATTTGCAATTTCTTAATATTGGTTGATAGATCTGTTGAATATTTATATTGCTATTTCTCTCTCTGCTCTTTGACTGTAATTGACAACTCTCCCCAGGGTGGAAACTGGGAAGTTGCAAATCAATAATTCCATTGACAGCAGGCCCTCATCAATAGCTGTTTGTACTTGCTTCAGCTTTTGTGACCAGTATCAAAGCAAGACCAATCCTCAAGCTTTAGTATAGCAGAGGCTTGGAAAAATACATGTGGAATTATTACACCCCAATCCCAATCCTTTCTCAGATAATAGTCAGAATGTGTGTGTAGTTCTCCGCACTGACAGAAAAAAAACTGACACAAACAGCATAAACAGAGAGAGCAAACCACTACTTTTGTAGTGGAGAAAACTGAATTTCAGCTGCCCTGCCTGCTTGGAATCAGTGCAATATTTTTGCAGTACAGGTCAAACCAGGCACACATGCTAATCTGATGATTTAGCATGGACAAAATTGACTATATTCTCGATGAGCCAAATGCCACATCGTCTGCCTTCTATTTACTGCACACACTATACAGTATATCTGCCTATCAGTCAGTGTGTTTGCTCTTTTCTCACCTGTTCTTGGTTCAAAAAAATCCCTGTTTAATAAGGAGTCTCCATTATCACTGTGACTGTTCAGCTAACCTGCCACCTGGGTTCCCTTCCACCTATCTTTCTAAACCTTAAGGTTCCCTTTTTCTAGATTTTCCAGCCTACGTCTACCCTGTAAAATGTCCAATGCAAATATTTCCCAATACCTAATACAAAAAGGCAGCAAAGAGAATCAAACTATAAAATTCTGAAAAGCAAGAATCATTGTTTGCTACAATTGGTAAGCGGAAACTTACTAATTGGTATTACTGACCCAAGCAAGCAATGAATACCATTGCTCGGTAATTTTACATTATCAAACTATGTTGCATTCGGCTAACCATATTGATCAATGCCATCCAACTTTTGTACAAACATGTACCACCCAGAGAAGAAGTTTGTCTCCCCTATTTTGCAAGCTATCTTTAACACAAAGACATATATGCTGATCTATATCTTGTTGGTCAATGTCAATGCACCAATAGTATATCCTTAAAGTCATTTCTCCAAAGCAAGGAGGTAAAGGGAGTTTTCTCATTGTTCTTGAAAAAAAATGTGTCTCTAACATCTCCATAAAAAATAGAAAAAAGTCCTAGAAAATAAAACATGTTTCTACATTTAACAAAATGCGTGTATTGTTAAGTTTTTATGCCAAGTACAGTTTTTATATAACATATCATAATTAACGTCCAACATGAGATACCAATAAAAGAACATGCTTACCTCATCGTGTGGCATCTCAGATTCTATGTTCTCTCTGTATTGAATCACAATGTCACAGCAGTCTCTAAGCCATGTCTTTTGGAGTTCTTCAGATTTCTTTATGGCATCACTTCTTATGTGATTTATGAACTTGTTTATCTTCATAGGCACAAAATGCATAAGGCTGTCAATATCAAGTAGTCTAAAGTTTGCATACCTAAAAACAAGGACAAGACAAGCTTTAAAATTGTTGTGTGTGTGTGTGTGTTTATACAAATTATGAATCTACAGATCTAGGTTAGCAAAATATTTTTGCATGATGTTTATGTTACATATTCATTGCCTTCCTCCCAGAGATTATGACTTTTCCCTTCATCTCACTGTTTGCAGACAATTATATATCAGACTGAGTCATGGGACTTGCAGCATTATCACCATTTTTTTTTTTTTTGTTTTACAAATGGATTTCTGATTCCCTTTATAGCATGCAGTTGCAATAAAAACTGGAAAATGAGCAAGGCTCAAGAGACTTTGCAGCTCATATATGAGTACCTTGAGACTCTGAGCTGATCTCATTTTTTTCCCTCCCAGGGTCTAAATATTGAAATTAGAATGGTAACATTTATGGGGCAGGAAAACTGAATTTACTGTGTTACCAAAGCTGCATTATTTTACAAAAAATATTACAGGGTATAGAGAACATTTTAAAACCAAGAGATGCTAGAAATATACTAAAATATAGCTTTTTCCAACAAAAAAAAAATAACCTAGTATATGGTTTAAGTGGAGAATAACTCATGGTAACATACATATTTATGTCACGATTACTACACTGAGCAAAATTGTAAACGCTACACTTTTGTGTTTGCCCCTATTTATCATGAGCTGAACACAAAGATCTATGACTATTTCTATGTACACAAAAGGCCTATTTCTCTCAAATATTGTTCACAAATCTATGTAAATCTGTGTTAGTGAGCACTTCTCACTAGGAATTAGGAATGTCCACCAAAGCTGTTGCCCTTGAATTGAATGTTCATTTCTCTACCATAAGCCGTCTCCAAAGGCGTTTCAGAGAATTTGGCATCCAACTGGTCTCACAACCGCAGACCACGTGTAACCACATCAGCCCCACATCCAGCATCTTCACCTCCAAGATTGTCTGAGCCCAGCCACCCAGACAGCTGCTGCAACAATCAGTTTGCATAACCAAAGAATTTCTGCACAAACTGTCAGAAACCATCTCAGGGAAGCTCATCTGCATGCTCGTCATCCTCATCGAGGTCTCGACCTGACTGCAGTTCGTCATCGTAACCAACGTGAGTGGGCAAATGCTCACATTAGATGGTGTCTGTGGAGAGGTGTTCTCTTCATGGATGAATCCTGGTTTTCACTGTACAGCGCAGATTGCAGACAGCATCTATAGCATTGTGTGGGTGAGCCGTTTGCCCATGGTGGCAGTATGGTTATGGTATGGGCAGGTGTATGCTATGGACAATGAACACAGGTGCATTTTATTGACGGCATTTTTAATGCACAGAGATACCGGGACGAGATCCTGAGGCCCATTGTTGTGCCATTCATCCATGACCATCACCTCATGTTGCAGCATGATAATGCACAGCCCCATAAGGATCTGTACACAATTCCTGGAAGCTGAAAACATCCCAGTTCTTGCTTGGCCAGCATACTCACCAGACATGTCACCAGTTCAGCATGTTTGAGATGCTCTGGATCGGCGTATACAAAAGCGTATTCCAGTTCCTGCCAATATCCAGCAACTTCGCACAGGCATTGAAGAGGAATGGACCAACATTCCACAGGCCACAATCAACAACCTGATCAACTCTATGTGAAAGAGATGTGCTGCACTTTGTGAGGCAATTGGTGGTCACACCGGATACTAACTGGTTTTCGGACCCATCTGACCACCCCAATACAGTATAACTGCACATTTTAGAGTGCCCTTTTATTGTGGCCAGCCTAAGGCACGCCTGTGCAATAATCGTGCATCTAGATATCCCTCACCTATGAGGTGGATGGATTATCTCGGCAAAGGAGAAGTGCTCACTAACACAGATTTAGACAGATTTGTGAACAATATTTTAGAGAAATAGGCGTTTTGTGTACATAGAAAATGTCGTAGATCTTTGTGTTCAGCTCATGATAAATAGGGTCAAACACAAAAGTGTTGCGTTTATAATTTTGCTCAGTGTAGTTACCCATATATAAACCAAAATAATTCTAGAAAATATGGTATGTGAATTAGTTTTTACCACTATGCAAATAAACATAAATGGGTTGAATCCTGCACATACACAGTGCAGGAAATGATAATAGTTACAGCAAAGAAAAGTGGGTGTTGTCCACAGCAAACAGTAGTTCACTTGGTATTTTGTACTTGAAAATGTAGGCTGATTGGTTACTATGGGCAACTCAGATATTTTTCTTTCCTTTGAAAAAAAACAACGTACCAATTTGAGGTAAGTTATTTGCTTTACAAATAAGGCAAACGGTGAAATATGTTTATTCCTTCAAGTATATGCATGATGATTTGCCTTGCAATCATACAATTCATCAACTGTGATTATCCAGATTTCTAAACTGTGTGATTTTCTGCTAATAGCTAGACACCATGAAATTATTAGGGCCAATCTAAAAATGATGGATATCAGATTTCCATGTTTTAATCATTACTATTCTTAATGTGGAGTTTGTTTACTGAGTTCATTTGCCGGAGTGGAATTAAAGTTTCAAGTGATACCGATGTACAAGTTAAGAAATATTTATTGGATCTTTCTGTGCATGTGTTCATGTCATCATAAATATAATAAAACAACAGACCAAGAGCAGAGTTTAATACAACATAGACAATAATGGTTAAAGTAACCCCCACCAGGTATGTAAGAAGCAATAATAATCATACTTTGTATAGAAGTGAAGCAACACTTTAGACATGACTGGATGTGTGATGTGCAAGTTGTTCTTCAGTTTGACATATGCTGCTTTAACACTTTCATGCCATGGAAACTGGTGCCGTCCAGCGCTGTTAGATATCTTGACAAACAAAAAAAACACAAAAATATAAATTTACATCAAAGTTGTACTAGGTGTAGGGTTTATTTTATTTAATCAACTTATACACAGGGACATGACCACAAGCTAACAGAGGAAAGGTCAAAATTAACCCTAGAGATTATTCTTATTAAAAGAAGAGGAGATGCTTTTCAGCAGAGGTAGTCAACCAACAGTAAGTGAATTTAAAATGCTTGGAATATATTTACCTATAAACTCACATAATATATATATTAATCACTTCAGCCCCAGAAGATTTGGCTGCTCAATAACCAGGCCATTTTTTGCGATACGGCACTGCAACATTTTAACTGACAATTGCACGGTCATGCAACGCTGTACCCAAACAAAATGTATGTGCTTTTTTCCCCACAAATAGAGCTTTCTTTTGGTGGTATTTGATCACCTCTGCAGTTTTTATTTTTTGCGCTATAAACAAAAGAAGAGTGACAGTTTTGAAAAAAAACACAATGGGGGTTATTTACGAAAGGCAAATCCACTTTGCACTGCAAGTGCACTTGAAAGTGCACTCGCTCTAAATCTAAGGGGTAAATCTGAAATGAGTGGAAGCTCTGCTGATTTTATCATCCAATCATGTGCAAGCTAAAATGCTGTTTTTTATTTTCCTTGAATGTCCCCCTCGGATCTGCGGTGACTTTACTTCCAAGTGCACTTTCAGTGCACTTTCAAGTGCACGTGCAGTGCAAAGTGGATTTGCCTTTAGTAAATAACCCCCAATATCTTTTACTTTTTGCTATAATAAATATCACAATTAAAAAGAAAAAAAACTATGTTTTTCCTCAGTTTAGGCCGATATGTATTCTTTTACATATTTTTGGTAAAGAAAATCTCAATAAGCATATATTGATTGGTTTGCGCAAAAGTTATAGCGTCTACAAAATAGGGGATAGATTTATGGCATTTTTATTATTAATTTTTTTTTTTTTACTAGTAATGGCGGTGATCAGCGATTTTTATCGGGACTGTGATATTGCGGCAGACAGATCAGACACTTTTGACACATTTTTGGGACCAGTGACAATCATACCTGGCGGTCATCGCGCCCGCTGGGCACTCACATCCATTTCTGGCAGCGAGCTGCGGGCATGTACACACGCCCTCTAGTGGTCAAAATGTGAAGCAACGTACGTTAACCTAATTTCGCCCAGGGTAGCCAGACTGACGCAGTACAACTGCGGTGGCTGGTCGGGAAGTGGTTAAACTCTAACTGTTAGTAAAGGTATACTCAATAGACTACTTTGACTCTGCTGTCATTATTCTATCTTTTTATTTTATACAGAATCAACATATACTATAGTGCAAAGCGTATAGTGAAATACATATCAGACCTTTCTCAAGTCGAGCTTAGAGACCAATGTCCATGTCAGTGCTTTACAAATATACACACCATGGCCATTGTGTATGGATAACCAGTAACCCTTCAGTATGTTTGAGTTTTTTTGTAAGTACCAGACCGCCTCCTACCCATCCCCCTATCTCTAAGGAAAGTCTCACAAAAATAAGACATGTAAAGGAAGTATAACCCCTGTGGGTACAGAATCCATGACTCTAACCCTGCAAGAACACCATGTTGATGGCAAACAAATGCTATGGGTTGAAATGCAGAAACTGGGTAGAAATCATACTTTAGTGACAAGACTAAAGCTGCAGAAGATTAACTTTGGTTGTTATGAGTTACTGCACATTAAAATAGTTGTATCTAAAGCTACAGGCAAAAATGTCAATGTAATTTATTTTATCAGCTATTTTAATAGCTTGCTTCTATCATAAATGCGTCCATAATAAATAAATTGCAATATGTAATTTCCAAATGTATAAACGCTCCATTAGCCCAAATTCAGCCAGCAGTATAAATGTATGAAACAGTAGCTCAAATTAGCTCTAAGAGAAATTGGAATGATGGGAAAATTGTAACTAAGCATTTCAAGAACTTGAACTGTTTTCTTATATAGAAGTTTCATTTCTAATCTGATGCAAATTCTTACAACAGACCTAAAAATCCCATCTCTCTGGAATGATTGCTGACAATGAATAAAAATAGTTATCTGAAGCACTGTGCCTAGATTTAAATAACAATACACAATGTGTATACTGTCTGACAGTTTTTCTTTAGCAGTTCTCCCTGTGGCTGCCACTCTTCTTATTTCAATGCAATCACCCTGACCGCCTGTCTCCTTCCTTCCTTTGTCACTTTCTATCATCATGACCACAGCGATTTTATTACTGGCACTATTCCCCTTTACCTTTGCACATTTCAGATCTGTATCTACAGCATGCGTAAAGGGATCACATTAACAGGAAAGGTGATGGATGTGAGAAATGTGATGGCAGTACTATACCACCTTGCTATGCAGTCCTCTGAGAATTGAAAATGCTCCGGTAAACCATTGTATGAGCTCCATCAAATACAATGTTCCCACCGGGCCAGCTCCATTACAAATATTGGTCTCATTTGTTCCAGACATGAAGCACGCTCAATTTTTCAGAGCCCACAAAAGCTCTTCTACTCCTATCATCTTGTGGGCTATGAAACTCATTATCAAGGAAATAAATGTCCTGTTTCTTTGGAAGGACTCATGGGACATTTTTTTCTTGACATATAATTCTCTTGGCCACTAATAAATCTAAAAATAAATAAAAAGTTCTCCAGTACATACTGCTAGTGAAGACAGAAAAGCCTTGGTAACTCAGTAAGGCAAAAGGACATATTGAGTAAGTGCAGTCAGTGCAAACAGCATCAATAGAAGTGCAACATGCAGTAACCGATAATAACCATTCAAACCACTTTGCAGTAATCTGACTACAGTTAACTGAAATCTGATTGAATGTACTACTGTATTGCGCATCTTTCTGACCTGTGCTGTAGTAGTTTAAATAAAGTAGTCGTCATGAACATACAATGGTATAGACACATTTTAATACAGTTATAACTATGCAGACTTGAATACGGGTGCATATGAAAGACTTCAGGGAATACTGAATAATAATATGATTAAGGTCAGGGTAAAGGAGCTGGATACTTTTAAATAGATTCTCACCAGATAGATTCATTTTGTGCTTAAAGTAGAAGACCAAGCTAGAATTAACTAATCTTAAAACTGCTCTCACCATCCTTCTAACACCTATACTATCTACCCCGTGGAAGAAAGATGCTTATACCTAACTATTCTCAGGGCACTCCAGTCCAGTACATAATCAGTTCCCAGCAGCCAGCTCCAGGTGAGTGGAACAGTTGACAACTGATGTCCCATAGTAAGCCCATGGGTAACATTACTGCATAGGCTGTTGTTGCCGCTCACTCCTCTCCCTTGAAGTTGGCCGATCGGGAGATTGTGTGACCAAACCAAGAATAGGTAAGTATATACATCTTCCTTCTACATGGTAGTTAGTATAGGAGATAGAAGGTGGGTGGGAGCAGTTTTAAGTTTGTTTAGCTTCAGCCCAGACTTCCACTTTAATGGATGCATTGCCCTGGGGTTTTCCATTCAAGTCAACCAAATGAAGAACTACTCATTATATCACAATGCACCGGAAAATGCATGGCAAGTGTTAAGGTGCATAAAACATTGGGTGTGTTTTCTGTCACATTAGGTGTGAATGAGCTCTTACTGGAAAATTATGTGTTTGTGGACTGTAATATTTTTATTTATGTACAAATTATTAAAATCAATATTATTAAGCAATTTCTTTTATGGAAAAATGAGGCATAGCAAATGTAAACCATCAGAAAGCTAAAATATGACTAACAAACAAAACAAACCATACAGAGCAAAACTACTAACCTTTGGGGATATTTTAATTTCAAGCCTCTGTTGCTCCATCAGATCTAGTAATATATAATCTACAATGGACTTCTTAATAGCATAGATATAGTTTTCTTCTGCCTCCTTAAAACACACACAAAAAACAACAAATGGTAAAACGGTTAAATGACAGATTTAAATACTTGAATTTCAAAGCAGTAATGATTAATAATACACAAAATATGATCAACAGACATATGAATTAAGGGAAGGCAGATAAAAATGATACCTTACAATGCACTTTTTATATATACAGGAAAACCTTGGATTGCGAGCATAATTCGTTCCAGAAACATGCTTGTAATCCAAAGCACTTGCATATCAAAGTGATTTTCCCCATAAGAAATAATGGAAACTCAAATGATTCATTCCACAACCATTTATTCATAAGTCCTTCAGTTTATAGTCCATATAAAAAGATTATCGCAATGTGACCAGGTTGTGTAACCATAAAATTTCCATCCACAAATGGAAGCCTCCACAAGGGGATTAAAAGCAAAATCGATCAGGAGCTACAGAGTATGAAAGAGTAGAGAGGCACCTCTAAGTGTAGCAATATGGTTACATTTAATGAAGGTACAACATTTAGCAACTTACACGGTTGATGATTAACCACTTGCCGACCGCCCCATGTAGATATACGTCGGCAGAATGGCACGTACAGGCAGAACCACGTACCTGTACGTGCCATTCTTCAGGCGGTTGGGGGGTCCGATCGGACCCCCCTCCGCCGGCGGGGACGGTCGGCATCGCTTCAGGAGCGATCCGGGACGAGGGGACGGCCAGTGGTTTCTGGCCACCCCCTCGCGATCGCTCCTGGCGAATGAAAAGCTTCCCCTTCCTGTCTATTGTATAGACAGGAAGGCGGAAGTGATGTCACGCTCGGTGCGCCGGTCTATGTGACCGGAACGCCGAGCAGAGAAGATGTAAAGGTTAGTGCACAAACAGTACACTGACACCAGTACACATAGGCACACAATCCACCCCCCTGTCACCCCCAGATCACCCCCCAGATCACCCCCTCCCCCCCCAGTCACAGTGTCACTAATTGCAGTGATCATTTATTTACTGATCACTGCATTTAGTGTCAGTGTGACTGTAATAACTGTCAGGGCAGTTAGTTTTAGGTCCTAGGTAGCCCCCTACCCCCCCTAATAAAGGTTTAACCCCCTGATTGCCCCTAGTTAACCCCTTCACCCCCTTTTGCCAGTGTCACTAAGCGATCGTTTTTCTGATCGCTGCATTGTGTCGCTAGGTAACCATTTTTTTTTTATTTTAACCGCCATGTTTTATATAGGTTCATAAATAGTTTTATAGGTCAGGTACCCCCATATTACAACCTAAATAAAGGTTTTAACCCCCTGATTGCCCCTAGAGTTAACCCTTTCACCAGTAATCACCGTATAACTGTCACTGGTGACGCTGGTTAGCCAGTTAGTTATTTCGTTATTTAGGTTCCCCGTCAGGTTTTTATATAGCGTCAGGTACCCCCATATATTACCTAATAAAGGTTTAACCCCCTGATTGCCCCTAGTTAACCCTTTCACCCCCTTTTGCCAGTGTCACTAAGCGATCGTTTTTCTGATCGCTGCATTAGTGTCGCTAGGTAACCAGTTTTTTTTTTAGGTTAACCGCCATGTTTATATAGGTTCATAAATAGGTTTATAGGTCAGGTACCCCCATATTACAACCTAAATAAAGGTTTTAACCCCCTGATTGCCCCTAGAGTTAACCCTTTCACCAGTGATCACCGTATAAAATGTCACTGGTGACGCTGGTTAGCCAGTTAGTTATTTCGTTATTTAGGTTCCCCGTCAGGTTTTTATATAGCGTCAGGTACCCCCATATATTACCTAATAAAGGTTTAACCCCCTGATTGCCCCTAGTTAACCCTTTCACCCCCTTTTGCCAGTGTCACTAAGCGATCGTTTTTCTGATCGCTGCATTAGTGTCGCTAGGTAACCAGTTTTTTTTTGTATTACTGTTACGGGTGACGCTGGTTAGTTAGCTTGTTTTTTATACTGTCAGGGCACCCGCCATTTATTACCCAATAACGGTTTAACCCCCTGATCGCCCGGCGGGTGATATCAATTAGGTTTTAGGGTCAAATAAGGTCTGCGTCGCCCCAGGTTAGTGCCAGTACCGCAAACACCCACGCGCAAAGCATACACCTCCCTTAGTGGTATAGTATCTGAACAGATCAATATCTGATCTGATCAGATCTATACTAGCGTCCCAGCAGTTTAGGGTTCCAAAAAAACGCATTGTTAGCGGGATCAGCCCAGATACCTGCTAGCACCTGCGTTTTCCCCCTCCGCCCAGCCCAGCCCAGCCCACCCAAGTGCAGTATCGATCGATCACTGTCACTTACAAAACACTAAGCACACATAACTGCAGCGTTCGCAGAGTCAGGCCTGATCCCTGCGATCGCTAACATTTTTTTTGTGGTAGCGTTTTGATTCAGTCGCTAACAGTCAGGAGCTTTTTTACCTGTGAATCTCAAAAAAATAAAAAAAACAAAAATAGTTGTCGTTTTATTGTTCTCTCTCTCTCTCTATTGTTGCTCTTTTTTTACTCCATTCTATTCTGCAATGTTTTATTATGTTTTATCATGTTTTATCATGCTTGCTTTTCAGGTATGTAATTTTGTTTACTGTGTTTTAGTGTTAAGCATTTTTTTGTTTTCAGGTGCGCCATTCAGTTGCAGCGCGGATTTATTTATCTTGACAGCAACAGCGTTTGCTCCCACGATACATAAAGCCGCGACTCCAACGCTGTAGGAGGTGATTTCACCACCACAGTTAAAAAAAAGAGCATATGTGCCGAAGCATGGGGGCAGCAGGGGGGGCGGAGGAGCGATTGGCTCCTAATGCCACGTACATACGGTCGAAATTCCGACCGTGTGTACACGGCATAACTTTTGCGGGAGGATGCCCCCATGCATCGGCATATATAAATGGTGCATGTATGCCCATCATTAGAAGTGGGTGGATGAAGGGAGGTATTCTAATGGTGGGCATACCCACCAATCAATCTCTTTTTTTCGTTCAGCCAAGAGGCTGCATGAAAAAAAAAAAAGATTACAATATATGTCCAGTATGTTGCTGGACTTTGAATGGTTATACCAGAATGATGCCTGCAGGTTTAGGTATCATCTTGGTATCATTCTTTTCAGCCAGTGATCGGCTTTCATGTAAAAGCAATTCTAGCGGGTAATTAGCCTCTAGACTGCTTTTACAAGCAGTGGGAGGGAATGTCCCCCCTCCCGGATATAAACCGCGCCATTGGGAAATTGGGAAAGCATTTTATCACACCAATCTTGGTGTGGTCAGATGCTTTGAGGGCAGAGGAAAGATCTAGGGTCTAATAGACCCCAATTTTTTCAAAAAAAGAGTACCTGTCACTGCCTATTGCTATCATAGGGGATATTTACATTCCCTGAGATAACAATAAAAATCATAACAAAGAAAAAAAATGGAAGGAACAGTTTAAAAATAGAATAAAAAAGCTAAATAAATAAAAAAAAAAACTAAAAAAAAAAAAAAAAAAGCACCCCTGCCCCCCCTTCTCTTGCGCAAAGGCGTACACAAGCGTTGGTCTGGCGTCATATGTAAACAGCAATTGCAGCATGCATGTGAGGTATCACCGCGAAGGTCAGATCGAGGGCAGTAATTTTAGCAGTAGACCTCCTCCGTGAATCTAATGTGGTATCATGTAAAGGCTTTTAAAGGCTTTTAAAAATGTATGTAGTTTGTCGCCACTGCGTGTTTGTGCGCAATTTTAAAGCATGTCGTGTTTGGTATCCATGTACTCGGCCTAAGATCATATTTTTTATTTCATCAAAAATTTGAGCAATATAGTGTGTTTTAGTGCATTAAAATAAAAAAAAGTGTATTTTTTCCACAAAAAATGCGTTTGAAAAATCGCTGCGCAAATACTGTGTGGAAAAAAAAAATGCAACACCCACCATTTTAATCTGTAGGGCCTTTGCTTTAACAATATATATAGTGTTTGGGGGTTCAACGTAATTTTCTTGCAAAAAAAAAATATGTTTTCATGTAAACAAAAAGTGTCAGAAAGGGCTTTATCTTCAAGTGGTTAGAAGAGTGGGTGACGTGTGACATAGGCTTCTAAACGTTGTGCATAAAATGCCAGGACAGTTCAAACCCCCCCCAAATGACCCCATTTTGGAAAGTAGACACCCCAAGCTATTTGCTGAGAGCAATGTTGAGCCCATTAAATATTTTTTTTTTTTGTCCCAAGAGATTGAATAATGAAAAAAAAAAAATATATATATTTTTTTTACAAAAAGTTGTCACTAAATGATATATTGCTCAAACATGTCATGGGCATATGTGGAAATACACCCCAAAATACATTCTGTTGCTTCTCCTGAGTACGGGGATACCACATGTGTGGGACTTTTTGGGAGCCTAGCTGCGTACGGAACCCCAAAAACCAAGCACCGCCTTCAGGCTTTCTAAGGGAGTAATTTTTTTATTTCACTTCTCACTGCCAATCACAGTTTCGGAGGCCATGGAATGCCCAGATGGCATAAAACCCCCCAAAATGACCCCATTTTGGAAAGTAGACACCCCAAGCTATTTGCTGAGAGGTATTGTGAGTATTTTGCAGATGTCGCTTTTTGTCACAAAGTTTTGAAAATTGAAAAAAGAAAAAAAAAAACATTTTTTTTCTTTACTTTCTTCATTTTCAAAAACAAATGAGAGCTGTAAAATACTCACCATGCCTCTCAACAAATAGCTTGGGGTGTCTACTTTCCAAAATGGGGTCATTTGGGGGGGTTTTGTGCTATTTTGGCATTTTATGGCCTTCGAAACTGTGATAGGTAGTGAGGAGTGAAATCAAAAATTTGCACCCTTAGAAATCCTGAAGGCGGTGCTTGGGTTTCGGGGCCCCGTACGCGGCTAGGCTCCCAAAAAGTCCCACACATGTGGTATCCCCATACTCAGGAGAAGCAGCAAAATGTATTTTGGGGTGCAATTCCACATATAACTATGGCATGTGTGAGCAATATATCATTTAGTGACAACTTTTTGAAGAAAAAAAAAATTATTTTTTATTTTTGTCTTTATTCAATCACTTGGGACTAAAAAAAAAAAATATTCAATGGGCTCAACATGCCTCTCAGCAAATAGCTTGGGGTGTCTACTTTCCAAAATGGGGTCATTTGGGGGGGTTTTGTACTTCTCTGCCATTTTAGCACCTCAAGAAATGAAATAGGCAGTCATAAATTAAAAGCGGTGTAAATTCCAGAAAATGTACTCTAGTTTGTAGACGCTATAACTTTTGCGCAAACCAATCAATATACGCTTATTGGCATTTTTTTTACTAAAGACATGTGGCTGAATACATTTTGGCCCAAATGTTTGACTAAAATTGAGTTTATTAGATTTTTCTTATAACAAAAAGTAGAAAATCTCTTTTTTTTTCAAAATTTTCGCTCTTTTTCCGTTTATATCGCAAAAAATAAAAATCACAGAGGCAATCAAATACCATCAAAAGAAAGCTCTATTTGTGGGAAGAAAAGGACGCAAATTTCGTTTCGTTACAAAATTGCATGACCGCACAATTACCAGTTAAAGTAGTGCAGTGCGAAATTGAAAAAAGACCTCTGGTCCTTAAGCTGACAATTGGTCCGGGGCTGAAGTGGTTAAAAGAGGCACATCTAAGTATGCAGGCATCAGGAGTAAAGCTGTCCACGTGGACCATCCTCCGCACCACGGCTCTCACCGCTGTCAGTCTGCAATCATGACTGGAAAGACTACCCTGCTGTAGAGCGATCTGAAAGCATGGCTTGAACCGCTCGTGGAGTGCAACGTGGAAGGGATGACGTTGATGGTGATGAGGAGGATGGTTTATGTGTACAGCTTAACTCCGGATGCCTGCATACTTAGATGTGCCTATTTTAATCATCAATCATGTGAGTTGCTAAATGTTGTACCTTCATTAAATGTAACTATATTGCTACACTTAGAGGTGCCTCTCTTCTCTTTTATACTCAGTTGTGACGCAACAATACTTGTATATTAAGACATTGCCTGTATATCAAGTCACTTTATATTAAAACATTTTGCTTGTCTTGCAAATTGCTCTCAAATCAAGTTACTTTCAAACCAAGGTTTTACTGTATACTTATTTTAGGGAAGTCATCTCTTAATAAAAAGAAAGCAAAAAGAGGTTTAAAATGTATTAGTGAATAGTGTATTAAAACATCTCTGGAAGATGCCTTTATGAAGGCTGCTGTTCTGGTAAATTAGTCCAATTGTAATCATTATTGCCTCATGTTTTGGTGAGAAATATGCAAGACATTTGATTGGTATGGACTTCATATGCCAATGAACACATTAATCTAAAAGGGCTTCTTTATTGCTTACCTAAACTAGAAATTAGGCCCAGGTGCAAATTATTTAAAAAAAAACAGGTTTTCGAGTATAGTGCCAACAGTTTGAGCAGCACTTTACAAAATGGAAGGAAATTGTACAGTTACAATACAATTCAATACAAGAGAGATCAGAGGGCTCTCCTCATTTTAAACCAGATATTTAAATCTGAGCCACAGTTATGTATGGCTAAGCCCAAAATCCAGACATTTACACAAAAATGGCAGATTATCTTTTTAACCACTTGCCTACCAGGCACGAACACCCCCTTCCTGACCAAGCCATTTTTCAGCTTTCAGCGCTGTCGCATTTTGAATGACAATTGCGCGGTCATGCAACTCTGTACCCAAATAAAAATTTTATCATTTTTTCCCCACAGATAGAGCTTTATTTTGGTGGTATTTGATCACCTCTGCGTTTTTTATTTATTGCGCTATAAACAAAAGAAGAGGGACAAGTTTGAAAAAACATTATATTTTTTACTTTTTATTATAATTTAATATCCAATTATTTTTTTTTTTAAACAAATTTTTTTCCTCAGTTTCGGCCGATACGTATTCTTCTACATATTTTTGGTAAAAAAAAATCGCAATAAGCGTATATTGATTGGTTTGCGCAAAAGTTATAGCGTCTTCAAAATAGGGGATGGATTTATAGCATTTTTATTATTATTTTTTTTTTTACTAGTAATGGCGGCGATCTGCGATTTTTATCATGACTGCGACATTGCGGCGGACATATCGGACACTTTTGACACATTTTTGGGACCATTCACATTTATACAGCGATCCGTGCTATAAAAATGCATTGATTACTGTATAAATGTGACTGGCAGGGAAGGGGGTTAACACTAGAGGGCGCTGCAGGGGTTAAAATGTACCCTATATGAGTGATTCTAACTGTGGGGGGAGGGGACTGACTGGGGGAGGGGACCGATCGGTGTCCCTATGTACAAGGGACACACCATCGGTCTCCTCTCCTCTGACAGGACGTGGGGCGGTGTGTTTACACACACCGATCCACGTCCTGCTCACTTACCGGGCAATCGCGGGTGCCTGGCGATCATCGCGACCGCCGGGCACGCGCATCGGGTCCCCAGCTACGCGGCGGGCACGCGCGCGCGCCTCCCGCGGCGCACGCGCGCCCCCTAGTGGCCAAAAAGCGAGCGCCGTCATATGACGGCGGCCCGCCACGATGGCTGCACCGCTCCGCCGTCATTTGACGGCGGGCGGTCAGATAGTGGTTAAAGGGTTTCTTCAAGTGCATGTAAACCCTAAATATAAACATATCTTTTTTTTTATACCCTTATGTCTGATAAATATACCAGCAAAAGCATTTTGTTATATTTGTCCGATAAGTGATAAAAAAATACCATGCCTTTTGATCATGTCAGACCTTTAGAACTGTCCTGTGACCTGTGCACACTTCATGTGGTATCTCTAAGAGTTTAATTAGCTATCTTATTTTCTACCTTGTACTACATAATAATTATTGTCTATGTTGTAGTGATGAAGAGGATGGGAAGGTTTAAGTAGTTAGCAAAGACAAATAGACAGATAGACATGTCTGACACTAAAAATGCTGTGCAGTATCATTAGCCCACAACAGAGCTAAGAGCTGAGTACATTTCTGCAGATCAACAGGTACATCTATGCTTGTAGGATCTTTAAAGGGTTAAAACATAGGGAAAATGCATGTACTGCATGCATTTTTTGGTTTGTTTTATTTTGGCCTGACACACATTTTAGGCTATTCACAGAAAAAAGATAAGTCTATGACATTCTTGTGGATGTCACTAGGAATGATCAATTGTTCACACTATTTAGAAAAACAGTCCTTATCTCTGTTCTTTCCAATGATAAGCAGCACTGATATTGTTGACACAATCTCCACCATGCATCCAGAGGGAAAAAACATGCAAAACAGCAAAAAAGCATGTTGCCCAGTTAAGTTAAGCTAATCTTTCATGTTTGTGGGTAGGATGACACAGGACTGCTTATGCATGTGTACCTTAAAATATCTGTCAGCAAATATAGAAAAGTGGAGAAAAGTGACACTGACTTTATGTATTTACGTGAGAGAAGAACAAATAACTCTTCCTTCAAAAACACTGATAAATAAGGTCCCATGTGTAAATTGGCATTGATTTGCAATGACTATCTATGGACTTATCTTTTGCATATAGAAATCTGTTCTACTCTTTATTTGGGATACTATATAGAGAGGGAGTTTTGGCGGAATCCTATTAAGAGGTGGACCTGGTAGTTCATTATAAATGAATTTGTCAATTATGGGATCCTTCAAAGGTCCTTAAGCAGACTTATAAGCAGAATTTAATTTGAAGCAATGTCATCAATCTTGCTGGAAAAAATACTTAAGGACAGTTAGAAAACCTGGAATACATTTACTATATAAACTGCTACATCAGGCCCCTTTCCTTAAACTTGGTTTTGTGATATCAGCTGAAATGTACTCTCAAAGTTTAAGCAGAGAAGTTGATGAAAGGCTTGTGGTCATGACAAGGAGAAAAAAAAATGCTATGGAAAAGCTGTTTTTCCATAAAATGTGTTATGTTTCTAATACTCTTTTTTTATCAATTCCATCAAAACTATAATTGCTAGTTCACTCTAAGATCCATGCCTTCCCCACCCCCTCCCACCTTTTTTTTTACTAACACCGATTGTTTTAATTGGTGTTGACTAAATTTGGCAAACATTAATTACGGTATGTACGGAAACCCACACATTCAAAATATTCTTGCAGTCTATACTCCTAATTTACTGAAATGTTGAGTACTATATGAAATCCATAAATCATTACCCTCTGGATCACTTTTTTTTCCAAAGGAAGTGATTGTAAGAAGAAGAATGCAATACTAAAATGTACATTTATATATGGTGATAGTTAGAGGATATTATTATTTATATTGAAATGCTAGAAATGCTAAAATCGCCTATGTCTTTTTAATTTATTCGGGTAACACTGTGAACATATGTTCTAGGAAACTCATGGAAATTCAATAAGCAAAGAGCAGGGGTGCACACCCTGCTGGACAAGATCCCAGATACGTTCATATTTATTATTAAGAATGAGGATTGGATCAATCACTAACAAGGGGTTTTCAGGGACAAAAACTTTGAAGGTTGCTATCAGAAATAAGAAACAACCTGCTGTATAATGCCATGCATAGCCTTTGCTCCCAGTCAGTTAAGTCACAAGAGCCAATAAACTATAGGAATGCATAACGCATCTCTTTTACTATAAAACGTGGACTCACGGTAGCCATATTGTCAATTTGTGTTGAAGTTGTTGGGGAGAGCTGACATTTCAGTCTAGGGGAGATCATTTTATTTGAGATTGGTAGATGCCCCCAATGGCAGTGTCTGGATTCCAATGCTTTTGTTTGACAATTACTGGCTTTTTATCCCTACACATAGGCAGAATTGAACAACAAGATATAGACTTCAATCCAAGTATGCAAACCTGGAAATTTGAGCTAACTGAATCCTTGCATATTCATTCATCCTTATTCATCATCCTAAAAGTCCACACTTTATCATTTGGGGCCCAATTTACTAAATTGTGAACTGCAAAGAAAGTAGAATGAAGTGTAGCAAAAATGGTCCTGGACCTGATGTAATATAGAAAGAAAGTGAAAAGAAGTGAACCTTCAAACATCCAGTCATGTGAAGAATAATCTTTATTGCCAAAAGAGTCATTTTTATAGATATTGTGTGAACTCTATTCCTATAAAAGAGTTTTTTTTTCCTCACTTCTCTAAAGGAAAAGGAGATCTAAGCTTTGCATCTTTAACATTTTCAAAACCTGGCTTCAAAATCTGATTATGTTGCTTTGTTTTATTGTTTATAAACTATTCCTTCTTTTATTTCTTCACAGAATTTGAAACTATATGTAGAGAACAAAAGGCAGTTGTATACCCATATTTACTAGCAAATCTGCTTGTTTTTAAGAAAGGACATAGTAGATAAAAAAGAACTGTAAAATAGCAAAGGTTGTGATATACTCAATCTAACTTCAAACTCACATCAATATTCTATCTGGAAAGTAGGAGATGAAAAAAGAAAAACTTTTCTATTGAAAGAAAAAGACTGCCATAGTACATCTGGACACCAGCTGTTCTTTATGCATATACATTCTCTTTGGTAGAAGAAGCTCACAAGCTGCCCATAAATCTGTTCTTCTCATTAATGTGTAATATTACAATCATAATCACTTATTGGTTAAAAACGTAGGTCTTAATAAATCCATTGCTGCTTAATAAGCACTCTAAACGCATTATTTACACAGATTTAGCTGACCTACAAAATAATGACACTTGTCACAGAAAAAATAAAAGCCCAATTTTGTATATATATATATATATATATTGTTGTGCTTGGTTCTTAATGTCATACAGCAAAGTAGCAACAGTTCTTTGAGGTGTTCAAAACCCTTTAGCACATTCATGTATTAGCCTTATAAATGCTGTCTGATAGCCTAAATGCATGAAAGCAGCAGTGACTTGTTATTGCAAATATAAATTACATCTGTTGGTTGACATGTACTGTAGATGTTGTGTAATTTTAATATTTTACTTAGACCTTTGTGATCAGGTAAGTTACAGACTGAAAAACTATATCATAGGTTTGTGACCCAGCAATGATTTTTGTTAATGCTTCTATTTTCATGCCTTTTCAATGCACAATGTCATGTATTGTGCCATATATAACTAACTATGCGTATCAAATAAAAAAACTGTTGTAAGTCATTTATGCTGTACTATCCTTCCAGTAAAAACTAAAATCTTCATAAAATTGTTTTGTATCTCCAAAGCTGGCCACCTCTTTCATCACAACTACAAGATGGCCAGAAGCATTAATGGCTCTGTATGGGATGATTAAAATGTTTTACTTTGATGCAGCTGCATATTGTATTAATATATAGATGTTTTAAAACATTAAAGGTTGAATTACAATTTTTCATTCTCAACATCAATTATGTTTTTTTAAGAGATTTCTTTGCCTTATAGCTTATGGCTTATAAACTTTCTGTGAAAATTTAAGTTAAATAGATGATAATCTTGAGAATGTTACAGTGTTAACTAATTCACATTTGGAAAACTGGTACATGAGCTTGCAAGCATTGCCTAAAGGCTTGCCTGATTGCATTCAGCACATATCGAACAAGAGTCAGTTTCCCCATACCATGCGTTTAAAGTGTAAGTGTTATAGTGAGGAAGGATTAGAACATCTGAAATGTTTTTACTGCTATACAAGGCTTTTTTTTTTCCACATACTGTCACTTTGACAATGGTGAGGGAAAATCTCTAACAAGAATAGAGACAGAAATGCAGGCTGACTATGACTCTCTTTTCTATAAAAAAGAAAAAAGCATTTTATCCCTATCTATATTGCTGTTTGTGAGTTTACCTGTCTGGTGAAACAATTATCACAATTAATGCAAGATAGCAATAAAAACCAAACAAGGTTTCTAATCCTACCCCAGCTATTAAAAAAAAAAAAAGGGGGCTTACACTTTTAGATTCAGCTAATTCTATGTCTATCACTCCCAAAGTATATACCTGTACTATGTTAGTCTGCTGAGTGCAGTGGAAAGCATCTGTTCTGAAACAGAAGCATAGAATGAAAACCCCTTATTGTATAGGTTTGTGTGATTGCCCAAAATGCATCAGCAGGGCTTTTCAAGTGTCCCTCAACATGTCTGCCTGTGTCTTAGTGAAGCCTTGAACGAGATTGGGGGTTATTTACAAAAAGGCAAATCCACTTTTCACTGCAAGTGCACCTGAAAGTGCAGTCGCTCTAAATCTAAGGGGTAGATCTGAAATGAGTGGAAGCTCTGCTGATTTTATCATCCAATCATGTGCAAGCTAAAATGCTGTTTTTTTCTTTTCCTTGCATGTCCTCCTCGGATCTACAGTGACTTTACTTCCAAGTGCACTTGCAGTGCAAAGTGGATTTTCCTTTAGTAAATAACCCCCATTGTGTGGTAGCTACTTTTATTGTTACCAAAAAGTTACCAAAAAATATGCTTTTCCTTGTGCTCAGCAAAAAACTCAAGCACAGGTGTACACCCAGAAAGTAATGTTTATATAGTTAAATGCATCTCTAGTGACATGGTGTTTCTTGAAGTATCAGACTTTTTTAGCAGACTTCAGGGGCCAATTTGTCAGCAACTGAACAACATTCGGTAGGAGAGGTAAGTATTTTTTGAATTTTAGATTGATGACAGGGTCACTTTAAGCACCAGGTAGGAGGGTCATTACAGCCCCCACTGTGTCTGCTGTGCTTAGACAGTGCTTACAAGTCCATGTACTGCTAGACTCAAGACAAGCAATTTAACTTAAATACACATGTAAACATATCTAAGACTATATCATCTTAGTTCCTAACAGCCCATATTTTCAAAACATTTATAAGGATAAGCTTGCATTAAAGCTCTACTACACGGCAAAAGGGTCATCATAAAAACTGTCTGTATGACAGGGTCTAATTTCCTAAAAAGTATGTTCCATAAAATGACTCATTGCAACAAGTCAGGGTCTTCCTTTTTAATTTTTAGGCCAACATTTAAAAAAAATTATAGCTGGAAAATAGTTTATCTCCACTTTTATAGAACATGCATGAGAGAGCTTAGTGTGCACATGTCTTATAAATTTGTATATATTAAATGAGTTTTAAAGTTGTCCTGAATTACATCATTAAATAAATTGATTTACCATACCATCTCATGGTACATTAAACAGTATAATCAATCATAAAACAACACAAATATAGGAAATGGAAAGAAAATGATCTGCATTTCTTATAGCCTTTCACATCTCCCCAAACTCTCAAACTGGACATTTCCAGTATGAAGCCTTTTAACTGGTTTGTGACTACAATATGTGCATTAAAGCAGTAGTAAAATAATAATAATAATAATAATAATAATAATAATAAAGATTTCCCCCCTGCAAGGTAAAGGCATAATGTGCTAGTATGCATTGCATACTAGCACAGCATGAAAGACTTACCCTAAAACAAAGCCCTCCAGCTCATCCAGTCTCCCCTCCGGGTTCACAGACTGCAGTCACTTAAATGGCCGAGCCACGATGACGTCACTCCTGCACATGCACTCGGGAGTCACAGCCATGGCACAGAGCTCTGAAGGATCGGCACTGGTATGCCTTCAGAGGGCATGTGCTAGTGACGTCACTGGCTGCTGCTCACTGGATTATTATCTAAATGGTGCAGGTTTAGGAGATATTAATTATACCTACAGGTAAGTTTTATTATAAGCTTACCTGTAGGTAAAAATCAAATGCAGGAGTTTACTTCCACTTTAACATTTTTTCAACATGACGCCCTGAACTGATAGAGTATCAATACACATTCCATGTAACACAAGTATTCATAAGACCGACACTGGCAGTTACCCGTTTCCACCTGTTTTCTGATTCCACAATCAGAAAACAATTGCTGTTGTTCTTGATCATGCAATCACCATATCAACTATAACATGATAATCATGTGGGGTCTATTTCCTAAACCAACATAAATTCAACAGTCACTTTTTTCTCTACAAAGAGAAAAACTGAAGCTGCTAAATTTGATTCCAAAACACACACATCAATGTGTGTGTTGTGAAAGTGTTAAATACAATCAATCTCAACTGTCAACTGTCTGCCAACACTATTGAGAATGGAAGTTATTGTCATCTTGATATAACTTCAAAAGACCACACTTTTAGTGCTCTGAAGTGAAAAGATCATTGCTAGTTCTGGAATATGCTGTGAAGTGTTATATACAGGTATGAGTACTGTAAATACAGCAGCTTAAAGCATCATTATATTGCACTTTATCAATTCTTAGATGTTGTGGCTGCATTTGTTTTTTTTTTTTAGGCATCCTTTATTTTACCTGGCGATTCAGCCAGTAAGTCTGTAATTTTTCAACTGACAAAGCTGTTGATAAAAAGTGTCGGTTAGAGCAGTGGTCATCAACCCTGTTCTCAGGGCCCACAAACAGGCCAGGTTTGCAAGATAACTGAAATACATCACAGGTGATATCATTTGCTGCTCAGTGATTGCAGTATTCTAGTCTGCATCTCCCCAAGGTAATACATAAAACCTGGCCTGTTAGTGGGCCCTGAGGACAGGGTTGATGACCACTGAGTTAGAGGGTTGAAACAAATCATTTAACTACTTGCCGCTCGTAGGACGTCCATTGACATCCTTAGGTTTCAGTAGTTATACCGCGATGATGCCTGAACATACAGGCATCATCCCGGTATGGATCTTTTCAGCCAGTGATTCCCTTTTTATCAGAAGTGAAGTGATCACTTCTGCAGGTGGCAGAAGGGGGTCCCACCCCCCTCTCGCCACTGCCTTTCCCGGGCTCTACCGTCCCATCGGGGAGCCCGGGAGCGATGCGGCCAGCAGCAATTGCTGCACTACACATAGAGAGGGGAACTGACATAATTCCTCTCTCTCTGCAACCCTGAAAACCAAGAGTGAGTAATACTTTGTCACTTTCGGTTCCGCCTCTTTGTTTACTTGGCCACTAGTGGCAGGAAAGCAGCCGATCAGACCGATCTATGTCTGATCAGCTGCATGGGAGGCTACAGTAGAGACCTGTCACGGCTCATGCTGTCACAAGGGATGTTTTTCATTGCTTGTGATAGCAATAAAGTTAATCCAAAAATGGAATACAAATGTGAAAGCATACGATACTCCTGCACGCATATGTAAAGAGTGATCGCACCATACACGTGTGAGGTATTGTCACGAACGTCAAAGTAAGAGCAATAATTCTAGCACCAGACCTCCTGTGCAACAGAGGCCAAGATGGCAGCTTCCTTGGCTAAAAATGATAGGAGGGTTTACTTCCACTTTCCCAAAACAGTTAAATTCAAGACATGTCATGAATGATAACTGTCACTCTTAACTTGTAACCTGTAAATGCATTTAAAGCACTGTAGTTTGCAGACTCAATTTTAAAGCGTGACATGTTAGGTATCTATTTACTCGGTGTAACATCATCTTTCACAATATATAAAAACATTGGGCTAACTTTACTTTTTTTTTATTCATTAAAGTGTATTTTTAAAGTGTTTATTTTTATATATAAGTGTTTTATTTTTTCCATAAAAATTGCATTGAAAAACCACTGCACAAATACTGTGTGACATAAAAAATTGCAACAGTATTTTTTTTTTATATGTAGGAGCGAAGTGTCAGAATTGGCCTGGACATGAAGTGTTTAACACAGATGGGTACTACAATGGTCAACTTTTATTCATTCATGTAAAACCTTTATCCCAAAAGAAAAAAAAACTGTTGCTGTAACTGCTTAAAGCAGAACTAAACCCCCCTCTCAGTTACAGACAAGGAAGCTACCATATTAGCCTCTGTTTGATCTGTAGTTGACATGGTGCGGAACATATGGTCAGATATGACATCAGTAATTGGATGGCTTAAAAGTTCCACTAAGGCCCCTTTCACACTGCCAGCGCCCGGGCATCAGCGGTAAAGCGGTGCTATTTTTAGTGCCACTTTACCATCGTTTTAGTGGCACTATTCAGCCGCTAGGGGGGCGGTTTTAACCCCCCGCTAGTGGCCGAAAAGGGGTTAAATCCGCCCGTAAAACACCGCCGGATCTGTGTTTTGACGGTGGTATTGCAGTGCGGCCCCATTGATTTCAATAGGGAGCAGCGGTGGAGGAGCGGTGAGTTCACGGCTCCTTCACCACTCCAAAGAGGCTGCTGACAGGACTTTTTGTGATGCCCTGCCAACTCACCGCTCCAGTGTGAAAGCCCTCGGGCTTTCACACTGGAGTGAATGGAGCAGCTTTTTTCAGGTGCTATACAGGCGCTATTTTTAGCGCTTTAGCATCTGAAAAATGCTGGCAGTGTGAAAGGGGTCTAAGGGCACAAGCACTTGTGACAGTTATCATTCATGACATGTCTTGAATGTAACTGTTTTGGGAAACAGTTAAAGTGGAAGTAAACCCAGAAAATGCCCTGGCACTGGTAGGAGTAAACAATGCCATATATTTGTGGGTCAGTGGGAGTAAAAAATTGCATTAATGTTGTCCGTGGGAGAAATAGTGCCCATCATTGGTGTCCTTGGGAGGAATAGTGCCCAATCATTGTTGTCACTGGGAGGAATAGTGCTCCATTATTGGTGTCCATGGGAGGAAAAGTGCCCCCTCTCTGGTGTCAGTTACAGGAATAGTGCCCTATCATTTGTGTCAGTGGGAGGAATAGTGCCCCCTCTCTGGTGTCAGTGGTAGGAATAGTGCCCCCAAGTCCAGATAAAGGGAATAAAAGGCCACATCTGGCCTGCAGACTGTAGTTTGGAGAACCCTGGTGTAGATCCATTATCAATCGCTTTGTCTAGCCATGTTGTTCCATCATCAGTCATGATGAACAATTCCCTGACATTATAAACATGACAAACCGATATCCTCAAGTCATACTCTTGATGCTGAATATAAACAGACTGACTGGCAATGGTGGCTGATGTCATTGACTACATATGGCTATGGACCCAGCCACTTTGCTTACTAAACATAGGCAGGTGTGGAAGAATCTGTCATTTAGGTGCAAACATATTTTTCAAACCTTTGCTTTAGCATATCTTATAGTTGTGTCACTTCACTTGTACTGTAGAATAAGGTATACCCCAAGCATGTTATTTAAAGTGGAACTTCAGTCTCTCAATAGCATTGATTATTTTTAATTCTTATGCTGCTAGCATTAGTAAATAAGTAGAAATGTATATCATATTTATTTGTTTTAAACAATTTTTTTACGTTACTTCAGTTAATTCCTGGCTTCTTGCCTAGGCAAATTACATCATACATCCTCTGGTTCTTCTCAGAGGAGGGGAGGAGGGGTTTCCTCAGTTTAGCACGCTCTTCTGCTTGTACGCCTTAAGGGCAGATGGAATCCAGGAAGTCAATGCTACATGAATCATCTAACTAATTTCTGACTGTGTTAGCAAATCCCTCTGTGACCCGAACCCAGAAAAAAATTGGTAAAAAACACTAAAGAGTCAAAGAAAGAAACAAAAATATAATTAGCTTAATCCAGAGAAAGACAGATTGGTACTACAAACAAAGACAAAAACATATGTTAGAATCACACAACTTCATGAATATAGATCCTACTGCTCTGTATCTACTAAAAACTCCACTGCAAAAAAAGTCTCTACAATCATAATTTACCACACTCAGCCAACAACTATTCAGGCAGCCTTCACCCCAAAAATGGTGAAATGGAAGCAGAAGTTGCGTGCAAGAAAGCAGAAGTGGAAGCATAAGCTGCACACATGAAAGCAAAGATCAAAGCAGAAGCTGCAAGTAAGAAAGTAGAAATGGAAGCTTTTGAGAAACAGTGTGAGCATGCCACAGTCATGAGGAGATTTGAGAGTTTAGAACAAGCTGCAAGTGAAATAGGTAACAATGGCATCAGACACTCTACCATATCTGATGCAACAGACTCAGATACCTCTCTAAAACTGCATCTCTTAAATCACTGCAGCTACATCACACAACTAAGATCTGTTTTTTTGAGCCTACCACCTCTCAAGACAATATGCCAGTACACCACAGTACTGTACTGGTCAGTTATCTGCTATCAATCACACTACTCCACAGATGCAGTCCAACATGCAAATGAACCTTAAGCCAGTGTGAGGATTGAATGCTCTGGTACCACCATATCTTCCAAAGTTACTTAAATTTAGTGCATCCATCATTGTAACCACCTGCAGCCATAAATCCAAAATCTGAAAACACAAACATTTCACAATTTTCTAAATACATTGTTTAGGGAGAATTCAAAAATACAGGTCTAACTATGTTTGATGACAAACTTTAAAATTACAGTGGCTATAAATTATCTTTCAAGACCACAATTAGTGACCTAGGTATTACAGCTACAGAAGCTAGATATTACAGCTACTAGATCTGCTTATCAAGAGCTAGTTCCTCAATCTACAAGAAACTTAACTCATTTCACATTGACAATACTTCCACTGTTTGTAACGTTGCTTGGAACAAATGTGAATGTAGCTTTGGCAGCACAGAGGCCACTAGGAATGCTTTATTCAAAAAGAGACCTCCTCTTGAAGCTATAACTCACCAGGGTTGACATGCACATTACCTGAACACTGCAACTGGAGGCAACTCAACAGATATCAAGCTATAGTTGAGTATTCAGGAAAAATGCAGCACTTAATCAAAATACAAGGAAGAAAATCTAGTTTACTTTCCTGCAGTTCCTACTTCTGTGAGTTAATAAGGAGAATTGTAGACACCAAGAATGACCCACTTTTCTCCAATGGTGAATCCAACCCTTTCAGTCCACCTTTTCTAAAACCTTCCAGCTCATGCATCTGACAGAGGTCAGGGAGGTACATTATCAGTTTTAAATGATTTTTAAGTGGTCGTTTGTGGTATAAGCTATTGCACAACTTATCCATTAGGCCTTTCCCTTTGCAAACAGTACCAAGGACCATGAAGTGAGTCACAAGTGGCATGTCTGTAAAGCAATTCACACAATTGAGGGAATCCCACAAGCGGAAAAAAATCTGTCAATGTCTCAAGCATGAAGTACATACACAAGAGATCCACAACATATCAAAGGGATTCTTTCTTATCCTTTCTAAGAATAGCCTACTGTGTAAACTGAACTCAATAATTGATCTCTCCGCATTAGTTTAAGTCAGGGGTCACATAGGAAAGTCCAATCTGTGCAGCAAGGAACAAACCCGCATTATTCCAGCATCACATTACTGTTCTGCTGGTAAGATATTTCCTTACGCAAGGTTAGCATCAAGACCATCAATTTACAGAAGGTACATGTCAGGCAGATTATTCTAATGGCCATGCTCAAAGGAATGCCTATGCTCAAAGCAATGTGCATGCATGAAGAACAGTCCATAGAACTGTACACAGCATTAGGTCCCTGCAAGCATTTCTACAGGCAAGTGCGATACATGCATGTGTGTGTGAGCATTAACATTGTGCATGTGGTCATGTGTGTAAGCGTGCTTGTTGGATGGACTTTGGCACCTAGTGGCCTATTTAAAGCCTTACAGGACTCAGGTTAATTTCGGAGTGGTCATCAGCCCTTTATACATACAGGATCAGGTCACAAGCTGTATCCTGACTCAGCTTGTCCAACACTGCTTGTTTCTGAACTTCTGTTGCTGACTCTGGCTTGGGACCCAACCTGGCAACCTGCCTGCTATTCTGGTACATCTTCTGCTCACTTGATGCTGACCTTGGCCTGGCTCTGACTCTGCTCCTGGTTCCTGACTTTGTACTCCTGCTGCCCAGTTGTTGCTTACCTCTGGCTGTCTGACCATGCACCCGAAAGCAAGTATCTTCCTACTGCCAGTTGGCCTACTTTAGCTCTGCTTCTGCTTTTGACATATTCCAAACTGGATCTCCTGCAGACACCCGTGCCATCCTGTGCCCTGTTATACCTGTCATCATTCCCAGGGGAAACAAGAGGTGTAAGGGCAGCCCTTTTGTCAGCTCGGCCTTGACCAGGTACATGATATTACAGTACGACCGAAGGTTTCTAGATTTTTGCAATGAAATGATATATATCCTCTATATTTCACAAATGTGAAACAAATTGAGAGGAAGACATCAATGATGATAGATTTCCCAGTCAACAGATTACACACCCAGCCACCCTATACAAGTTGTTATTGACATTTTTGGCCTCTGGTCTGTAGTTACATGTAGGACTTGTGATGGATACATTTTGAACTGTGCTTTTAACCTACCTAAATATTCATGAAGTGCACATTGAAGTTATAGAATCTATTGCCCCTTTATAACTCCCCTTCTAAGATTGTTATCTGCATAGGTACCTATACCCGTAAAGTTACTGAGATCTGACTAGTTTTTCAGTTGCAGAAAGGGTAGAAAAATTATTGAACAAGAAGTGTAAAAGGGAATTAAGCACACCTCATTCCATGCAGATGAATGTTCTTGGGATTGCATGATTGGAACTGCAAAAAAAAATCTTGGATTTTATTCTATGTGACTTTAAAACTTCCAAGTTTGCTCATGCAATATTAGTCCCCTTTCTTGGAGAGAAGTGCTCCATAATTAATGCCAAACAACTGGTTCCAGCTTCCTCAGACCCAGATTCTTCAGTGTTGCTTACTACAGACACTCTCCTCACCAAAAATATTGGGATATTTGCATTTACTCCTGTAGAATGTGAATGTTTCAGAGTTAACAATGACAACAGAAATAGGTACAATGCCTTAGCATTGTGTTCTGGAGTCACTGGATGAAAGAGTACCTTTGCAACTTTCAAGGTCCTAGCAAATGGCAAACTAGCAAACCCAACCTAAAAGCAGCCTACATAGTTACATAGTTCTCCTGAAAGATAAAGATATGATTGGCCTATGGGTCTGACATTCTAAACCAGAACAATGAAGCTCTTATTTGTTCTCTTTTGGTCTGTTAAATACACCATTGAAAGCATTTTGGCTTGATATCTGTTTGATAAGGACAAAACATACGTTCAGATTGTTGCCCGAAAACAAGTGAGCTTATAACTTCCTGTGCATTATACCTCTGCAGTTTGTTTTCAGTTAAAAGTTTAAAGCAGAGCTTCACCCAAAGGGGTGTTGCACCCCCCACTGCCACATTTGGCACTTTTTAGGGGGGAGCGAGTACCTGGTTTTGACAGGTACTCACTCCCCTTTCTGATTAAGATCACCGATCTATGACATTTCTAGCCTCTCCTCCTCCCCACCGCTGCCTTCTGGGATACAAGTCCCAGAAGACAACTGAACCATTCAGAAAGCGCAGCGCATGCACAGTTGGAAACAGGCTGTGAAGCCGCAAGACTTCCTGCTTCACTTACTACAGATGCTGGCGCCTGCACCCAAAGCTGATTGAAGAATCGTCTTTCAGTGCAAACATCGCAGGATCCTTGGACAGGTAAGTGTCCTTATATTAAAAGTCAGCAGCTACAGTATTTGTAGCTGCTGACTTTTAATTTTTCAGAAGGAGCCTGTAGCGCCTCTTAAGGGACTTCAGAACCCCCCCCATGTTTATGGAGAAGAGGAGACGAGCAATGTCCTGTATTCCCAATGTGTTTCTATTGTCCAGTTGTCCTAACACAGTAAGGTAAGCCTTGTCATACTTAAATTGGAACTGTGTTGCTGGCAAGATCACCGGGTGAAAATAAAAAAAAAACTTGGAAAACAAATGCAGCATCTACATCTGAGAACAGAATGGCTGAAAAGAAGCAGTGGTTACATAGATCAATTTGTTTGTTTTTTTTGTTTTTTCTTGTTTTTTTTTAGAGAAGATTTTGATGTTTTTGATGTTACCAGTTTAGTTGTAAGTGATTTTTAGGGGGATCTTTTTCAACTGCTCCATTGATGCATTTATCTATTTCCTACTTTAGCTCTAGGTAATATCTAAACATCTTTGCAGTAATATCAATGAAAAGCATGGGTTTTAATTATATAAGATGGGCCAAATTATAGTAAAGGTATTGCCTAGAACAATACGTGATGCTTATATAGAAGGTGTAAGATAATTAAAATTTGGAAAATTTACCTGTTTTTCCATTGCATTAATCAAATTCGCTAAGATATGTGAACATCACTGTGAAGAAGTGGATGTTGATACAGGAAACATGTTAGGAACTTGTGGAGATTGTATGATCTCATAGATAGGTATATTGTATCTAATGGATCATAGGGTAATACATATCATCTCAAAAGCATTGCATTCAAGGAAATGGGTTTGTGTATTGCTATTTTGCACTGTTCTCTGGCAGTAAATTTGTTGTGTTTTCTGGATCATGGCTTTTCCATCTTTTAATGATTTTAACAAAAAGGATTAATACAATGTCACTGCTTTTTATAAACAAGATAGGATCTGTTGGTTAAATAAATCCTACACTGGTACATAGGATAGTACATTTTCTTCTCTTTATATGAATTAACAAAAGCTATTCTGATTATAATTTAACAAGACATTTTAACTTCCAAATTGCCCTGGTGTTTATTTTTCCAGGTGTTCTACCAAGGCACTAAACTAACTTAGGCACAGGAGTATTTTGATTTTACTACTGACACATTTTTCTATGCTGTATATTTTTCAGAACAAATCATCTGTTTTGCAGAACGGCTTATTTTATATCTAGAGGGTAGTATGCACAAGAATAATTCCTCCACTGTACTTGTCAAATATTCATGTATTAATAGCAATGAGAGCTGCTTGCAAAGCATGACACAAATCTATACATACCTTTGTTAAATCCTGAAGGGATTTGCTCCACACCTTGCAAAGTTCTGCTGGTATGTATGAATAGATTCCCTGAAGCCATTCTGCACTAAGTGGAGACACCATACAAGGGTCGATGGATTCTTCAATAAGCCTGTAATATCTGCAGAATGAAAATGCAGTGTGAGAACATTTCAAAAGCTTTACTGTTCCTTCAGCAGATATGAATAGACAAGGTTTCTTTCTGTCTTTCCAATGTACTGTATATGTGACACCCTAGTAAAAAAAAAAAAAATTTACAGGATCCGCACACTGTCACAACCTTCTGCTATGATATTCCAGCAATGCGCCAGTAATAACAGGTATCCTGAACAATACAGTTAAGCCTGTGACAACAGACAAACTTACTATTCCCTTGATTAATGTTCCACACAGTAAGTGATGCCTCAATTTCAGCCATTCTAAATTAAACTAATTATTTCTTCACCCTGCTGTCAATTAGGTTCAATTTTGCAATATCAACAAGTTGAAACTTAAACAGAATTTGCATAATATAATCATTAAAATCCTTTTAGAGGACTTATGCTAATGAAAGGCGCTGTGGCGTTTTCTCTGACAGTACAATAAAGTGTTTACAGCACAAACTGCTGCAGTTTTATTTTTTAAAGAAAAACAGGGAGAAGGAAACATTTTATAGAAAGACTGAATCAAGGATACACATGTAGTTGGAGCTATAAGACTATTTTTTTTTATATATATTTTGCTTGTAAATATGGTTAACCTTTGGAGATGGTTATAAAACAGGCTATCATAACACAAACATAATTGACAGTAATCGTCTGCTGGTGTAGGTTCTTCCAAAGCCATCCAATGGCCTGGTATAGACAAGTGCGACATGAAAGTCATGTGACTGTCGATACTACTCTGCTCTGCAACTGCTGTCTGACATTGATCCAACTTCTATGCGACTTTAATGAACGGGATCCGATTTTAATCTGACTTTGAGAAAATTTAAAAAAATGACGCGAGGTCCTCCCCAAAATTCATAGCAGGCCCTTGGGGTCTGGTATGGATTTTGAGGGGAACCCCATGCCAAAAAGAAAAAACGGCGTGGGGTCCCCCCAATAACCATACTTATTTATCCGAGCATGCAGCCTGGCAGGTCAGGAAAGGGGGAACAAGCGAGTGGCACCCTCCTTAACCATATCAGGCAACATGCCCTCAATGTGGGGTGTGCTTTGGGGCCAACCTAAAGCACCTTGTCCCTATGTTGATGGGGACAGGGGCCTCTTCCCCACAACCTTGGGCTGTGGGAGTGTGCGGGCAGGGGGCTTATCGGAATCTGGATGCCCCCTTTAAGAAAGGGGGTCCCCAGATCCTGGCCCCCCTCTATGTGAAAAGCATCCCCCCATGTTAAGGGCATGTGGCCTGGTATGGTTCAGGAGGGGGGTTGCTTATTCTTCTCCCCCTTTCCTGGCTTGCCAGGCTGCATGCTCAGATAAAGGTCTGGTGTGAATTTTTTGGGGGGACCCCACGCCATTTTTTTTTTCAATAAATTTTCCATTGCTAACATTGCATCTGAGCATGTCACAAATCTGATCAGTTGGGATGCTGATCCAACTTGGATGCAACTTCAATTATATTCAATGAAATCAGACTCAAGTTGGACCAAAGTAATGCAGAAACCTTTTCAAAAGTCAGATCGACACAAGTTAGGACAGCTGTCACAGGGAAAGATTGATTTTTACATGTTATGCGACTTGTGCTCTTAAAGTCAGTGCGCTTGTCGCACGAGTGTGAACCAGGCCTTCATAATCAGGTAAAATAATTACTTTATTTCTTTGAATTTGCCATGAATTGATACACCTGTAGCCCTAGCTGCAGGTTTAAAATACTATCTAATTAGTGGTCCCTAAGGAATAAGTTAAGTGTACACTCATTTTTGGATGTGGCTATTTGAACAGCACAAACTGCTACAGACAAAGAGTATGTAAGTGAACATAAGGCAACATTTCAGTTGGCCATAACAACTAATTATCTGGCCTGTTAAGATGATAGTTGGAAGCTAAATAGTTGGTATGAGCAACAAGTTAATCATTAGCACACTCTTTATAAATTAGGCCCTATGTCTCCTTCATCTATTGCAATACCCAAATTCAAGTTTTTGTGGAATCCACATTTGCATTTAAGGACAATTAATCAGCTTTTCTAAGTTGCTTTCATATATAGACTGTAAACCTTTTTTGATTTTTGTATAAAATGTGTGCATCTTTTCCCCATCAATAGTAAGTCATGCAATTCTTGAGTCTCATTAATCGTGTTTAGCCTAGAAATAACCACATTAGCTGGATTAAATTTTGTTTGTTAACCAGATTTCTTAGATCTTGTGGTTCTTGGAAAAATTATTATGCAGTTCTAAGAGCCCCAAGTATCTATCCCTGCTCTGCAAGAGATACCCATTCTAAAAATGCTTATAGAAGCACCGCCCCTGTCCAATTAAACAACTAAATCTCACAATATTACAGTATCAGGAAAATCATGGATCTGTGAAAGACAATGACTAACTGTTGGAGGAAAAAGAACTCTATTACATTTATCTAGAAAGATTTTTTATGCTGGTTGTAAAAATGAATAGTGGATTAGTAGCTATAAAGTGGTATTAAATCCAAAACTAAAAGCGTGATACATTACAGCTTACCAATCATTGGATATGGTTGCTAAATTAGCTTTTTTTTTAGGCTTTTTCCCTCTGTTTTCACCTGGTGATCTGGCTAGTAACACACCTCCTATTCTATAGTGCCCCCATTCTGGATGAAGGTGCAAAAGGGCAACTTCGAACAGCAGCATTGTTAATCTTGGGGCAGGGGAGTGCTAGATGCACTAACAGATGTAGATACACTAACAAATCGAAGCCAAACTCCATAAGCAGGTACAGCAAACTGTTGTTTTTCCTTTTGGGATAAATGTTTTACATAAATAAATAAAATCTGATCATTGTAATCACCCCATCAATGGTAAATGGTCTGTCTCAGCCCTACATTGGCAGGACAGATTGTTCTGTTGAAAAACAACAGACTTACTGGCCAGATCACTGGGTGAAAATAAAGGAAATAAAACCTAAAAAAGAAAACAAATGTAGCCATCACATCTAAGAATTGGTAAGCTGAAATATTATACAGGTTTGCTTTTGGGTTTTATACCACTTTAATAGATTAGAGCAAACTGCAGATTTAGGTGTCCTGATCAGTTCAATATTCCCATCTATGCATTTTACTCCAGAAGAAATGTAACAAATAGCACAATCTCCAGACAAAAGAAACTTATAATGTGAATTGTGAGTATCAGTTGTCAAAGCTGGCACCTAAGCACTGATGATTCCCTGCACAAACAATTTTTAAGTATGGATCCAGGAGAATAGTGAAGGTCAACAGTTGCCACCTGAACAAATTTCCCAGTTGGATGATTTCCCCTCACCTCCTGTTCCTGTGACAGCCTAAATATTTGGTGTTTTCCCAACAATTTTCACAAATTTGCTCTGTGAATATCTGAGCATTCGCACAGCCATCACAAATAATCCCTATAATGTGTATACTATGTTTATTTCCTATGATCGTCAGCTCCATATAGTCACCATAAGGCTGCCACTAAGTGTTAAAGTGTATTTATGGTAAAAAAAAATTAAATCATGATATTTCAGGGGGTAGAATTAGTACAGGAATAACTGCTTATGACCAGTAAAGAGAGTAAGAGAGTAAAGAAGTAAGTAAGAGAAACCTGCAAAGCATGCAGAGAATCTATGCACAGATTGATAAAGGTGGTCAGCAGACATGCAGCAATCACAACAATCAAGGACATTTTTCAAATTTTTGGATTGTCAAAAATAACTATGTTTTTTTTAGTGCTATTACAATGTTGATATTATAAAATGAAAAGTCTATGCTGTGAACATAGGACTCTTTTAAGAGAAGATTTAAAATAACAGCAATATTTTAAATGTTAGGTTAAGAGTGAGGACATTAAACTCTTATTAAAGGAAATAAATGTATGTGGTCTTAATTAAAAAAAATAACTTCCATTGCCTTCAGCTTCCCCCAACTCTTCAAAAACCTTTTTTTGCTGCTGTGACCTTACTTTCTGTTATAGTAGTCCAATTGTATGTAGGAATGTAGCCATCCTGTCTTGATAAAACCGAGATTGAATAGGGACTATGTCATTTGTAAAAGTGTGCATAGAGCAGTGCACATGACCTCGACTGGATGTGTATGGATTCTTTTTGGAGACTAATGCCCCGTACACATGATCAGACTTTCGGACAACAAAACCGTGGATTTTTGTTTGAAGGTTGTTGGCTCCAACTTGTCTTGCATACACACGGTCACACAAATGTTGGCCAACAATTACGAATGTGGGAAAGTGGTGACATACAAGACGTACGACGACCCGAGAAAAAGGAAGTTCAATAGCCAGTGGGGCTCCTTCTGCTTGATTCCGAGCATGCGTGAACTTTTGTGCGTCGGACTTGAGTACGCACAATCGGAAATTCTGACAACAAAGTTTTGTTGGCGGAAAATTTGAGAACCTTCTAGCCAACATTTGTTGGCGGAAAGTCTCACAACAAATGTTCAACGGAGCATACACACGGTCGGACTTTCAGCCAACAAGCTCACATCCAACAATTGTTGTTGTAAAATTCGATCGCCTGTACGGGGAATAAGAATATCATTTTATGTTAATCTAGGGATACTTGGGGGAAGCTTATATTTTTCCATCTGCTAAAATCAACTTGTGTGCTCTTAAAATAGAAGCTTTTACTTTTAAAAGCTTCTTCCCCAATTTGCGGAAATCTTTAAAAAGAACGCATACATGATGAATCGCACTAACATGCATTACAAATGTGCGTTGTTACACAAATGGACTAATGAAAATGCAGCCAGTATTAAGCCGTATAAACACATGTTTACTAGACGTATTGCTGTACGAATTTTTAATTGTGCATGTTAGATTGCATACTTTTCAGATATTATATCAAAATATTTTTTGTTTTTTAAAAACTGCAGTTCAACATTTCCAATGCAAAATAGTGCATTTAGAGATAAAGAATCCTCTGATACAGTGCAATATTGGGGTTACAGTGTTGGCCAGAAGAAAAAACATTTGGGGGTGGTTATTTCAGATCATTGTGAAATGAAAAGTCTCCAAACAGTTGGGAAAGCAAACAGAATTAAAGTATAACTAAAGAAATTTTTTTTTTTTTTAGTTTTGGATAGAGTTGAGAGGTATTAGAACCCCTGTCAGTTTTTATTGTTGTCTGTGCCCCCGTTAAGGAGATTCCCCCTCTCTATTTGTCCTATTTACCAATATTGTTGAAAGTGAAAATAAAGAAAATCCCCCAGAAATATAATAGAGGGGAAATCTTCCAATGGGGTCCCCAAGGATTTTCCCTCACTTCCTGTTTGGCGATGGTAGTAAAGGGAAATCTCTGCAATGGGACAGAGATGGTAAAACCCTCCCTTGCTCTATGCAAAATGGAAAAAAATAAGTTTTGCCTATAGTTCTACTTTAAGGGATACATCACTAGAGGGATCACCAGCAGGCAGAAGGAGATCATGATTTATAGATCTTTAGTTAGACCTCATTTAGAATACTGTGCCAAGTTCTGAAGACCTCACTTGCAAATTTTTTTGGTAAGAAAGAATTAATCCAGAGACAGGCAACACAAATGGTGACAGGTCCAAGGAAAAAGAACATAAAACGTAATGTACAGTGTTGAGGAAGGAAGGAAAAGGGTGGCCATGAATGAAACTTTTAAATATTTTACGAGTATGTATAAGGTTCAGGAGGACAGTGTTTTCAATATGAAGAAAAGATTAAAACATATAAACAGGAACAAAAAAGGAACAGACTTGACGGACAACTTTTTTTTCTGCAGTCATTCCTCTCTATTTATGTATTACTAAATAAGCATAGGTGGAAAAAGGGCTCTAAATCAAATTAATTGCTGTCTAGATTACAACCAGTCATTTTTTCAGGTGCTTGATACATGAGGTCCATTATGTTTAAATCATTCACTGTGAATGCTTAAAGGATGCCTGGTCAGTGAGCAAGGAAGCCTGTTTAAGATAAAATGTGGCTTTTACAGTTTATAGATTTCCATTTGATGCGCTAAAGCACAAATGTTACTTATGTCCGTTGAATGTTTCACACTAATCTATAGCTGGGGAAATAACACAACAATGAATGACAGATTCCAGGTAACTGTGCTTTTTAACTAGCCTCAAGGCCATGTTATGGATCCTGCTCCATAAGATTAATGGAAACTATATGTTTTTGTAAGTAGGCTGTTTATATCCAATGAGAGAAATTCATTGCAGCTCAGCTACCATGTGTTATCAAGCCAAAATAATAATAAAAAAGGGTTTAAAATGAAATGTTATATAAGGAATACAATACTTTCTGACCTAAAAAGTAAAAAGCAGACACCAAAAAGTACCTACATGTATCTAGTTTTATCTTTCGAAGTGGGAGCTTGGCAGATTGGGGTCCAATGAGCAATGGGGGTAACAATGCTGCTATGCTATAGATACAGTGCTGTGAGTGTTGATATCCTAGGATAGGAAGTATGCTACTGTCAGGAATAGCAGGTGAAAGTAAAATAAATAAATAAAAAATAAAACAAATGCAGTCATCACATATAAGGAGACTGGCAAGTAGCAATATATCAGTTTTTCGGTTTAGATACACTTAAACTGTTAAACCAAATCTGTTAGCCATACTAAACTTTTAAAAGTAAAAGTCCTGTCTAGGAGCAGACACATGAAGAATGCGTATTATTACCCTTGTTAGCCACAAAACCCTTCTGCGTGCCTCTTTGAAACTAGACTCCACTTGTTACTAGAGATAGAAAGTTCCTGGCTTAAGGGCCAAGTTCTACAATCCATTCCCATGTCAAATGAAAACAGCTTTTCATTGAGTCTCTCTCATTGGACACAGAGAAGGCAGGTGGCAGGGCCCCGAAGTTAAGGGATTCAGTCACAAAATGAAACTAGCTTCAAAGTAGCACACAGAGGGCCATTGTATGGCTTACAAAGGTTATAGCAATAATTTGTATGTTTTTTATTCATTTTTACAACTCTCTAAACAGACAAGAACTTGGACTTTCACAGATTTGTTTGTATGTATTTTTATATTAAACAATTATTCCAATATGAAAGATCACATAAAACACAGAAAATATCCCAAGAATCTATTACTGAAATTAGAAAAAAAGCTATCATGAGCGAAATGGAGGTTGCAACCATTAACATCCTTCTGAGAAGGATACTTTCCAGGCTGTTTTACTGTCCTAGAACCTTACATACTGTATTTTCTCAGGCACTGACAAATATACAGATTAAGAAATCCTTATCTGCATACGTGTTCTGTGTCAATGACTTCTGGTATGTAAACCAGAGAATTAGCATGACAGCCAGTCTACTAACCCTTGAAGAGAGAGTCAGTAATACATGGTTTTCTGGAAGCAAATTCAAATTATGAACACATATGGCAAAAACATAAACTCTAATGCTAAATATAGTTTCTGTATGGCTTAAAGCAGAACTTCACTCTCTCACTCAATATTAACAGTTTTTAATCCTTATGCTGCTAGCATTAATAAATTGATAGGAATGTATATTATACTATATTCTTATATTTACCTTTTTTAAATATATCTTCAGTTACCGTATTTATTGGCGTATAAAACGCACATGCCTATAACACGCCGGTGGTGGAGGCGTGACTGTGTGTGTGACGTGAGAGCCAAGTGAGAGCTGAGGGAGAGCTGAGTGAGAGCCGAGTAAACAGGAGATGACAGCTCAGTGAATTCTGGCGGCGCTCGTCCCCCTCATTCCCCTCCGAGGTACAATATTGGCATATAACACATACCTGTGATTTGCCCCCTATTTTCAGGGGGAAAAGGTACGTGTTATACGCCGATAAATATGGTACTTCCTGGTTTCCAGGCCTAGGCAAATGAGGTCATACATCCCAGGAGTCTTCGGGAGAGGAGGAAGGGTTTTCCCAGCCAAACACACCACCCATGCCTTTCTCAAGATGGCCATAGTCAGGAATGTGAGGGAATGTTTTTCAAAGTGCTTTGCATAGAATATTAAAAATGAATGAAATAATGTTTTTGGTTTGTGGTGCTCAGATGCAGTGTAATTCCAAATACACCACTTCCCGCTTGGCCTATAACAGATTGACGTCCGGGAACTGGTTCTGTTATCCTGACTGGGCATCATATGACGTCCAGCAGGATAACATGCTGGCGCCTGCCCGCGCGAATGCGCCTGCCCGCGCGAATGCGGCGTGTCAGTCTGACATGCTGCATCTCCAATCGTGATAAGAAGCCTCTGACAGAGGCTTCTGACCAATCACAGCTGATCATCGCATGAACCAGGAAGTGCCGGTAAACGGCATTCCTCGGTTCACGCTGACCGAGAGAACCGATCAGCGGCTCTCCCTGTCAGAGGGGGGTCAGTGTTCTGATTATCAGCACAGCCCCCATCAAATGTACCCATAAGCTGCCAATCAGTGCCCAGTCAGTGCCCCACCATAACCCCCTGCCAGTGCCCAATAAAGTGCCAATTAGTGCCCACCATAGTGCCAATCAGTGTCCATCACAGTGCCAATCAGTGCCCAGCATTAACACTTGTCAGTACCTACCCAATCATTGCTGCCCATCAGTTCCATATATTAGTGTCCATCAATGCCACCTGTCAGTGCCAATCAGTGCTGCATATCAGTGCTGCCTATCAGTGCCCATCAGTGCTTCATATCAGTGCCGCCGGTCAGTGCCCATCAGTGCTGCCTGTCAGTGCTCATCAGTGCTGCCTGTCAGTGCCAATCAGTGCTGCATATCAGTGCTGCCTATCAGTGGCCAACAGAGCTGCATATCAGTGCCGCCTATCAGTGCCCATCAATTCTATATATCAGTGCCTCCGCATGAGTCCCCATCAGGGCCACCTTATCAGTGCCAAATCACCAGTGCCCATCGGTGCTGCCTCATCAGTGCCCATCAGTGCTGACTCATCAGTGTCCATCAGTGAAGGAGAAAACTAAATTTTATAACAGAAACAAAGAAAAACTTATTTTTTTCAAAAATGTTGGTCTTTTTTAGTTTGTTTAGCAAAAAATATAACGCAGAGGTGATCAAATACCACCAAAAGAAAGCTCTATTTGTGGGAAGAAAATTGAATGCGCAATTGTCATCCAAAGTGAGACAGCACTGAAAGCTCAAAATTGTCCTGGGCAGGAAGGGGTGAAAGTGTCTGGTATTGAAGTGGTTAAATACTGATTTTCCAAACCTGTACCAAGTACCACTAAGATGTCATCAAGTTCACTTTTTCTATCAGGAATACAGGAAATCAATGCTAGAAATGCTAGTATACTTGAATAATCATAAGTGACAATGCAAACATTCTTCCATCCAAACAGCTGGCTATTAGAGAATATTGGCATCTACATCATATGCAGCTATGGCGTTTATCATTTTCAGCATATACATTTTGGATGTATAGTGTATCATTGTGAAATCTAATGATAGATTAAGTGGCCACACACTATACATTCTGATGATAGATTTAAAGAAGATTGTACACATATTATGTACTGTAAGGGCCTGCATAAGTGGATGCATATTCAATAGATTGTTTAGGTTTTTCTTCACATTACATAGTTTTAGTAAATTTAAAGACGAGTGTACAGGGATTGCACAATCAGATTAGAGTGCATAGCCAACCATAAGCCTAGTACACAAGATCAGAAAATCAGACCAAAAATACCAGTTTTAAAGTGATCATACGATAATCTTATCATTAGTACACAGCTTTCAAAAGCTGATCATGATAGTTTATACAAAATTAGTCGAAGAGATAATTCCGAAAATTTTTCGTACGATACCAGAATGAACAACTTTTGTTTAATCTGTACAGTATTGGGCCAGAAAAGAAATGGAAGACCAAGACCACGCATGCTCAGAAACGAAAGTATACATTACAATACAATACAACACATGATATCACTTCCGAAGTTGTATTATGTCATACAAGAATTTTCACAATTTGAGAAACCTCTTAATTTTCGATATGAGACTAGCATGCAAAAAAAAACTGACGATCATTCATCCGATAGTCTCATCATATGTACTAGGCTGTCAGTTAGTATTCGCTAAATACACCAGTTTAAAATACATTCCTTAAAACAATGCTTTTTTTACAAGTAGACACCACCTTAAAAACTATTAAATGTTTGAATGCTATCTTTGCTATTTACAATGAACAAACCTAGCTGCCAACATATGGATAGGACAAAATTTTAACTTTTTTTTCATGCTTCCAATGATACCAGCCGCTGGCCTAATTGACACTAGAGCACATATTCTCCCCCACATGGCACTTCTATAATGTCCTGTCTACAGTGGAACACCACCAATGGCAGACACATTTGTATTGAATCTTTAAGACTGTATTACCCTGAAAGACTTAGAATTGTGTATTATACTATATACACAACCATCCATTAAGCCTAGACTATGTATTAGCATCTGATTCTGTTTCATGGTACATTATTAAATCAAACCTTTACACACATTGTTTCTAGGTTGTCTTCAAACCATATGCCTGTAATTAACTTGTCTTACATCGCTTTATTTGATATGAGGGATAGATATTGATTCCAAAATATGTCAGTAGAGGAGTTAGGAGATGACTTTCTTGCATTCTTGCACTTTTTGTGTTCCATACATTTTTTTTATGAATTGCTGTTGTTGAAAGTTTGGTCCCACTGTAGTGATATCCTTTGATGCTCCCTAATGCTAACTGACCTTGTTACATCCAGTTATCACAATCTACTATTAAGTTACCAAGACAAGAAATATGGTGGCATAGAGTACAGGTTAAGTACTTTAAAATGCATTCCTAAATGCACAAAATATAACTGGATATTAATATTTATAGGTAATAATGCCTGAGATTCAGGGAATATCTGATTGCCTTCTGGGAAATCAGAAAGGAATTATTTTTCCCCTAGAGTAAACTGGACCATCCTTTATATAAGATGCTTACCTTCCTCTGGATCAACTGTGGGTACAGAAATCTGTATATGGAGGTTTGCTATTTATTTATTCTGTTTATGTATTTATTTATTTATTTTAGAATTGTTGGACCTAGATGGATGTGTGTCTTTTTTCAACCTCGGCTAATTATATAACTATGTAATATAATTCCTAAACTTCCTATAGTTTACAAATACACAGTGTCTTCTTCCCTTACCCTATACTTCATTCTATTAGCTTACAACTTGACAGCAGGTGCCCTTTATTCATTTAGACTCATGACTATTGCAATCCAATGAATAAAACACTGATTAAGCTGCATTGTCATTTGTACATTAAAAACAATAAATGTTTATCATTCTGAGCAACTTGTGCACTTCAGTGTATTTTGCACTTCTCAAACTGTTAAGTATGAAACCATGTGTATGCTAGACTAATACCTGTTACGCCATTCTAGATAGTTATATAGATATTTTGCACTTAGCAACAATTACTTTGTTACACCCCTTATATAAAGAAACTACTTTTAACTGTACTTTATGTAAAGGGTTGGCAAAAAAATTAAAGGTCTTAAGGAAAAGGGGAAGCCAGAAGGTGGCTTTTGAAACACTGAAAATATCAAGTGACTTATGTTCGAAAGGTGTCTGCTGTTGACATTTAGCAAAAAAATATAGTCAGGTTTTGAGGCAAACTGATTTTTCTTCTTTTTTTACAGCTCTCGTGTTAAGCTACACTGCAAGCCTATGGCAACTTGCATCACTGAGAAGAAGGATGGATGCAATATGGCGCATTATCCTACTCCCCAATATTCTAAGATGGGCAGGGACAGTAGTGTAGAGCGGTACAACTTCTGTAATGTGCATATTCTGACTGGCGAATCGGAGCAGTAAGCAGCATTTTAAGTAGTCTTGCCTCACTGTGTTCATGGAGAGAAAAAATATTTTCCAACCTCACTCACAACTAAAATTTAAAAGTGTGTAGTGTGAGGTGATGAGGTCAGGTATGAGGTGAGGTCCACTGCTATTGGGGTGTACAACGCAGGGGAAAAAACTTGGGGAGGGGAAGGGACAGAGAATAGGCTTTATCTCTATCTCTCTCTATTAAGAAATATCCCCACATTTCTGGGTGATAATTTATGTTTGAAGTAATGTTTATGGGGTTCAAGGATAAAAAATGTTATACTAATTTATGCATGAATTAATTCTGTAGTAATTGCAAACTCCCACCCCCATGCTTTTCTCAAGGGGGATGGGAAAATATGCTTCCCACCATTTTAAAGGGGGTGGGGGCATTCACTGATCACCGAAGCCTGTAAAGGATGATGGGAACCTCCAAGACAGTGGATTTAATGCATGTTAATGTGCATTGCATTAAGGCTACTTAACAAACCATGCTGACCAAAAAAACAGACATGCACCAAGTTTGGCACAGGACTACACCGACTGCCAATGTCACAGAAGGTTTTGTTTTGAAGGGGCAATTTTTTTTGTAAGTACAAGGATTGCAACATACAAGTGTGGTGTATACTGGGAGTAGGTGCAGACTCCATTTTCAGCATGATTTAATCCCATCAACTTTTTGTCTCCATTCCTAAGGTGTCCCTCTTTCTCAGGTTTTAACATTGGGAGCTATACATTTTTTTTAAACTTGAAATCAGATAGAAGAGCTGATTTACTAGCTAATGTTCAGGTTGCAAATAATATTTCTCAATGTTTTAACATTTCAAAAGCCAAGTGCATTGTAAACAATACAAACCGATCAAATTACCAGCATTGTTCTGATTGTACTTTTACTCTTGCCTGTTCTGTCCCAACTCATTAAGTCCCAACTATACCTTTCCAAGAAATGTGATACTGTCACCAAGGCAGTGAAATAAGTGCTGTTTGTGAATAGTGAGAAGTGTTCAAGATTTGATTTTAACCGCTTCAACCCCGGAAGATTTTACCCCTTCCTGACCAGAGCACTTTTTGCGATTCGGCACTGCGTCGATTTAACAGAAAATTGCGCAGTCGTGCGACGTTTCACCCAAACAAAACTGACGTCCTTTTTTTCCCACAAATAGAGATTTCTTTTGGTAGTATTTGATCACATCTGCAGTTATTATTTTTTGCGCTATAAACGAATAAAGAGTGACAATTTTGAAAAAAAAGCAATATTTTTTAACTTTTTGCTATAATAAATATCCGCCAAAAAATATATAAATAAACAATTTTTTTCCTAAGGTTAAGGCCAATATGTATTCTTCTACATAATCTTGGTAAAAAAATTGCAATAAGAGTATATTGATTGGTTGGCACAAACGTTATAGCATCTACAACATAGGGGATAGTTTTATGGCATTTTTATTATAATTTTTTTTTTTACTGGTAATGGTGGCGATCTGCGATTTTTATCGGGACTGCAACATTATGGTGGACACATCGGATACTTTTGACACTATTTTGGGACCATTGTCTTTTATCAGTGCTATAAAAATGCACTGATTACTGTGTAAATGACACTGGCAGGGAAGGGGTTAACCCCTAGGGGGAAATGAAGGGGTTAAGTGTGTCCTAGAAAGTGATTCTAACTGTGGGGGGGGTGGGCTTTAACTTACATGACAGAGATCACTGCTCCCGATGACAGGAAGCAGCGATCTCTGTCATGTCACAAGGCTGAATGGGGAAATGCCTTGTTTACATAGGCACTTCCCCATTCTGTGGCTCCGTGACACGATCGCAGGGAGACCGGCAAACATTGAGTCCGCTGGTCCCGCTGGCACAGTCACCCTGTATGTGGCGTGTGCGCCCGCTAGCTCCACCAATTAAAAGGAACATACAAATACGCCCCTTTGCCCACCGCTGCCATTTTGCCGATGCATATTGGCGTGCAGCGGTTGGCAAGTGGTTAAGCTTATGTTAAATGTATGCTTATTAAATGTAATATTTTCAAGTTACCTTTAGCTACAGTATACAAGATAGCTATAAACAAATTAATAAAATACCCCATGTTTTCACAATCAGAAGATTTCTCACTGGACATCATTGTTAGATGAAAAGAAAAAAATGTAAAAGGTAAAATGGAACATTGTAGGTTGGTTAAAAAAAATGTAATGTTATTTTTATGTTTGCTAAATTGATTATTACACTATCCAGACTTAAGAAAAATTAAACTTGTCAAAGAGGTGGATTTTCTTTAAGCATCAGTGCAAACAGTCATATCTTTGCTCTTAAACCTTGCAAAATATGATAGAAGCCATAGGAGAGATAATAATACTTCCCAGCCATACTTCAAGCCAGACTTGCACTTTCAAAACTCTCCAGGCTTGATCACCGATGGTAGCAGCAATCAGCTTTTAAGACCACATAATCCCTTTAAGAGACTGTTAGGTAATCAAATACTGTAAATCAGCATTATCTGGATTACAAATTCTCTTTTCCAAGCCAATAGATGCAAGTAATTACCATCAGCATTTTGCTGTAAAATAACAGCTATTGAATAATATTGCTTGACTGAATAATTGTCTCATACTATGCAAATACAAATTTTATACACAAAGATAGGAATAACATTTGAGAGTGTGAAGCATACTTGTAGCTATCAAAAAATTTACTTTTGGAACAAACTGAAAAAGGCATTTCACACGCATACACTATAGGTGTGAAGAACGCAAATGCATATTTCTATATACAGAATGAAAACATTACTCAAATGGGAACTATAGTCTTAAAAATATTGTTAGTGCATGAAGTTTGCGATTATATACAAACACAGGCACATGCATATTTGTTCATTGCATACGCAAGTTGTTTTTCGCTTACTAGTGTAATGCAATGGCTGTCCCTCATATGTCCCTGCAAAATGCAGCAGACAGTGTCTATCAAATTATCCTGACTTCATGCAGTCCTAAAAGGAAACTTGCCATGAGAAAAATATGTAGGCAGCAGTGCTCTCTGAATAACTGATCAGAACAGGTATGTAAATCGGGAATACTGCACTTGTTGCATCTTTGCTCTAATCAGTGACTTAAAGTATTGAAGCAAGGAATAGCCAGGCAGCTAGTATTTCTAGAAGAACATCAGCAATGGCAGCACCCATTTTTCTCTCTATTAACCTTTACAGATTCAAAGCAGTCACAATGCCACAAGAGTCATATACCATGTGGCTTTTGATTAATCTTTAGATCATATGAGGTAGCTTGAAAGCAGTGTTTTTATCTATTAAATACGACAAAAGAAATAGGCACTTTTGTTTGTTCTAATATCTAATGCCTGTTCCAATGAGGAGCTGTCCAGTGCTGAAATACGAATAAACTACAGTTACAGTATGAAACAAGCATTAACATACAATGTTTAATATGTTAATAACTCTTTTATAAGGTACTAAACCTAGAATGCATACTATCTTTAGCTAATATAAAAGATAGTGATCAGACGGGAAGGGTGTCCTCTTTCGTGCTACTGATTTTCTACCCTCCATTCACATTAAAGGCCCATGAGATCTTTTTACCTAGTTGAATGGTTCCAAATGCAACTAAATAGGCCAACCTCTGCAACTGAAAAATATTAGAATTCTAGAAGTATCTAAATCTATCTATCTATCTATCTATCTATCTATCTATCTATCTATCTATCTATCTATCTATCTATCTATCTATCTATATATCGATCTATCTATTCATCTATATTTATATCTATATATCTCAATATATCATGGTGTGAAACCATTTACCTTTTAATGCTTATAAGAAAAAAGTAAGTTAATTTGTAAGTTAATTAAGTAAACTGTTCACATGCCATTAAAGCAGTAGTAAGCCGCAAAAAATTTTTAAAAATCAGGCTTCTGCAGGATAAAGCCATAATGTGCTAGTATGCACTGTATATTAGCACATTATGACAGACTTACCTCAGAACAAATCTCTCCAGGAGCGCACTGTCACCAACCACTGTCACCAACGCACTGTCACTCCAACTTCCCTTATTCCTCGTTCCAGGTTTGCAGGCTTCGACCATTTGAATGGCCGAGCTGCAATGACGTCACTCCTCATATGAGTCACGGCCATGGCCCAAAGCTCTGAATGGATGGCCTGTCCATTTAGAGTGCAGTATACATGTCCTGGTGATGTCACCAGTGGCTACTAAAGCAAATATCTCCTAAATTGTGCATGTTTAGGAAATATTTACTGTACCTACAGGTAAGCCTTATTATAGGCTTACCTGTAGGTATAAACCAAAAGTGGACTTTGCAACCACTTTAAGAGATACAGCTATCTAAGTTGTAGTAACCAAAAGACAAACACCCCAATGGATTGCTTATGCCAGCTCTAACCAACCGCTGGTAGCGCTTTGAAGCAGCATAGAGGTAAGCTACCCACAGTCCAGATCTTCCTCCCTGCCCCCCCCCTTCTCTTTGGTGTGATAGTGTTCCACTTTGTATATTAGTTTGTTTTTGTTCCTTATTTTGCTATTTCAAGCTTCTTACATTTTTTTTTTTTTTTCACTGTCCAGCCCCATTAGACACAGATTTTTGTACATAACAGGCACCATACTCACTTTTACCACTATTTCTTATGGAGTTGCACCAGGTTCACCATTCAATTCCACTCCACCACACCAAGCACATTATTTTTACAACCACACATAAATCTAAAACATTTTGTTCCTAGATACCCTCACTTCATGAAATACACACCACTCCCTGGCCTATGGAGTCGTACCCTGCACGTTCCACACTGTCCGATGCTGTCTTCCTGTATTATGCCGCCTCAGCTCCCGCGATGGGGTCATGTTCTCGGCTGGCCCTGCCCCATTGTCCCTGCGCTGCACTTTCTGTCTGGGTTGGTGAGTGTGGTGGGTTAACCATCGATATATACAATAATATTACTTTTTACCAATTCCTTCTAGAGCATGGCTCAATATATAAATATATTTTTTACAATAAAATATATATTTTTTTACAGATATTTTATAGGAAGGTCTGTCGCATCCGCCCGTCGAGCTTTATTTGATGCCACAGCAATATTTTTACGGATCAATTTTACTCCTCTAGTACTACTAGACTCCATGACACTGTCAATACAGCATCCGGTGGATACATATGTACCATGTGGGCACATGTGCCAGTGCTTGGGCATGCTGCCAGTGGCACTAGTAGGCCATATATATTCATATACCTACTTCATGGAATGTGTTATTATGCATGTATTCCTTTAGTTACCATGTTCAGGCCCTATGTACAGTCCATGTATATTTAAGAAATTAACAATGGGTCTAAGTCTTTGGATCAATGTTATTAAATAAACTTTTTACTTTGTAACCCATTCCCACTATTCAGATGCTTCAATTAAAGTCCCAAACTCCATTTCTTTTATTATGCTGGCTATCTGAGCTGCATCCAGGTGCTGGTCAGTGTATGCACTTGCTTGTCAGGCTTAATTAGGACTACAAGAAAATGGCACCCAACTACACTCTGTCCAAGCACACTGATGATCACAATTATATTAAAATTACTTTAACTTGGTTCCTATCCATGGGACAACCTCCCTCTATGATTACACCCAAAATTGATCGGTGGGAACCAAGCTGAAACTATTTTAATATAATTATGGTCATCAGTGTGCCTTGGCAGTGTGTGGCTCTATTTTCTTGTAGTATCTAAGCTATAGATTTGAAGTTCTGCTACTAACATTCATTCCTAATCCAGGAAATCTACCATATGTCAAGCTGCTGGCATGTACATAGTGGCCAGGGCCATGGTTTGATTTAGACTGTTTCAGAGTCAGGGGCTAAAATAACAAAGGGCATCATGTTGAAATACACCCCAAGCCTCAGAGCCAGCTGCCAGATGCCATGCGTTGTCTTTCAACAGCTGTCATCTGGGATGGTATACAAACCAGTTAATACAGAAGTAAGCAGACATTTGCCCTATGGCAATACCACTGTCCTAAAATGTAGGCTTCCAGCAGTATTGGCTACTGAGATGGGTTAATACAAATCCCATCATGTCACTGCCTCAGGGAGTCATGCATTTGACTGCCTGTCTCTAGTTTTACCATAGTTGGACTGCTGAGGTTGCCTACCACTGAGTTAATACTACTGACCCATATGCCCTCCTCCTAATGTCTACAGAACTGGTCATGTACATTACATCTGGGTCATCCTTAAGTTTCCTCTGCTCCTTCCAAGTATTGTACATGCAAATCAAAGAAGCTTCTTAAACTCATGGTTTTATCACTATCCAAAATATTCCAAAATGTTCCAAAATCTTGGCCTTTTCCCCTTATCCCTACTGATTTGATATAATTCTGCATCCCATCTTTTAAACCTCTGTTCAATGTAAGTTATGTATATCTGTTCTAATCCTTTGGTACACAACCAATAATGTATAATTTGTGTTCTATACTCAACATTAATATTGTGGGTTTTACAAAATAAACTATACATATGCCCTGTATATCCCTAGTAATTTATAACATTATAGCTAATGCTTCATTCTGTGCTATTTACATTTAATATGTATTTACCCTTGCAGTTCTCGCTTTGCTTTGGTATACATATTGATTGTAATGTTTCATCCCTTCTTTTATCAAAACATGAATGCAAATATTGAAATGAAATATCTTAATCTTAACCCTAATATCTTGGACCATTGTTCAATAGATCATTTAGGGTATTCAGCGTAACCATGCACCCTCCTACACCATCCACTAAGTTAAGTACTCTGCTGACTTATTTTACATGTTTACAAAATGGTAGAAATAACTTGTCCATTTTAACTAACCTGTTGTGATATTGGATTAATACAATCAACCTTTTATACATGTGAAACACTTGTATAAAAATGTAAACAAATAGTAGATTTAATAAAATAAAATAAGTCTACTTAAATGTGACTAAATGCTACTAACAATTGTAAACAATGGTTACATTTTATTTGCCTACTCTTACATTTTAGGCCTATAGGACTATCATTTAAGTTGAATTTAGACTACAATCTATTTAGAATTACCAAGGCTACTTTGTGGGCAGAGTCAAAACAAAATCAATGTAAACTGTCCCACAGCATTTAAACTGTTGTCTTTCCTATCTATTTCAAGTTTTATGTTGCTACTTCATTGCTACTCAAATTACAATAGGTACAATCTTATGTTGTATCATACTCATACTAGCATACTAGATTCTTAAACAGTAGCAAAAAGTATGAAAATAAATGTTAAGGAAATAGAAAAGCTACTGTGCTACTTATATTCTTAGCAAATGGCTTTTAAATAGGATGGGGGAGTGTGGACTGCCAAGTCCTCACAGGCCCAGAAGCAGTTGCCCCTCTGCATAAGTAGGGCAACAATATGGTTTCAGTTTTGAAACAGGATTTCTGGTCCATGGGTCATTACTCCCTACACAAGGAAATTATTTTTATGAAGCAATATACAATTTCAGTTTTAGACAACCATGTCCTGACACAGGGAATGATAACATGTTTTGTTGCATTTCAGGGCTGTTGTTTTTCCTCAACCTCTTGCTCTAGTGCCGGCTTTATGTCACTACTCAGGGTGGGTTTTCTAAGGTTGAAAACAGTGGACCATGCTTGCACAATGTCCATTTCCCCATTGACCACCCTTAGTCTCTTAGCCTCTACATACTTGTTTACATCAAATTTACTCTAGTTTAACCTGTACCGAGATAGTCCAATTGCCCCTGTTCTTTAAGGCAGCTTGGTTGGGGACCAAGCTCCCAATTCCCATATCTCTAAGTTTCTGCATGATGGTAGAAATGTCTACATACCCTTTACTACTATTACTGTCATAGAGGATATATCTATATTTCTCCACTCTTAGCCTCCACTGAAAGCAAATGTAACAAAGGCAATAATGCAGGAGGAGCAAATCATTTTCATGCAACTGGACAGCCTTTTTGTCAGGATCAAGTATTTTTAAATAAAGGCTGCAGATTAAAAGGTATTTAAAAGGATTTTTGAAATGACATTACCATGGTAAAGTTTATGAGCCTTTAGTGACTGGGTGTACATGTTTTCACTGCTGTAACCCTAACCTTTAAGTCAAACAGAACCTGTGAGGCTAGACCTATAGAAGCTGCTACTGGATGATTTTTTTTTTTAAATGGGGAGATTACAGGTTTTTATCCTGGCTTCACCATTTAGTAAGTCCTCTGGAAAAAGCATGGACATCAGTAGTTCATATTTCAGAGGCTGCATGTTTTTTTGCAGGTCATTCATTTGCTAAGAAGTAAAGCAAGGGTCAGGATGAAAGTTACACCTTTTTAATACAAGTTAGAAAATATCAATTGCCATATTTCTATCCTCCAACCTAAAAATGTACAGCCTTCAGCAAAAAAATTGCTTTACCCATATTCTAGCTTGTTTTTTTCTACCAACTAAGCTCTGAAACTATAAATACTTTTTTTGGTTTATATTAAATATACTGGACTACTGTGAGCAATGTCGTGGCCTATCCATGTAGTAATGCTTTAGGAGCTTTTAAGAGCTCCCAGTAATTGCATAAAATCTACATTTATAGGCAGAGGTGAAGATACCCTGGAGATATAGCATCAGAATATATAGTCCTCCAAGTCAAGAGACCCATGTTGTTTTACCAATGGGAGGGCTATATTAATTCAACAGAGGCAATTAAAAAAATCCTGACATTTGTGGATACATGCAATACACTTTGTTTTTTGTTTTTTTAATTGGAATCTGAATGTGCGCAAACAAGTGTGCTGAAATGTTAATAAATGTAACAATCTTTGATCTCATTTGAGCTATTGTCATTCACCTTCTAAATATGTGTGGCTCATGGTAATAGAACATTTGCCATAACATGCTAGTTACTATGCACAAATAAAGATGGAATCAGCTTCATTATCTCAATGCAAAGTTAATTAAAGGAATGTTCTATGTGGGTGTGCATCATTTTTACATAATGACATGAGGTGAGTAGATAAAAAAAAGCAGCACAGAAGCTATGCAATGTGTTTTGCCCTGCTTCATTTACTGCTGCACCAAATTTAATGTAGCACAGAGATGAGAAAAAATAAATTTCTGCTGGATTGTCAAAAAATAAAGTATACTTTACAGATTTTGATCTAAACTATTGACAAAAATAACAGTTTTGAGCAAGCTGGTCATTATTAAGGGCTGGTTAATCTAAATTACATTTGCTCTTATAGAAAATGCTTAATAGTGTTCACTAATATGTATAAAACTAGTCCACTGCTATGCAATTATTTTTCTTTATGGAATGACAATGGTACCAGCTCTGTACCAAAATATATTTTCCCCCACATTTTTACCTTCATCACAAGTTTTGAGTTCTGCTCAAAAAATTGACATGTTAGTATTATTAACAACATGGTACAAGCACTTTATTCTTGTTTTAAGAATTATGACTTTGCTTTCCTGGAATTGTATATGGCTACCTAGAATTTTATATAGTTGATAAAAGTGTAACCAATTTGATAGAACTCATTAGCAGGCTTTGTTGCATATTATGTACATGCAATTGCCATATTAGAGTGTATAATAAATTCCTACTCACTAAAGTGTCCTACTCACTTCAGTGTAGGCTCACCTTAGCTGTATTCTCTAATGTAAGAATGAACATGTTTAGTTCACAATTTTTTATTAATACCTTAAATGCATTGTTAATGATGTCTGTAACTAATTGTGTTTAGGAAAAATAGCCTTAAAGGGGTATTCCATATCTGCTGAGAAATTGACCCTGCTAGAGATCATACCATGTAGCAACAGAGAGGGCTGACACCAACAATAACTCCTCCCACTTGTCACTGGGCAGTACTGCACATTTAGATGACTGTGACACTTCAGGTTAAACCTGGTATTGCAGCATATTGGTTTGACAATACTTGTGGTACTGTGACCACTATTATACCACAATACATTTTATATTAATAATACTATATTATCAGGCTGGTGAGGGTAGTGGGAAGGATACTGAAATAAGTGCTGATTTTACACTTAAACAGGCAAACGTTTGATATATTATGTTATGAAACATTGGCACTGATTCATTAGACTGTGAATAATGTATGACAGGCCACTTTAGAGTGCCTTGCTGTTATTGCAGGTTGAAGACTAAGGACCATTATAATTTTCACAGCTTTATAAGCATGCTGCCTGACTAGGCAACAAGAAAGATATGAAATAATACCAATGAACTTGATCAAATTTAAAATTTTAATTCAAAACTAATTTAAAAAGTTTATTTTCCCCGCCCTAGTACATCATGTACTATAGCGGAGTAAAAAGGATTGTAGAATTCAAGAGCCAGTCAGTTTAGGTTGAGTTCCAGCAGACAGTATTAAAGAACTAGGGAAAATACAAAATGGGCTTAAAACCTTACATGCCAGCTGTGATTTAATTTTAGGAAATGCAGTTTCTACACCTTATACAATCCTAATGTATTTTACCCAGCGATTGTAATAGATCAAACACTGGTCTGTGCTGTAATTTTAGTTACAGTAGCACTGCTGGCTGCTGCAAAGAAAAATGTATTACATTCAAATCAACCTGTCCTTCCAGGACAATTCTAAGAACATCAACTCTTTTATAGTATATTAGCCATGGTAAATCCCATATAAAATTACTATAAAGCTCTTTAAAGCATTCTCTGAGATTTTACTACACATACTACTAATGACATTAAGATACCATAAATCTCTGGAGGACAGGCTTAAAATCTACTTAGCATAAAAAAAATTAAATAAATATAATAATAGTAAGAAATCCAAGCTGAATAAAAAACTTTTATTCTCTTGTCTTTGTTATTAAACAGGATGAGCACATTCCTAAAATAGAACAAAAGCTTTTTATTAAAACTGTGTCATAGTGATTAAATGCTAATGTCATCCTCAACAAAGGATATTGCATGCTTAATTGCTCTGTTCAATATATATTTGTGTTGAATTTTTTAATTATCTTGTATATTTGCATACATTCTGCACAATCACTTTGTTAATTCGTCATTTGATATAAAGAGGAAAAAAAAGCTAATTTTCCAGGTAAAGAAATAGCATTCTGCTCTAATATAAAAAGGAACAGACCATTAGTAAAATGGATGTGCTCAGTCTCAGGTGGGGATCCTGCTGAAATTCTTCAGCCATACCCCGCTGATTGATTGATGTAACATGGCTAGGTAATGCAGATCCAAAGTTCTCTCTCATAATGATGGAGGAGACCAAAACATTCATGCTGGGTGCACATTAATCTTTGCATAAAAAATAAATTAGACGAGTTATGGTTACACAGAGCTGCAGTCTTTCACCCTCATTTGCCTGCTTGTCATGTATGACTTTAACACTTTGTATGCAATTGTTACGGCTGCTGCATTAAACAGAAATTAATAAATATTGGATGAAATAATGATCCTCATTAGGGAGCTGTCTAAGATGTCTTTAGTGACAGCCTTTAAATAATTTTTTTTTTTTTTTTAGGAGCTACAGGATCTACTAAAGCAATAAGAGTAAGCATCAATTGGAAATATACAGCTACAAATCGAGCCTTATTTTCTAGGACTAGCACAAAAGTTCAATATCCATTAATAGTCAATCAGAATCCACATTCATTGATCTAATTTCCATATCCTGAAATCTGATTGGTAGCTATGGGTAACTGAATAAGACCAAAGAGATTTTCACTGTCTTATTAAATTACCTATTTTGTGTTTTAAGAACATTCAGCACCCCAACAATGTGTATTGATGGGGACATGCAATTCTACATCAGTTATCCAAAAATACATATTTAGGTAAAACAGTGCTTAAAGCTTAAAGTGTGGTATTTTAACAAAAACAGCTACACATATTATGACAAAAGAATGTAGAACAATCACAGGGATTGAAATTTACATGAATGCTTGCCATTATGTTAACTAAATATATTTGATCATGTTATTCTTTACAGCAAAAAGCTGGCATTTCCCCTTTTAAACATAGAAATCAAATTTTTTTTAAAGTGAGAAACCCGCTGCTACTGTGGTAGGAATAAATAATTGCTTTAGTATTGGGCTATTATATTTAATCATCCTCAATGTAGCCTGCAAGGGGCTATAATGTATTTCGAACCAATTGACCTTGATAAGCAACAGGGCTTGCTGCTCTTTTGCACAAATATATGTCAGATCCTGCAATTGTGACACTCTCAACCTAATTATAAAGATTTATTGCATTGCATATAGTTTGCATATCCCTCAGATTTGTGTAACCCCTTCTGTAACACATTGACCTGCAGTCTAACAGAGCTCAAGCAGTCATGAAGACATCTGTATGCACTATTAAATTGCACAGGTCATTATTTTCCTCATACATATAGTTATTTCTATCTTTAACATTTCAATCCTTAGATTCAGCAAGCTCTATAAGATTTTTTTGAAATTCAAGATTTTATATTTAATGTTTGCTCAGATCACTTTAAGATCTACAAAAGAAACTTTCTAAATATAAAAATATCTAAGGTGGATTGTAGCTTTCTTTTTTCCCTATATTTATATAAACATGTCTCTTTACATATAACTTCACACAACCACAAACATTCATGAAAAATATGTTTCCCTCTTTGTCAATATCAACATTTAAGAATTGTTGCCACCTCCTAATATCTATAATGTGAGTGAATGATTCCACTGCTTAAAAGATTCTCTGTTAAAATGCAAATAGTATACACATAGCTATGGCAATGTCCTACTGACTGATGATTGACAATGGTTACCATATACAGTACACATATGAAGGATTACAAACCTACTCAGAAAAAATCAGATTTACCTGAAGCCTTGAAATTGCCTGGATTAAGGGGGAAAAATATTCTTAAAACGAACAGTTCATTGTGACTTAAAAAACCAATAAATGAACTTAAATCCCTTTTCATCCCCATTGGTGGGAGAGCTAAAATTAAAAAGATTAGATCTTTCCATGTCAATCACAATAGGCTTTATGATGAAATAATCTCCCATAGAACCCTAATACCTGTAGCAAACATTAACCCTTCCAAATAATTGAATTAAATTACTTGCGCATGTTCGTGAATTAAAACATTGCCAGCTCTCTTACAGTACTGTGGTCTGTTTCCATCTGCATATATTACAATCCAATAAATTACACTACAAGTAATATTTTTCTGTGATATGCAGACGTCAGATTCACACTGATTTTATATATTTTTTTACTAAATTGGTTTTCATTAGAAATAGTCAGAATTTTACTTTAGCTTAAATTAATTCATATTATTACAGATATTTTTCAGTTGATGCATTTTTTTTACTATATAGATTGTTTTCACTCAAACTCTGTAGCAATAATGGCATTCATCTGCAGCAGCAGTAGAGAGTACCATCTGAAACTATCAGCAAGCCTCATTAATTTTTAAAACTATGTGACCTTGGTACATTTTACAGAGTGTAAATATAATCACAAATTAGATTGTGGAACACTGATGTTTAATATTGCATATGTACTGTGAACAGCATGTTCCTGTGTCATATATTACTGATTATTATGCATGCTGTTAAAGTAATGTTTGAATGATTGTGTCTTATATGAATCAAGTCCTCCAGGCTCCCTAGACAGCTTGGTTACCAAGCATAATGTGAGTTTCTCTATCATATTGTGTTTGCTCACAGGCTTTTACCAGCATGGACAAAACAATGTATTTTGAAGGTAAATGCATTGTCAACAGAGCACACTATAATGTTCTTAGAAAATGTAACATTATAACTCAAAGCTACTTTACTTACAAATTAAAAAGAAAAAAAAAAAAAACAGTAGACGTGTCTATTGTCCTACCTCCATGCTGGCCTGCCACCATGGAGATTGTATCTGTAATGTGTATTACTGTGCTTGTTACAGCTGTGACACTAATCTGCTTGTGCAGAGAAATACAAGGGGGTGGAGGAAGAAAAAAAGTGATAGCCTGCTGGCTTGTAGACTGAGAACCAAAACCTTTAGGCCAAGTCAAGGCTGAATGGAAATGACACCAGTAAAAGCTTCAAAGTTCTGTCCTTCATCAAGAAGGTATGTGGTTTTCCCTTCTTTCTAATGAAAAGTAGACTGTCATTAGGGATTCTCGTTGATCACTGTCTAACAGAGGAAGACCTTATACACATTGCTGGTGTCTGCCAAGCAGCCCAGAAAGCGTACAGGTAACTATTGTTCCAGAGGCAGACATGAATCCAATCAGCTCAGATTCTGACAGATCTCAGCAAGTAAATGCCAGGGTTTGCTTTTAACTCTTAATTGACTATTTTATCCCCTGCATTGGACAAAAACTAGCTGACACTAAAATAGAAGGCAGTTAGTTAATAACAGATCCAGGAGGCAAGGCACATAAATTGTACAGCATTGACACCACCAATGCCTATATTTTCTTTTACTGTGTATTTACACTCCCTTGTAGTACAGTTATCATCTTTGCTTAGAATAGCATATCCGTGTTTCTTTACACCAGCATAACCCAATGATTTCTTTAGTTACAGGTCTTTGAGTCTGTTGTATACTAATTTGAAGGGTGTTTTCATATTAAAATGTAATCATAATAAATATCCTGATCCCTAATGTAATGTATCAAGATATAAGTGAATTTAGTTTTCTAAAGGAACTACAAGTGAGAATATAGTAAAATAAATAAAATCATGGCATTTTAGAAGCACCAATGATAGGTACTATACTATACAAGAGAGTTCTACAATATACACTCTACTATTAATTATGTGACCTATTATTTTTCATAAAAATAGAGAAAAGCTTGTATCTGGCAAATATATATATATATATATATATATATATATATTTATTTATTTATTTATTTATTTTATCTACCAGCAGTACAGCTTTATAAGTAGACAAACCTTCAGTATGCATTACACATATACATGACGGTTCTTATAAGTCTTATACAGATCAGTATAAGTCCAGTGCTCTTACATGTAAGCAGGATTATTATTTTCTAGATACATAAGAAGAATAGACAGATCATTAAAATCCTTTTCAGAGCAATACAATTAAATAAAACAGATGCAGATCTAAACTAACATTGCACAATAAATGACAAATGTTGTGACCTGCAGGAACTATCCAATTCACAGTTAGGGTAGATCAGTTAAACAGCCTGATAGTTGTGCTACATTCATTTGCAGAGATTACTCCTCTATATGCACAAAGCATCCAGGATAGTGGGGGCACTGGAAATACTGTCCTTACAGAAAAATATTGTGTCATTAGCATGCAGTTTAAAAATCCTACTTAAATGAAACTGGACAGTTCTCTTTCAGCTATTGTTGTGTAAATATAAAGCATATTTTCATGTGCTGTTATCTGCTGCTGATTGTACAACCTAAGGGTTCAGTATGAGAACATAGTATGGCTCTATTGTCAGAAAATAGGCACCGCACTTGTATTTCAGTCTTCTAACCCCAGATAACCCTATACTAGTTAAGCTTTGCACTTGGTTTGACAACCAGAAAGCAAGTATTGGCAAAAGTCAGTGAATTTAATAATGTCTTCTACAGACTATAAACAGATTAATAGCCCTGCATAGCACAATTACAAACAAATATGTTAATTATGTGCAAAATTATTGTCTTCTCTTTTGTTAATATAATGACTTTTTGAATACTGTACTTTTAAAATGACTGTTATTTGGATTCATTGTGAGTGATTCCTATCCCTTTACTGAAGGATATCTACCCCCTTCTACTATATAATAAGTTTATTTTTGTTTACGTTTTTATCCAAATTTAATCCCTAGACTGGTAATTCTCTGCATCATATGAAGCAAGAGAGCATTATTTACCATGAAATCAGATGCTCTGGTGTGTGTGCCCTCCCTTTTTAGTTTCTTTGTGAAAACAAATGTATAGAAAACACAGTCTATTGCCCTCACATACAATAGGGGAGATTTATTATTCAGAGCAGACCTAGTAATTATGAGATTCAAAGCATACTTGCTTAAACAGTGATTTGGAAACAGTATGATGAATGTGCATTTGGTTAGATTAATGGACCGGCTATACTTTGAACTTGTTGCTGAAAAGAACTGGGAACGCTTTGTGCGTATTAACTTTACAGTAAATCCAGCCAACTCTGGCTATTTTGGATTAGCAACTGATGCTAATCTAATGATCTATACACAATACACACAGAATGTTACTTTCCAACAGTTGTTGGAAATAGGACACTGCCAGTTAGTAGCTTTACTTTAAACAACATGGTCTAGAAGATCAGGATTGAAACATGCAAAATACTGGTCACTAAACCTAATTTAACGTCCTTTTCAATCACTCACCTGTCTAGGTGCCCTTCTTTAGGTGTAGCTGGTCTGGAGAGGCCATGTGTGGAGTAGGTCGATGGAGGAAACACCACATTCAAAGCTGCTGTGGTCACTGCATCATGCTGTCTCCAATCCTCTGCAGCACAACCTTCAATTTAAGTTCAAAACAAAGCATTATGTCTGAATATGTGGCAAAATTATTAGAAAATGATCAGTCTCTACATGCAAAAATCAAAAAAAAAAGTAAAAAGATAAAAAAAAAAATGTAACTCTTTGGAACATTTAGTTTAAAAAGGTCTTGAGCTTCATAAAGCAATATGTTGAAATAAAAAAAGAAAGAAAACAAATTGCGCTTATTATATTGATCTTTTCTATTTTACAGAAAAATTATACTTTGAAAAAAGTGTTTATTTTATAGAAAAGGCACAGGTAATTACTGATATGTGTACTGTGTATTGCATATGTCTTACTTACCATGAGATATGTGCTTTGCTTTCTTGCGAAAATGTGGAGAGATTGGCTGGCTTTCAGGCTGAGTGGAGTGTTTAGTCCCCTCCAGTTCTCCGTGCTGCTCTGCTGCAGGTGTGCTTAAAGAATGACTGGCTTTGTCTTGAGAGAAAGACAGTGGCCTGTGTAAGCCAGGGCTCTCTGCGTTGTCTGATGATGCTGGAAGAAGTGGCAAACTCCTAGGGGGCAGCCCCCGCCCCGCCTCCCACCCCCACGCCGCTTGCTGTGGCGGATTGCTTTGCCGCATAGTTGTGCGGTGATGCGCTACCCTGCGCGTGCCTCTAACGGCATCACCGCCACCTGTGAGCGGGAAACGACGTAACCTCCCCTCATGCCTGCCGCACCACTCCCCAGACCCTGCTTTTTTTCGCACCCCGCCCCCGCCCCGAGAATGCACACCGCTGCCGGCCTTCCCGCCCTTTGCGAAGGCCACACCCCCTTGCCCTCCCCCGCCCAGCCATCCACTCCACCCCCGCCCCCCCGGCCCTGCCTCCACCCCTCCACGACATCAACCAACCCTCCTTCAGTGCCCCCTCGCCGCCCCCCCGCCCGCAACCCCCGCCCTCCGTGCGCCCGCGACTAGACCATTCGCTCCGCCATGTGTACTGTGTATTGCATATGTCTTACTTTACCATGAGATATGTGCTTTGCTTTCTTGCGAAAATGTGCCCCTCCCCGCCCGCCCCCCCGCCCCCAGCCCCAACCCCCCCAGCCCCCCACCCGCCTCCTCCCCCCCCCCCCCCCCCCCCCCCCTCCCCCCCCCCCCCCCCTGGCTTTGTCTTGAGAGAAAGACAGTGGCCTGTGTAAGCCAGGGCTCTCTGCCCGCCCCCCCCCCCCCTTTCCTAGGGGGAGACAGGTATTTGCTGCAGTCTGCAATCCAAACAGGTTCATTTGTGCTCTTATAATGACAGTCGCCTTGGTTTTTATGTCTCGAACTGTCTGTGCACTGAATCGAGGGATGTCTCTTCTTCTTAGTATTTATTTGCTTCTGGATTGGAGGGAGAGGTTCTGAGTTTCTCTGTCCAAGATCAAAAGCAGGCATGCAATTGGATGATGCTCTGTTTTCTGACTGGCATTCAGTTCCCCGGGTTGCTGCATTGCTGAAAAGCTCACTGTGGTCTTCATTCCAGGACCCAGGAGCTCTGTGTGATTTAAAAAAAAATAATTATTTAGGAAGCAGACTAGCTCTACACTCCTCCCCTCATCACATTCTTGTTTTTCTAGTGAAAAACAGTAACTATTTCAGCAAAGAGATCCCTTAATAAAACCAAGGTCGGATGATTTGAAAATAGCACCATTGATGGTAACAAAACAATAATGATAACATCATACAAATTTATGAATTTTATTTCCCTGCAGTCACAAACATCAGACATTTACTCTAGAAAGAAAGCTGTTAGATCCTTCCTCCAGTTTCCATAGTGATTTCATTTTTCCCCCTTTTATCACAGATTGGCTGTAGAGCGGCTTGCCTTTGTTGCTTAAAAGGCTTATAGTACCAACTGTCAATATAAAGAACAAGTAAACACAGCACAACGGACACTGCCAATTGTTGTTAAGGTCTCTGAATAGAAAGGTAATAAAATTGCTGAGTATGTGACAGTGCATATAGATATTGGCTCTTGTAATTTTTAAAAGTGTGTGTGTGTGTATATATATATATATATATATGTATACATACACACACATTTATGATGCATAGACACCTGCACACTGTAACATTCACAAACTAAGTCAGTAGGTTCACAATATAAAAAGAAAATTGAATTGAAAAGATTAAACACCCTTTTTAAATGAAGTTCCTTATTGTCACTTAAGATTCAACGCTTCCTGGCTACAGGTATTTGGTTTAAATTGCAGCTTATTAAATGGAACTTTAAAACATCTTCTTCACAATGAACAATAAATGGCTGCATATTGTGTCATCACTATATGCATTTATAGCTGGAGGGATGCACTGCAGATGTGCTAAGTAGCATGATGCATTGAAAACGTTATTGTATTCCAGACATTATATAGCAGGAGACAGCAATGGTCTTATTTCCTTTAAGCCTTTGTGGTCTTCAAATAGGCAATTAGTTTGTGTTGTGCTATAATCACAATGTTGCATACACATAGGATTTGGAGAAGCAGTATGCATCCCCATTTTCTCTGCCTTCATTGTCTGTTTAAATGCTGTTTACAGGCTGGCTTTGTGTCTTCACTGCAAAAAGATTAGGACGTATAAAATCACTGGAATGCTTGGCTAAAAAAAACTCCCCAGTAATTTACTTAGCAACACAGAATAAAGTTGGGTGCAACAGCTTGTGATTTGAAATGGTCTGATGTGGAGCACAATCTATAGGGTAAAATACAAGTCAATGAGTGACCTGGAAATTAGGTCCATATCTTAAACTTTGAAAATAAATGAATATTACTTGAAAGTGCCCCAAGCTGCATCTCATAATGAAACAATAGAGAGCAATTGACACTATATATCACCCAGCTGTCATCAGTGATTGAAGGGAAGCACTGTATGAGTAGCAATGCATTATAGTTGTAATTCAGATGCCTACACATAGAATACTTTTTTCTTTAAAGTCATAATTTACAAGAAATAGGGCAATACGTGATAACAATTGAGGATTAATATACAGAGCAACAGATAATTGTATTATGTACAAGTACTCAGGCCACAAAACTCATGCAGCTCCTCAATGTCTGTTTCATTCTGCATCCTCAGTAAGCACTCCGTACAGCTCCTAGCTATCTATTTAACAAACACACATAATGCAGAGAGTATGCTTGCCCTTGTTGATATACAGCTGTGTTTTAGGGTGAAACATCAATGATGTCCTACTCAGTTTAAGCCAGCTATACACATTTGTGGTAGAGCACTCACTATCCCAGCTGTGGCATGCAAAATTTAGGACCCATTCCTCTAATACACCACTGCCATTAGATAAAAAATCCAGATACAGAATTTATTCACTCTCCCCTCCTCAGTCACTCACATGGTACATTGTAACATTTTGGTAGCTCATAAGTTACCAGGAAACATCAAGGGGCTGATCTGTGTTAGACATTGGTATTTATATAATTGTGTAATCGTAGCTTAATGAAGCCTGAACACAAAGGTGTTGCCATCCTTTTGGTAATAATTGATGATGATGACATTGTTAGAAGTACTATCACTGTCACTATCAACAGTTCAGCTGTTTTAATATAAAATATGCAGCTTTTGCTGTAATAATTTACTGTCTCCCAAGCTTTTTCCCTGAAGAATCACCACTCCATGATCCAGTGCCAGTCATCTTCCTGTGAGCCCCAGGTATTATGGGCACCCATGGGGGTGTGTCATTGCCTCACTCTGGGATAACAGCAGGATGTTGCAGAAAATGCATTGGCAGTTCCTCTCTACATCAATGAGTACTGCTCATTGTCAAAGAAGAGACAAAGAGCATGTCATGTCACTAGCAGAAGAAGTCTGATAAAATGGTATGTATACATGAAATTTTCAACAAAACACATTCTTGAGTAGGACTTCCATACACGCTAACCAGATCCAAACACTAAAGGAAAGGCAAGCTATCTCAGACTCCTAACTTCTTATTCCACAACTCTGAGGAATGTCAGAATTAGTTCTTCTCACCTAAAAAGCGTGATTTTTTTTTATGCCAAATCTTAAATATCCTACATCAGACATCTAAAATATTATCAGGGAGTTTAGTTTTCATTAGGCCCAGGGAGCTTATATCTTACAAAAGAATCATTAAGTCACTAAAAACTGGATCAAACATTACATCCAATAAGTGAGACACTTAATTAACCTCTTCCCGACCGCCTCCTGCACATATATACAGAATGGCACGGCTAGGCAAAAGCACGTACAGGTACGTTGCCCTTTAATTGCCTAGCCGTGGGTCACGCACGCGCCGCCAGCGGTCCGCTCGTGACCCGGTCGGGAGCTCCGTGACCCCGGCCGCGGGACCAGTGGACCCGATCGCCGCTGGTGTCCCGCGATCGGGTCACGGAGCTGAAGAACGGGGAGAGGTATGTGTAAACGAACCTCTCCCGCGCTTCCTACTCTGCCTGTCATTGATTGGCTGTTCCCGGTCATCGGGAAAGCCGATCAATGACGTCAGACATCAGCCCCGCCCCCTGATGTAAGAAAAACACACACACGTCACAGCCCATAACCCCTCCCCTCCCCCTAGTGGTTAACTCTTTCACTACAACTGTCATTTATACAGGAATCGATGCATTTAAATAGCATTGATTGCTGTATAAATGACAATGGTCCCAAAAATGTGTCAAAAATGTCCGATGTGTCCGCCATAATGTCACAGTCACAATAAAAATCGCTGATCGCCGCCATTACTAGTAAAAAAAAAATATTAATAAAAATGCTATAAAACTATCCCCTATTTTGTAAACGCTATAACTTTTGCGCAAACCAATCAATAATCGCTAATTGCGATTTTTTTTACCAAAAATATGTAGAAGAATACGTATCGGCCTAAATTGAGGGAAAAAATGTTTTTTTATATATTTTTTGGGGATATTTATTATAGCAAAAAGCAAAAAATATTGCATTGTTTTCAAAATTGTCGCTCTATTTTTGTTTATAGCGCAAAAAATAAAAACCGCAGGGGCGATCAAATACCACCAAAAGAAAGCTCTATTTGTGGGAAAAAAAGGACGCCAATTTTGTTTTGGAGCCACGTCGCACGACCGTGCAATTGTCAGTTAAAGCGACGCAGTGACGAATCGCAAAAAGGGGCCTGGTCCTTTGGCTGCCAATTGGTCCGGGGCTGAAGTGGTTAATATAAACTTTTTTTTTTTTTCGTTTTGTTTTGGAGTATACTACATGGGTTCAAATACATCTTAGAGAAGGTCAATGCTCAAAGAGGCCTTCCATCTCTAAGTACTTAGGAAGGTTGACAAATTTAGTTTGATTCTATATTTTCCTCTAAGTATTCAGTACAAACATGTCACTCAATTGCCTATCAGAAGATCACTCTATCTACTGCCAGCAATGGATGTGTTTACTGGTGAGAATAAATGCTTTTTTTGGAACTAAAATGCATAGAAATGTCCATGGTCTGCCAAAAGAAATGTCATCATAAAGGTAATACATCATGCAGAAAACTACCAGTGTCAGAATCCTTAATTGTAAGCTTCTATTTCTGGTTTCTGGGTTTCATTCAAGCTACAGGGTAGCAAAGTTGAACATATTCAGTTGCTCTGCTAGTGACATCAAATTCCTCCCATACAAACATTTAGCTTAGGGGTTACAGAATGGCAACCCCTGGCTTACATGTTATCAAATTTGTGTTTTGGCTTGTTATGCAACCTAAGCAGGAGGACCTTCTTTGTCAGACTTTGCTTTATACATGCATATAACTAATAACAAGCAGTATGTAAAAGGTTAAACTTTATCATTGCAAATCTATCATAATTTTTTTAGACAAAATGTCAGCATTCAGGATCAAAATGATCATAGCATCCCCGTGCTAGGTACAATAACCTAATCTCTTAGGTAATAAAACAACTGCATCTTTGCTGAGTAATATATTTAATTCTCATGTTAAGGGGCCTACTAGAAGGGGACCTTTGGATTAACTTCAGTTACAAGTGGTCTGAAACCAATACTTGAAACCCAGGACTCCCTTTTCACATCCAGTCCTAGGGGTGAACTTCATCCCCCAAGACGTGACTCGGCACCATGCAGTTAGATCTTTCCTGGCATATGTCAAGTATCTCAACACAGGAACTTTAGAACCCACGTTATGCTGGCTGAACCCCTTAGTGTGTGATCCAGGACCCATTTATTCTTTATCACAGACAGAGAGCATAAACCTGCTATGCCAGACCTAGTTCCTCTAGCTTTAACCCCATCCTTTGCATAGCACATCCAACACATTTTTCCAGCCCAATAACAGAATGATTAGTCAGATTTGGTATTGTCTAAAAGCATATATAGCTTTACTTTTTAAATATAACAAAACAGGTTCTTAGAATATACAAGGTTTTCTCCATCACTGTGGTAACAAAATATATTTGAAATGGTAAACATTTTCCTCTATTAGAGTAGTCAGGTGTTCAATTAGTCTTCTCTGGAGGAATGCAATTCAGCTAGAAATTCTCCCTATTTGTCTTTCTACATAGCAGAGCATAAGTGTTCCCTAAGTAGTAACACTGAAGGTGACCACGTGCTCCATGCTCCCCAGTCTATCTTTCTCCCTCATGAGAATCCCTCTTCTGTTCACTCCTCGGGCCACAATTTCCTGTCTAGGTTCAACCTACCCATCTATATACAGTGTACTCTATTCTTCGATGCCCAGAATGAAAAGCAATGTTCCTGGCAAACAAAAAGGTGGGACCCTACACTTGTAACATACCATAACTTAAGTGATGCTACATTTTGTGGGGCTGTGAGAGCTCATGCAATAATGCAGAAGTATTCTTAGCACACTTGTACATTATAGCAGACTTGCCTCCAGTTTGGCCTTTTCTATTGCTGACAGGCATGGCCCTCTCTATCTGTCTTGATGCTGATATCTTCCCTTCCATTTCTCATGCATCCAGCATTGTCTCTCTTCAGCCACAGTGGTCACAGATGGGGTAACTTCTTTGCATGCAAGCTGAAGTTATCTTATCCCAACACCTGACTCAATGGACAAAAAGTGTACACTGCACTGCGCATAAATTGTATACACAAAAATAATTGTGTTTTTTAACAGATAAGACTTAAAGTCATATATTAAAAAACTCTACCCCGGCAATATTTTTTTCTGTCTTCAGTTCTACTAAAACCAACAGCATATATAGTACTATATTTAGCATAGATATGTATGTATGCGTGTGTGTGTCACCATGAATTTGTTTAAAATATGATAATGCATGCAATAATATTTAAAAAAAAAAAAAACTAAACAAAAATTAATAAAAGTACATTGAGTGTGACAGTACAAAGTTTGTAAAACAGTACCAAGCAAAAACTACAATAAATATAAATCTAAAATGTAAAAGAAAGTTCAAACAAAATACAATCCCAATTGAAAAGTCCTCCACTCCTGTAGAACCACTTATTCCAATGTAAACAGCAAGACACACTGACCACGTATGAATTCATCCACAGTGCCCATAAGGAAAAACAATTACCAGAGTATCATGACCCTCACTTACAAAGCGATCATGGTAAGCATGTTTGGTTAAATCATCTGTCTCGGCTCTCATCCAGATGATCAGATATCAGGCATTTCGCTTTTAAAAATTACCAGCGTGCAAACATATAAAATAGATATAATGTACCACAATAGCATAATTCCTCAAATAACACTTTATTAAAGAAGTTAAAATCTCTCACATGTGAAATCAATAGTAAAGCACATCTCTGCAAAAAAAAAAAAAAACGGCCACAAAGTAGATCAGCAAAGCCAACATACATGATGGGGCGTGGCCTGATATGAATGAAATAGAGGGATTTGAATTGCACTGTTCTATCAGAATCTGGAGAAAGTTAGGACACAGGAAATGTTCTTGCATCAAAAAAAATCTATATTCTACACCTAACAATTGGCAATAGAAGGATCAAAATTGTTCAGTAAGGGCTGGCCAAATTTCGATCCATGTGTGAGCATCCCTGTTTAACAGAAGTATATCATTAGATTGACTTTTGTCAAATGGGAATGTTGGAAAACTTTGTTGACCAGTGGCTGCAGCCAATTGCAGCAGATCAGTGTATTCTGAGACCCGAGAGATTTACATGCAAAATCTGGTACAGCTTCCATTTTTTTTTTGTCAAAGCTTAATTGAACAAGCTCAAGATAGAACTGATTGGTTACAATGCACAGCTGTACCAGATCTTGCACACTCCAGTTTTAGTAAACCAACACCGATGTATTGTAAATAAATCTCAAGTATAATACCATGTGCGTGTTGCATGAAAAGAAAAAGATAATTAGAGTACCTTTGCAGATTGTGTATCAGCATAAGTGTTACTAAAGTTCAATGCTTGCTAGAGTAATAGCAGCAGACAGTCACAGTGCCAGCTATTAAGTGTGACTAATTAGATTTCAACAATATATTTTAAGTACAGACATAGCCAGTTACGATAATAACATAGAACTTTTAGTGCTAATACAGGAGAACTTGTAAAAATTAAGTTGAAGGTGTAAATTTGATTAAAATTGTATTTCCTACCAAACTGTTTTTGCAAGTACTGCTGAAAGCTTCTAATTGTTTTTCATTATATAGAATAATATTACCAGGAAATAATTATGGTGTCCTTAATCCAAGCACAGCTAAATGCTTTCTTTACACTAAGACCCCTTTCACACTGGAGGGGTTTTTCAGGCACTTTAGCGCTAAAAATAGTGCCTGTAAAGCGCCTGAAAAAAGCCTCATCTGCAATCCCAGGGTGAAAGTACTTTCACACTGGGGCGCTGCGCTGGCAGGATGTCAAAAAATGTCCTGCAAGCAGCTTCTTTGAGGCACTTTAGGAGCGGTATATACACCGCTCCTAAAGCGCCGCTGCCATTGAAATCGAAGTGCCTGCAAAGCGCCACAGCAGCAGAGCTTTGCGGGCACTTTTAACCCTTTATTCGGCAGCTAGCAAGGGTTAAAAGTGAAGGGAAAAAAACTGCGCTAATCAAACAAAATAAAAACTCTAACATTAGCTGCAATAATAATGAGATAAACACAAGAAAATATTAAGGAAAAAAATCGCGCTCTTAGAGTCTGTATACAGGGTTTGAGAATAAAATTCGTTCCAAAAAAGTCTCTTTTTATGGGAAATATTTCTCAAACATTGGTTTCCACAGGTTGCTTATATACTCATGGAGGATATGCTTACCAGAAGTAAGCCATAGATCAGCATATGGCTTTAACCCAGCCTGGGTTGGTGATTCGTTGGTTATGGGTTGTAACGAAGCAATACCAAATACCTCCTTCTCTTTCTCAGGTGCACTCACAGGACATGGTTAGCAATCACCGTAAAAAACAAAAACATATACATAGCGTAATACTGACAAACTATATATAGCAAAAACCAGTAGGTGAAGGGTTACCAAGTGGGAAAGGTATCCAATTGAGTGTGAGCAGACACCAGTGATCACAAATATATTTAGATGACCAAAAAGACACCACCACCATATAAAAGACCTAATTACCAGATATTCAATTGTTGTGCACATAGATAAGGAAACTCTTCTTTTGAATGTTTCCACTTAAAGGTAAACCGCCACAAGTGAGGTTGGACGCGCTATATCTCCAAATCATAGGTAACCACCGTAAGAAGTGCCTCCTTACCAAACAGTGAAATGACAATCAGCAATGAGAATCAAACAGCAGGCAATCAGATGCACACTCCTTTTAAGATGTCCCCTTACCGCATAACATAGTTTCAGAGAGCCAGATACAGCAAACACAAATGCAGTATAACGCTATGGTATGAATATTTTTACTCCTGGGTATCTGCTGAAAAATCGCTGCCATCGATCCGTGCGTGGTCTCATGAATTTGTGTTTGCTGTATCTGGCTCTCTGAAACTATGTTATGCGGTAAGGGGACATCTTAAAAGGAGTGTGCATCTGATTGCCTGCTGTTTGATTCTCATTGCTGATTGTCATTTCACTGTTTGGTAAGGAGGCACTTCTTACGGTGGTTACCTATGATTTGGAGATATAGCGCGTCCAACCTCACTTGTGGCGGTTTACCTTTAAGTGGAAACATTCAAAAGAAGAGTTTCCTTATCTATGTGCACAACAATTGAATATCTGGTAATTAGGTCTTTTATATGGTGGTGGTGTCTTTTTGGTCATCTAAATATATTTGTGATCACTGGTGTCTGCTCACACTCAATTGGATACCTTTCCCACTTGGTAACCCTTCACCTACTGGTTTTTGCTATATATAGTTTGTCAGTATTACGCTATGTATATGTTTTTGTTTTTTACGGTGATTGCTAACCATGTCCTGTGAGTGCACCTGAGAAAGAGAAGGAGGTATTTGGTATTGCTTCGTTACAACCCATAACCAACGAATCACCAACCCAGGCTGGGTTAAAGCCATATGCTGATCTATGGCTTACTTCTGGTAAGCATATCCTCCATGAGTATATAAGCAACCTGTGGAAACCAATGTTTGAGAAATATTTCCCATAAAAAGAGACTTTTTTGGAACGAATTTTATTCTCAAACCCTGTATACAGACTCTAAGAGCGCGATTTTTTTCCTTAAAGGGTTAAAAGTGCCCTGCTAGTACCCAAAAAGCACCGCTAATAATAACAGCACTTAACTACCGACGCCTGGGCATTGGCAGTGCGAAAGGGCTCTTATTGAAACTTTTGATACTAAGTTTTTGTACAAAAATTACATATTTCAGTTACAATATATACAGTAAGCACAATGTACGTATTTTTAAAGCTAATTAAAGTGTCTTACTGCACTTACTTTTTCCTTCTTAAACTCTAGAATACATTTTTTAATTAGTTGGACCAAAGAGCTGCTCCGTCAGTTTCCTGTCCTTGCTGTTCTTCAACTGCAGTCTGGTCGTATATGACCATTACTGCCAATGTTTTTAAGTCAACTGTGCATCACTGTGTGAATTTTTCTTTTAACAGCCTAGTGGGATGAGGTAGATATGTGAAAGCTGGGGGTTACATGATAGAGGATGGGCTAACGTGACTTAGAAGAGGGTAATATTTCTTATGAGTCCATGTTAGTCAAGTTTACATGTTAATATGGTTTACCTTGTACAGTCTTATTCAAAACCAATTTGCAAAGGGGTAAAGGACTCTTAAACTGATGAAACTTTAGGTTTCAGGGTTCAGGAACATGATGGGATGCATTTTATAGCTAGTGGTATCTCCTTGTATATGACACTCATTTTTATATCACATTGACAAAACAGAACAATAAACTGAAATGTTAGCTAATAATAGATTATGCAAACAGTCCCCTGTAACATGTGCCTAGCTGCTGCAAACAAATGGGCAGGTCAGATCGTAGTTGCGTATACTGCTATTCAAATTAAAAAAATTAAATAGCAGGAAAAAAAGATTTTCACCTATTTTATCATTTCCTACCTATGCTAAGGTTTACCATAGCAATATGTGAAGATTTACGCCTCTTCATGACAAGGCCATTTTTTGCTTGGCCACTGCATCACTTTAACTGACAATTGCATGGTTATGCAACACTGTACCCAAATGAAATTGGTAGTAATTGATCACCACTGGGTGTTTTATCTTTTTGTGCTATAGACAAAAAAAGATCAAAAATTAAAAAAAAAATATATATATATACATCTTCATAAATTTAGGCCAATATGTACTTGCCTACATATTTTTGGTAAAAAAAACATATATTGATTGGTTTGCATGAAAGTTATAGCATCTACAAATTATGGTATATATACTGGAATTTGTATTTATTTATTTTATAATAATGGTGGTGATCAGCGACTTATAGTGGGACTGTTATAGTATGGTGGGCAATATGACATTAACTGACACTTCTGACACTTTGTGGGAACCAGTGACACTAATACAGTGATCAGTGCTAAAAAAAAAAAACTGTCACTGTACTAATGACACTGGCTGGGAAAGGTTTAACATCTAGGGTGATCAAGGGGTTAAATGTGTGCCTAAGAGTGCTTGGTGCATTCACAGTGTGCTTTTTTTACTAGAGGGCTATGCCAGTTTTTATTCCTTGCTTGGCAGGGAAACAAAAATCGCCACATCCCTGCTGACAGGACATAGTCCTGTATTGTTTACATTCAATATTGGCAGGAACCCACTGAGTGGCTTGTGCTGTGATGCCCACACCCCATACCCAAAAGTGCTGGATCACGTAGTAGATATATGATCTGGCGCAGGAGAGCCCCTCTGTCATCATACTCCTACGTGAGGCAGTCAGCAAGCCGTTAATCCCCCTACTGATCCTATAGCCTGACTTGATCCTTCTAACTAGCTGTAGTAACAGACCTGTGCAGTAAATGTTGTGCATTTATTAGGAAGGGGGAACCCCCCAAGGCTGAATATAAAACAACAAATAGAACTCTAATTTTTCAATTAGAAAGTCCTGCTTCACCAACTTGAATTATTTCTTAATTCAATACACAGATGTGTCTTGAAAAAGATTTACACTACTTTGTTCCACCACCTTTAGGCGTGCAAGCTCACCTTAATATATGACCTATAGATAACAGGTCAACAAATGCTCAATCAGATCAGTATCTGGGATCTCAGGTTAGACATGTGACCACAGGTAAGCGACATACAGTATGTCCCCACAGGTAAGCAATATAGGTCCCCTTCAGTACCTCACTTGGAGCAGCACTCAAAAATAAGAAACAAAAAATGCTTCCCATAGTGCAGTAATGTATTCATTTATTATTAATTCAAAGAGGGTAAAATGTTACTCACAATTATAAAGGGCTCAAGGACCCATTAACAGCAATGTGTATACAAATTGCGTGTATCAAGATGGCAGACTTCTGGCCACAACTGGAAGTGACATCACCTTGCTTCCATCCTATGCATTACATCGCACCCCACATGACTTCATCAGGGGTAGTAAGGCGATGACAAGCACTGAACTTATAATAGCAGGTTATGTATCTGTAACCATACCAACTAATGAATCAGCGGCGGCCATATTTGTGAAGTACAACTCACCACTCAACAAATGGACATATCACAGACATGGATAAATAATGTATAATATATAATAGGATTAAAAAACTCACAATGAATACAGCAGTCCTCTATAAAATAAACTGCTATACTAGCTCTCTATATGAGGCACAAGAAGAGGAGTATAAGGAAAAGGAATAACATAACTATGAATGTTAAAGAAAAGTAATAATAAAGAAAAGTAGTAATACAAAGAGAGTATTAATTACTCTGTCACATACCCACTATAAATGGTACAACCATACATATGTACAGAAAAACTAATTGATTCATGAAATTACATGAAAAACATATAAAAACACAATATTGTTACAACCACACTACATAATCTAATGAAATCAGTAAAAAGTAAGTCAAAAGCATTAAAAAATAACTAAAAAAAATAGCTCCTACTAGTGAATAAACCACATATCTACATCAACCAATCAAATAAAATTACACCCAATATTTACTAATGAAGCAAATAAAATTAAACTCAATATTATGCCCAAAGGGTGCTAAGGTCTGCATCTCAAAAATACACTTGGCCTGACTGAGGGTACGGATCTTGTTACTCCCTCTCTAATGCAGGTGATACTTCTCAATCCCTTAAAAAATCAAAGAGGAGGGAAGTCAGAAGTCAGCTTTTACTTATTTGACAAAACTTGCTGCTGAAAACTAATTTTTGATTGGATGCCAATGGTAAATGTAAACAAATGGTCTCTGTAACCTACAATTAAATAATACAACATTGATAAACCACATATAAAGAACTAAGTCAACATTTGCCCATATCTTTCATAGATGTGAAAACAGATACATTTCTTCTTGTTTGGTGTCATTTCCCCCCCTTCACTATTCCCTCCCCCCCCTTTCCCCTTCCCCTCTTTCCTCACTTTCTCTCCCCTTTTTCCCACTTTCTCTTCAACATGTCCTTTTCCCCCTCCCACCATCACATCCCATCCCTCCCTTCCTCATTTCTACCCATGTGGATGCTGCAGCATCCCAATGTCTATCCATACATGTGCATGCCATGTATTGCCTCCCTTAGTTTTTTCCCTTCCTTCCCCCCCCCCTTCCCTTCTTCCTTACCCCTTCCCCCCCTTTCTTCCCTCATTCCCCCGCTTCCCCTCCCCTCTTCCCCTGTTCCTTCCTTTCCCCGTTTCTTTCTCGGCCCCCACCTTCCTTTCATTTCCACCCTGTTTTCGCACTCTGACCTTCGTGTCTCTTCCCCCCCCCCCCCCCCCTCCCCCTTCCACACTCCACTCCCCCTTCTTCGGTACACATCCCTCTCCCCCTTTCCCCCTCTCCCTTCCCTCCCTTTCCCCCTCTCTTTCTCCCTCGCCCCTTCCCCTTTTTGGCTTCTCATTTCCTCTCCTCCAGCCATGGGCTCAGACACATTGACATACAAATCGGCACCATTGGAAACACACGGAAATGGCATAACTACACTCTATATTCTCAAATTTCATTTCCCCCTACCACTGATTCAAATGTATCAAACAATAGACATTGTTTGTTCGTAATGGCAATCCCTTATGACACACATCTAAGTATATGATCTTGTATTTCATGACAGGTGTGCAGAACAGGGGAACTCAAGGAACCCCATTCCTATCTCTTTCTCCCCATTTCTTCTCTCCCCCCCTTCCCCTCCCATCCCCTCCCCTGCCTGCTTGGCCCACACACGGCTCCGTGGGAAGCCTACCTACTGGACGTGACCCCTCGTAGGTCCCGTTATCGGATCGCCTTGCCTGCCGCGTGCCCGCTGGGGGGCGTTGTAGCGGGACGCCATCTAGGACCCGGAGCACACCGACTCAGAGGGTGCCTCATCACACACAAGGAGTAATCTACAAGAAACTCATACACTGGGTAAATATTTCATAGCACAATGTGATAATATGCCATACTCCCCGATGTGAAAGGCCAATTGGAGACAAATATATGTAAATTAAGTATTGTTACAATATGTTGTTCTTACCCTTTCTCTTTCAAACAGACAAAATTACCTTTGAGGAAGACCCTCACCAAAACGGGTCGAAACGCGTCAAATCCACTTTTACCTCCAACATTTGGTTATGTAAATTATACTGCTGTAAAAGTTCTTTGTCTGTTAGTGTATATCTTTTTTTAAAAATTTCTGTATTGTTTTTACTCATTTGGGACCCATGTCTCCTATTTTTATCTATATGTCACATATGCGACATCTTTAATCCAATAAAGATTCATATTTAGAATACAATATTACCTTTCAGAGAACTTATTTCCAAAACGCTACCTAAAAACCCCACCGATCCCTCTTGGGGGGACTCCTCCTTTTTTGTTTTTACAACCCAGGGGTGAGCAGCAAACATCATCTCCAACCAGTGTCTTTTTCCTTTCTTAACAATAATCTGACCCATTTGTAAGGTATATCAACAGAATTCTTGCAAACATTCATAGTCATGGTTAATCAGTGTTTCTGATGACTGTGCATTCAGTAACATTATTTAGGAGAAAGGAATAAGATGTGCTCTGCTGGATTTCACTGCTCATGAGGTCCACTTTTCTTCATTTAAATGATGTTAAATCTATCAAACTGACATTAATTTATGCAGGGAGAGTAAACATTTTAATGGCCAAATGTGAATGTTGTTTTCACAGGGTGAGGAAGCATCAGCGTGGTATGGAAGAATATGCCTTTAAGTTAACACATTTACAAACATTAGGTAGTTATTAAAGTTAAGCTATGTTGAAGGCCATCCAAAGGTGCACAGGATTAAAGCAGCATAAGGCATTAAAGGCCACATTAGACCCACCTGTGAGTGATGACACAGATGCAGAATGTTGCTTGTCAAACGTTTGTGTTAGAATTGATTTTTCTTCTCCTGAAATCGATCATGTCAGGAAGCAGAACTTGTAAAATAATAAAGGACTATTTTGTAAACCTTTAGACACATCTACTTACTGCAGCAAGAATGGCTGTGGGACACATTTATGAAGCAGAGAATGTGAAAATCATCATATATTAATAGATGATTTATCCATCATAAAAAAATGTTATTACCATTGTTAATATTTAGCTGCTACAAAATGATTTGCCAACATTCTCCAACATATGGTGTTTAGACTTCTTTAATGCAAAATGCTGTTATATCTAACATTTGATAAATCACTATGAGAGCCGTGTGCCAATCTCTCTGCGCACAGAACCCACTAAGCCCTAAAATGGACGATTTGGATAAAATGCTGCTGAGAGTTGAAGCTAGGTGGATTTCTAAATTGGGATCTAGGACCCCTTCAGGCCTTAATGAAGGTTTTCCATTTATGCCATTTATACATGAATAAATTGATTATGCTTGCTGCAGTCTGATGCTTCTCTCTGTATACATCTGTTTTGGTGATTCCCTAATAAGTAAAGTCATATACTTGGAATAGTTAAAAGTTGGTAATAACGTGCAAAGAAAATTGGGGGCATGAATCCATGAAATATGTGTGGTTGACAATTGATATAATCGATAGTAGTTTTGCCAAATGACCACAAGGGGTGCTCTCTTAGCATGATGGAGCTCTTGTCTAAAGTCTAAACTATATAAATAAGAGCTATATCTGGCAGCCACCTTCATTGCACATGTTGTTTTGTGCTTGAGCAAATTTTTTTCATTCCTGAAGAAGCCCTTTTATGGGTGAAACATCTTGAGTTTTGTGATTGGGATGCTCACTTTTTGATGTGCTTTATATTATCAGGGGATGCAGGGTAAAATTAAAAAATAATCTGGTGTTGGAGGCACTCATTAGTATGGACATTAGTAAAGGGATGTTTCTCCTCACGGAAATCTCATATTGAATACTCCTACTCCTGCTAGCTTTTTTAGCCCCTGCTTCCAAATGCAGGTTCATGATTTAAATTTTACAAAGTATTGACTTTAGGTGGGTAAATAGTTATGCACATTGACTTTTTCTGTTATTTTGTCCTATTTGTTGTTTGCGTCACAATAAAAAAAAATCTTTAAAGTTGTGGGCATGTTCTGTAAATTAAATGATGCAAATCCTCAAACAATCCATGTTAATTCCAGGTTGTGAGGCAACAAAACATGAAAAATGCCAAGTGGGGTGAATATTTTGCAAGGCACTGTACCTAATATTTGCCATAGGTATACTAAAGATTACATTTATAACACTCCCCCATGAGAAACCAATATTACCCAATAGATGGTATAGAGCTTGGGCTTACATTTTTTTTCGTTCATTTTTATTGCTCTCCCCTGGCTTTGAGACTCATAGTGCACATTTGTAAAGTACACACTTTGCTTTATAAATGTTGCTTCGGGAATGGTCTTCTAAATATATTTTGTACTGAAAACATATGATGTCTAATAAAAAGAATAGAGTATTCTTGAACGCTTGTTCTACATAATAAAATTGATTAGTAAACTAACAGCATCACCTACATTTTCCCTTTCCTGAACATGTATTGCAAATTCGCCTGATTCATTCATTTGCAGCCATTGCAGCATTTTATATTGTTTTTGAATGTATTCAGATAAAGACCATTAATTATGCCTTGATTTACTTGACTGTTGACTTATTTTTATCACTATATTGTATCGCTTGCCAGATATGACTAAGATTGCTTTAATACTTAACCAAAATATTACTCTAATGTTATAGTATTTTTACATATTTTGAAAGATTATTTATGTGTTGTTTACACTATTCATCTATATCTTTCAAGATATACATCCTGCATTACTTATTTTACCTCTTATCATTGTGCAGGTCAAAGAGAAGAGCTGTGCCAACACTTAAATTAACACACTCCAAGTATGTCATCACAGAAGTGAGTGGTTACAGAAGCCATTCAACATTTTAGTGTGTGACAAAGAAGTAGGCTTGTCATTAGACGGAGAACCTACAAAATCATTCAGAAAATACAACAACAATATGGCATATTAGGCAATTAAAAAAATAAAAACCATACAAAATCAGCTACATTTTACAGTAGTCATTCGGTATTATTGCTCACTGAATATATGTGATAATTTGCCTATAAAGTGCATTGCAAAAACAGCAAACATTATAATTTAAAGGAGTTCTTTAGGTTTTTCAACTTAATGCATTCTATGCACTAAGGTGAAAAACCTTCTGTGCTGCAGCTGCCCCCCAGACCCTCCTTTTCCTTACCTGAGCCTATCTGATCCAGCGATGTGCTTGGACGCAGCAGCTCTCTCCTCATTGGACAGATTGATAGCAGTGATAGTGATTGGATCCACTGCTTTCAATCAAATCCGGTGACACGGAGGTAGGGGGCAGGCCCGAGTTCAGCTGTCTGTGTTAATGGACGCAGCAGCGGGACTCAGGAGTGAGCACGCATGGGTGCCCCCAGGGAAAGACACTTTTCCTGGGGGCACCCGATGAAGAGGAGGGGTCTGGAGTGTATGCAGAAGAAGAAGAAGAGAACCAGGGCTGCTCTATGCAAAACCATTGCATAGAGCAGGTAAGTATAGGAATGTTTAAAAAAAGAAAAAAAAAAGCTGTATAACCACTTTAAGACTAAGGATTACCAAATGATTTGGAAAAATCACTGATGCCACCATTGCTCACATTTTGTTTAAAAAGAAACTCTCGGTTTTGCTTATTGGGTTACTTGAAACAAAAATCCAACTGTTTTCGCAGATGAATCTTTTGGGTTGAAGTGTTTTAAATGACAGTGATTGATTTGCCACCAGTGAATGTTTGGTGAACATCACATAATTGTTTTATAAACAATGACATTTATTGAATAGACATAATCCTTAGGCGTGTTTTAAAAAGCAGAAACCTGCGTTTAAAAACGCCCGTTTTGCTGTGTTTTCATGCCGCGTTTAGACGCGTTTAAACGCGTTTAGACACGTTTGCGTCTATAAGCATTTGTAAAGATAACATCATATAGACCCTTAAAATAAACAAGAGTGACCTCCGCGCTGTGCTATTGGATAGTGGAATTCAGTGATCCACACGTGTGCAATAAATAAATATTAGTAAGTGCATGTGCATAAATATCCCATAAGTAATAAAATGTAAACTAACTAGGGTGTGTTATCCAATAGAGATAAAAATCTTCCTCGGAATAAAAAAGCAGCCAAAACTAATAGTGTTCACAAACACATAAACAAATGAATAAAATAAAGTGATCTAGCGCATAAATATAAACACACTCCTAAAAACATAAAATATGTGTTACCACTAACAATTATGCATCTGTATAAATATAAAGTGCATCTAATGTGGTAAATAAATAAATAAATCAATCAATACAAATGTACAAATAATAATAGAGCACCAAGTGAATGATTGATAATTCAGAGGGAGGGATCGGAAACAGTCACCCTTTGAACCGGAAGTGACGTGAGATCGGCGTTCAGACGCCATTGTTTTTGCTATATGCTTGAGCTGTTTTTTACATTGTAAGAGTCCATTTTAGATATATTTTTTTCTTGTATGTTTTATTTGATAAATAAAGTCCCCCTATATCAACATACTTCACTATTGGAGGCACTCCTTTTTTGCTTTTGCTTTCTCCCACCATTACCGTTTGGCGGTGTATTCATTTGGAGAGTGGCCACATCGACCCACCCTGAGTTTGGCTGGCTAAAGGACAGTGATTCCAGTGACGGCTTTCGACACAGTATACCGGGGTAAGGCTCCTCCAAATAAGGAAAAGAATCCCAAGAGCAAAGGAGACCGGATCCATTGTAGACTACACGCTGAATGAAAGAATCTATGAGGTGAGAGGCTAGATAGCCCGTTATTGGATTTCATATACCACGTTTGCTGACAGTTGTCTTTTGCATACTGGGGATATCAATTAAGAGAACGACCTACACAGGACTTTTCACTTTGCCTACCTCCTTTATACCTCTTTATGGGTATCACCATAGTGACCCATTGATTGTACCGTCCACCTATCTCCACAATTTATTAGAGACTCTTCTCTGAATTATCAATCATTCACTTGGTGCTCTATTATTATTTGTACATTTGTATTGATTGATTTATTTATTTATTTACCACATTAGAAGCACTTTATATTTATACAGATGCATAATTGTTAGTGGTAACACATATTTTATGTTTTTAGGAGTGTGTTTATATTTATGCGCTAGATCACTTTATTTTATTCATTTTAATCATATAGACCCTCCCCAAGCTCAGAAAGCATGTATTATTAACTATTTCTGCCATTTTGATCAGAGTGAGCAGCAGCAGCAGAGAGAGCAGTTGTACACTTGCATTTGCCTCTCTTTCTGTGTGTTTTTTTTTTTAAATGGATCCCATATTGAATATATGTCAGGAAATGCTCCTGATGCTGCTCTTGATGCGGCAGCAATGTCGTCGCAAATTTGCATGAGAGGTCCAGAATCAGAGCTTGTCGATATTGGACCCATCCGTTGATGGCACAGCGAATGTCCGTTGGATATTTCACAAACATGTATGCAATAGTGAGTATATATGCTCTATGAACTCTAAACTAATTACGACATTTTAAACCAATTTTTCTAGTATTTTTTATGGTTTACCATAATATTTCTGAGTTTTCTGCTCCAAAAAATTGGGTTCCTTTAAAAAGGCTTATAAACGCAAACGCGGCTAAACGCAGGTGCCTGCATTTAGCCGCGTTTAGCTGCGTTTTGCGTCTGAAACGCAGAAAAGCAAAGTGTCTGAACGCATTTTTTTGCTTCTGGAAAAACGAGGTTAAACGCAACTGCATAAAAACGGGAAAAAACTAGACTGTGTACATGGACACATAGGATAACATTGCATGCATTCAGGTGCAGTTGAAAAAAGTGTCCAACTGCCTCTGAACGCGCGTTTAACAGTGTCTCGTGTGCATGAGGCCTTAGTGCTCTTTTGTATTTGTGCGTTTTCCTTTTTTTGTCTATTTATTTGTTATTGTTTACTAGTTCAATTTTTTTTGCTCTTTTTCGTAAGGTGAGTGAGGCTAATAAGGGGTCTTTTTTGCCACAGAAACAGATGGAGTCAGATGGGATGGGAGGCAAAAATGTATGTGAACCTATGGGATATATAGGATCAAAAACTACAGAACATTCAGCTTTCCTCAATATCCCTCCTACTTTCCTCACTATCCCTACTTATGACCCAACTTTTCATTTTGTATAGGGCTTATGTGCCCTGGAGTTGTTGCACAGGGTAGGCAGGAGAGAAAACACTGAATGCGCTAGATGCGCTCAATCTCCTGGCTCCTTTATGCACATCTTCTGGAGATGCCCAAAGATATTTCAGTATTGGCAGGAAGTGCTGGATCTATTAAATTCTGTATATGACACTACGTTGATACCAGATCCCATTTTATGTCTTCTGGGTTTCATAAACTTTAATGGCCTAGATGGTGATCAGACAGTGGCCATTATGAGATCACTATTTATAGCACCTAAGCTGATAGCCTCCTGATGGGTATCACCCAACCCTCCTACTTTTGGGGACTGTATTTGTGAAATGGATAAATATGTAATCTTTGAAAAACACACTTATGCTGAATGCTACACCTCTCAGAGATTTGAAAAGATATGGAGAAAGTGGTTAGATGCACCATGTCCCAATTTTAATTTAAGACTAGGTGTATGTTTAGTGAAGGGTGAGGGCTGATCAAAGAAAAGGAAAGAATGAAATGGAAAGAAAAGCTTCCTTATGTACTATTTGCTCCAGAGCATTTCTGTATCTTTAAATATCTGTGAATAATTTGGGAGAATTACCGTATTTATCACCGTATAACATGCACTTATTTAAAATGTAATTTTAAATAAAGAATTTTGAAGTAAAATAAGGGTCAGTGCCCATCAATGCAGCCTTATCAGTGCCCATATGCAGCCTTGCCATTGCCCATTAATAAAGCCTGATCAGTGCCCATCTGCAGCCTTGCCATTGCCCATCTGCAGCCTCGCCATTGCCCATCATTGCAGCCTGATCAGTGCCCATCTGCAGCCTTGCCCATCATTGCAGCCTGATCACTGACCATCTGCAGCCTTGCCCATCATTGCAGCCTGATCACTGCCCATTTGCAGCCTTGCCCATCATTGCAGCCTAATCAGTGCCCATCTGCAGCCTTGCCCTTGCTGGAATAGACTGAGCCGGATCTCCTGTGTACTCGGCTTGGCTCGGCTCACAGTCATGCCCAGTCCCCCCCCCTGGCCCGACTCCTATGATGGACATAACACTGGTACAATTCTGGGATGTCAATAATAGGAGCCGTCCAGGGGGCGGGACTGGGCGGGACTGCCGAGTACACAGGAGATTCGGCTCTGTCTATTTTGGTGGTGCTCGTTCCCTCCATCCTCTCCTAGGCAGCCCTATATCAGCGCATAACACGCACACACGATTTGCCCCCTATTTTAAGGGGGGTAAAGTGCGTGTTATACGCCGATGAATACGGTAGATAATGACGTATCAAATGTATTAATGTTGATACCAAATGGTGATTTGATCTTGGTTTAAATGTTAGTTTGTTTTTTTATTTTGTGTTTTTGTTTTATTGGTTGTTTCTGTTATTTATTTGTTATAAAAAATTCAAAAATAAAATCTGAATAAAAAAATAAAAAAACACTCCTTAAGACTAGCTACTGGTTTGCACTATCCTAACTCAGCTACATGCATTCTCTTAGCTAGTTTGGAAATAGACAGATGATCAAATGATAGTTTGAATGCAGGCACGTCCATTGTGTTTCTGCCAATGCATGGAATTTTTTTCTTTACTGTAAACACATACTTCAAATACCTGGCATTACTGTAGGGAAGATCGGGCTTAGCATGTAGAATGATATTTTTATAATTCCAAAGTTCCAAATAAATTTAAATGTATGTTGTTATTTTAGTTCTAGGTAAATTTGTACTTTCATATTAGTATCATATTTTAATGATGCTATCATTGTAATTGTTTGATAAATCATCTTGCATTATTTTCCCTAATGCTTTTGGGTCACCACAGGTTTACTGCTATCTTAAAAATATTAATGAACTACCATGACTTCAACTAGGCATATTAGGATATAGTACAATGGTTTCTAACCTAATTCTGTTTCTGTATGATGTACTCTCAATCTTAGGTGCCTTACATACCTGTATTATACATAAATGTATGTTTAGCAGAGCCAAATAAACGATAAATTAAAAAAAAAAAATGACTTTCACCATTAACTCATCACTCACATTTATCACTTTTTTCATTGTAAGCTTTCACAAGCAGGGCCCTCCGAACCCTCTTGTATTGTAACTGTACTGTTTCCCTTTATTTTTTTTAAGTTGTCTTCAAACTATTGGTGCCATATAAACCCTGTATATTAACAATATAATAATAATAATAGGAGCCTGTAAATAAAGTGGTAAATGTGTGTTCTTGGTGTATTTTTCTTGCTATGTACAAGCACTTGGTTAATGTTCTTCATCTTCTGTGTCAGAACAGATGAAGGATCAATAAACACCAGCCTTGTATAATAAAGGGTTTCCTTTTATTTAATTCATATAAAATACAGCCACAAGTATCTGACACATTTCTGATGGAACACCTTGCTTAGTTATATATTTTTTATCTTAACTAAATAGGTCTGCAGACTATGAAGAACATCCTTGAGTAAAATAACCAATAAGGTAATCTAGAACTTGGTGTACAATATTAGTAGACTTAATTCCATTGGACTTAACCTCCCTGGCGGTATGATTCTGGCTGGAATTTTGTGCTGAAAGCGGTACACTTATTTTGCATGGAAATGTGATGCTATGTATTATAGGCCTGCAATTCTTAGTAATTACTTACTTAAACCTGACCAAACAAGACTCTAGTACACATCCCAGATGTGATAAAGTTTAAAACACAAAATCACGATTTTAAATTTTTAAATAATATCATTTTATTCAAGAATATAATACAAACTAAAGAAATTTGTCAGACAAAGAAAATTTAATAAACATCCTGAGTGTGGTAAATTTTAAAACAGGGTACAGCACACAGTCCGACGTCACAATCCGGACAATAGAACCGGGTTTCTTTTCTGATTTTCTTCCGCCTGTCATCTTTTTTGGAACAGCAAACCACGCACATCCTGGTAGGTGCTGCCTTTCTTGCGGTTGGTGGTATATTGTCCATAAAATGACGACCTGTTAGGCGTTCTGGGTTGACAACACCAGCAGCACGTCGTCCATCTCGGTTTGCAGCTACTGATGGCCTCTGGTGTTTGAGGAAAATTTGCTCAGCCACCTTCCAGATAAAATCCGAATGAATAAGAGGCCTGTCACTTCCTGCTCGGTACAAGATGTACGCGTTCCAAAGGCACTGTTCCAGCAGATGCCTGAAAATCTTTTTGTAATATTTCTTCTGCTGTTTCCGCATGGTCGGGTAAAAGGTCATTGCCTGATCAGCTCGGTCGACACCTCCCATGGTGCAATTGTAGTCGATCACGACTTGCGGCTTCAGCACATCTCTCCCACCTTTTGTGTGGACCGTGGCAGTGGAGGTACTGTGCACAGTGCTCATGAGACACACGTCTTTCTTGTCCCGCCAACGTATTGCCATCATCTTCCCCTTCTGCCAGGCAACACTTTCACCGGTTTTCAGTTTTTTTTGGGCAAACTTAGATGGCATGCCACGTCGGTTAGGCCTAACCGTACCATAAGCATCAGTTTTGTTTTTGATCAAAACCTCCAACAGCTCTGGCGACGTATAAAAATTATCCATCGTGACGCAATATCCCTGGTTCAGTAATGGCTCCAGTAGTGTTAGTACAGATGATGTGGCCATCCCATAGCCGCTGTACCTGGGGTTAAATTTCGTGCCTTTGCCGGTGTAAATGACAGAGTTCCATATGTACCCAGTGGATGACTCACAGAGCATGTAGGATTTGATGCCAAACCGCGCTCTTTTTGATGCGATATACTGGATCCAGCTTAGGCGTCCCTTATAGGCCATCAAGCTCTCATCCACACTGACGTCCCTTTCTGGCACGTAGGCCCGCTGGAAATTGTTCCCAATCATTTGGCATACCTCCCAGATTTTTTTGAGCTTGGGCGCAGGATGCGTGGCCTCATCAAACTCCTCATTGTTGGTGAAGTGAAAATACTTCATAATGAGGGAAAAACGGTATTCCGACATCACGGTACCAAAAAACGGGGTGGCCAGTAATTTGTTGGTGGTCCAGTACCATTTCTGGCGAGGTTTCCCCACCACTCCCTGGAGAATAATGAGTCCGAGAAACAGCCAGATGTCCTCTTTAGTTACCGGTTCCCACCTTCTGCTTCGGGAAAACCTGGCATGCGGCGTAGCGGATTGCTGCACTTGGTAGCGGTTTGTCTCCGTGACAATTTTTTGAATTACCTCCTCTGTAAGAAATAATTCCAGGTATGCCAGAGGGTTGCCACGCTCAACTTCGACCTTCATCCCAGGTGATCCAGTGAAGGGGAACCTTGGGGGCGCTACCTGGTCCGTATCGCACTGAATAGGGCACCAAGTGCGCACATCGTTGATGTCAGGTGCAGGATCATCACCGCTGTCACCGCTGTCACTTGTCACATCCGTGTCAGATGACAAATCTCCCCACGACTCGCTATCGCTCACTTCTGGGAGCAACTCCGTGTCGCTGCCGCTGTCGCTGTCATCCAACTGCTCCAAAGGCGATTTTGTAGCGAGATGGCGCTTTTTGGATTCCATTTTAATTTTTTTTATTAGGGGCACTAGGGCAAGGCAAGGGGCACTGTATCTGTAAGATCAGAGATAATACAGTGTAATCCTCTCAGATTACACTGTATCACCTCTATTTATATGTGTGTGTGTTGTGCTGAACTTTTGAACTTTTGAATCTCCCGCCCAGTTCCGCTCCCGTGCGCCGCTGCTGCTCGCAGGGAACGGAACTAGGAAGTGAGACGCCGTGATCGCGCTGGCGAACACAGCCGAGGACAGCCGAAGACAGCGGAGAGCATCGCTGGAGCCCGGGACAAGGTAAGGGCTCCGCTGTATGCTCTGCACAGCTACCCCGAGCGTGACTCGGGGTTACCGCTCCTGCCAAAAAAAATCTGCCCCGAGTCACGCTCGGGGTTACCGCCAGGGAGGTTAATATATATACACACAATGCAGGTCAGACAAAATGACCTCTGGCATGTACTACGTTGTCAAAGGGTCTGTTTAATACCAGATCTTTATTAGCCCTAAATTACACTATGTTGCCAATATCACAGTGTCCATTGTGCACTGTCCATTACAGTTTTGAAAGAATCAAGGATAATAATTAGATTTTTTTCTTCTCTTGAAGAATTGCTTTTCCCTGTGTAAATAATATCCACTGAAACATTCAAAACCCACGTTAATAAATAACAAGCAGGATTATAAAACTGATTCAACACATATGTTTACATTTTTCTTTTTTCCACCTATTTTCCATCAATGTTAATAAAACATTTCCATTCAAAAACAAACTGTCTTAAGACAGTCCTTACATGCCTAATTTATTTTGTTTAAGCCACTGGTTATTCAATTCACACGCTTGAGGTGGATAGGAAAATTTAGTGCCTTTAGTAAATAACCCCCACTGGTTTCAATATGACCTGTTAACAGTGATGCATCGAGTTGTAGTACATTGTATGCTGCCTTTCAGAATGCACTAAATGTGTATTTTGTCATTCAAGAACAGATCTCTTTTTGTCATGGTTATGCAGTAATGTTTGTCTGTCAGCTTACCGCTCCATGTATTTAAATTAAGAGGCCAGCCACTCTCACCTGGCTGCTTAAGTAATCTCTCCTCAAAGCATGGCTCCCCCAGCCCCTATCATGGAACTATATATTAACCTGTGCACTGCAAGCCAGCTCTGCTGATCAATATTGTGTGATCTTGGCTTGTTCTTGACCATCCCTGCTTGCTTGTAACCCTGACCTTTTGGCATGGTCTCTGTCTATCCTTGTCTGCTAGTCGCTCTGACCTTTGGTTTATCTCCTTACTATCCCTTGTTGTCCTGGGCTGCTGCTTCCTCTCTGTCCTCCTGTAGCCTGTGAGCTGGGAGACTCTAGGGGCCTCGATCTGGAGTCAGTTGCAGTGCAGTCCATCCTCACCACTAGAAGCTCTGGTGAACACCTGCTGGCTCTTAGATCCCGTGCCCTGGGGAATCTTATGCGCTAGCTCCCAGTGGGATCCGTATTGGGGCTCCAGTGGACCTGCCTTCCTGAACCACCCAGAGTTCCATCCGCAGCAGTCAGCCGTAGAGTCCACTACCTTAGCGGTGCACTCCTGACTCCACCGGTGTGCATTTGTCACCTGGCAATTCCTGGGACATGACACTGTAGCCTATTAACAGAAATCATTATTTTGTACTGGAGTCATAATTCTGCATCATAGACTTCTATAGAAAGCCTTGGACAGATATATGTAGTATATGGACAGATATATTTAGTATAGCAGCTACAGGAAAATATTTTTTGCCAGTGATAGGCTTCAGTCCAAGGACTTAGAAATCAAGCTGATCAGAGAGGAACATTGTAAATACATAGTTACAGGCATACCCCACTTTTAAGTACACAATGGGGTTTATTTACTAAAGCTGAAAAGTGCAAAATCAGGCTCACCTCTGCATAGAAACAAATGATCTTCTAACCTCGGCTTGTTCAATTATGCTTTGGTAATAAAACCTGGAAGCTCATTGGTTTCTATGCAGAAGTGAGCCTGATTTTGCACTTTCCAGCTTTAGTAAATAAACCCCATTGTGTACTTAAAAGTGGGGTATGCCTGTACATAGTTACATAGTAGGTGAGGTTGAGAAAAGACAAGTCCATCAAGTCCAACCTATGTGTGTGATTTTATGTCAGTATTACATTGTATATCCCTGTTAGGGTTGAGCGAACCCGAACTGTAAAGTTCGGGTCCGTACCGGACTTTTGGGTGTTCGGGACCTGGACCCGAACCCGAACTATTGGCTGTAAGTTCGGGTTCGGGTCCGGTGTTCAGCGCTGTATTGGCGCCTTTTTAACAGCTGCAGGGCAGCCAATCGACGATCGTTTCACTAGTGTGCCCTTAGAAGCCATCACAGCCATGCCTACTAATGGCATGGCTGTGATTGGGCAGTGCAGCATGTGACCCAGCCTCTATATATAGTACACACACACAGCACACAGCGTCATTCTGCTATAGACAGGGCTATAGACAGGTTCCTGTGCTGCTGAGAGGATTTTAGGAGTTAGTGTGATTCAGTCAGTCAGGCAATCAGCATTCCTTAACTTTGCTTCTAATTAGTTAGATCAGTGAGCGATCTACATAGCTAGAGTAGAGTAGGGAGTTTCTTTATTCAGCAAAAGAAAAAGGCAGAGAGAATTATTGAAGAGATTCCTAAATCAATTGTACCCTGGCTGGGGTGCAGTGCACAGTCTTTTAACAGTGCCATGAGGCCAGTGCCAGACAAAATATAAAAGTTTTACCTGCAAGCTCAGTGCATCATTAGGACCAACACTGCATATACTAAGAGATACACCATAGTCTGTGTGTATTCTGCTATTGGAAAAACATTGCATAAAAATAAAATTTTGCTTTTTTTTTTTTTTCCCAATAGCATTTTCTGCGTGTTCATACATACACGCTGTAGACAGTATCCGTGTATTCTGATATTGCAAAAACATTGCAAAAAAATTTAATTTTGCTGTGTTTTTTTCCCCAATAGCATTTTCTGCGCTTTCATAAACGCTTTACATACTGTCCGTGTATTCTGATATTGGAAAAACATTGCAAAAAAATTTAATTTTTCTGTGTTTTTTTTCTTCCCAATAGCATTTTCTGCGTTTTCATAAACGCTTTACATACTGTCCGTGTATTCTGATATTGGAAAAACATTGCAAAAAAATTTCATTTTGCAGTGTTTTTTTTCTTCCCAATAGCATTTTCTGCGTTTTCATAAACGCTTTAGACACTATCCATGTATTCAGATATTGGAAAAACATTGCATAAAAATTTAATTTTGCAGTGTTTTTTTTCCCCAATAGCATTTTCTGCGTTTTCATAAACGTTTTACATACTGTCCGTGTATTCTGATATTGGAAAAACATTGCAAAAAAATTTAATTTTGCAGTGTTTTTTTTCTTCCCAATAGCATTTTCTGCGTTTTCATAAACGCTTTACATACTGTCCGTGTATTCTGATATTGGAAAAACATTGCAAAAAAATTTAATTTTGCAGTGTTTTTTTCTTCCCAATAGCATTTTCTGCGTTTCCATAAACGCTTTATATACTGTCCGTGTATTCTGATATTGGAAAAACATTGCAAAAAATTTTAATTTTGCAGTGTTTTTTTTCTTCCCAATAGCATTTTCTGCGTTTTCATAAACGCTTTACATACTGTCCGTGTATTCTGATATTGGAAAAACATTGCAAAAAATTTTAATTTTGCTGTGTTTTTTTTCCATAAATGCTTTAGACAATATCCGTGTATTCTGATATTGGAAAAACATTGCATAATAATTAAATTTTGCAGTGTTTTTTTCCCCCAATAGCATTTTCTGCGTTTTCATAAACGCTTTACATACTGTCCGTGTATTCTGATATTGGAAAAACATTGCAAAAAAATTTAATTTTGCAGTGTTTTTTTTCTTCCCAATAGCATTTTCTGCGTTTTCATAAACGCTTTACAGTATGTAAAGCGTTTATGAAAATGCAGAAAATGCTATTGGGAAGAAAAAAAACACTGCAAAATTAATTTTTTTTGCAATGTTTTTCCAATATCAAATGTCCGTGTATTCTGATATTGGAAAAACATTGCAAAAATTTTTTATTTTGCAGTGTTTTTTTTCTTCCCAATAGCATTTTCTGCGTTTTCATAAATGCTTTACATACTGTCCGTGTATTCTGATATTGGAAAAACATTGCAAAAAAAATTCATTTTGCAGTGTTTTTTTTCTTCCCAATAGCATTTTCTGCGTTTCATAAACGCTTTACATACTGTCCGTGTATTCTGATATTGGAAAAACATTGCAAAAAAAATTAATTTTGCTGTGTTTTTTTTCTTCCCAATAGCATTTTCTGCGTTTTCATAAACGCTTTACAGTATGTAAAGCGTTTATGAAAACGCAGAAAATGCTATTGGGAAGAAAAAAAACACAGCAAAATTAATTTTTTTTGCAATGTTTTTCCAATATCAAATGTCCGTGTATTCTGATATTGGAAAAACATTGCAAAATTAAATTTTTTTGCAATGTTTTTCCAATATCAAATGTCCGTGTATTCTGATATTGGAAAAACATTGCAAAATTTTTTTATTTTGCAGTGTTTTTTTTCTTCCCAATAGCATTTTTCTGCGTTTTCATAAATGCTTTACATACTGTCCGTGTATTCTGATATTGGAAAAACATTGCAAAAAAATTTCATTTTGCAGTGTTTTTTTTCTTCCCAATAGCATTTTCTGCGTTTTCATAAACGCTTTACATACTGCCCGTGTATTCTGATATTGGAAAAACATTGCAAAAAAATTTCATTTTGCAGTGTTTTTTTTCTTCCCAATAGCATTTTCTGCGTTTTCATAAACGCTTTACAGTATGTAAAGCGTTTATGAAAATGCAGAAAATGCTATTGGGAAGAAAAAAAACACTGCAAAATTAAATTTTTTTGCAATGTTTTTCCAATATCAAATGTCCGTGTATTCTGATATTGGAAAAACATTGCAAAATGTTTTTATTTTGCAGTGTTTTTTTTCTTCCCAATAGCATTTTCTGCGTTTTCATAAATGCTTTACATACTGTCCGTGTATTCTGATATTGGAAAAACATTGCAAAAAAATTTCATTTTGCAGTGTTTTTTTTCTTCCCAATAGCATTTTCTGCGTTTTCATAAACGCTTTACATACTGTCCGTGTATTCTGATATTGGAAAAACATTGCAAAAAAAATTAATTTTGCTGTGTTTTTTTTCTTCCCAATAGCATTTTCTGCGTTTTCATAAACGCTTTACAGTATGTAAAGCGTTTATGAAAACGCAGAAAATGCTATTGGGAAGAAAAAAAACACTGCAAAATTAAATTTTTTTGCAATGTTTTTCCAATATCAAATGTCCGTGTATTCTGATATTGGAAAAACATTGCAAAATTTTTTTATTTTGCAGTGTTTTTTTTCTTCCCAATAGCATTTTCTGCGTTTTCATAAATGCTTTACATACTGTCCGTGTATTCTGATATTGGAAAAACATTGCAAAAAAATTTCATTTTGCAGTGTTTTTTTTCTTCCCAATAGCATTTTCTGCGTTTTCATAAACGCTTTACATACTGTCCGTGTATTCTGATATTGGAAAAACATTGCAAAAAAAATTAATTTAGCTGTGTTTTTTTTCTTCCCAATAGCATTTTCTGCGTTTTCATAAACGCTTTACATACTGTCCGTGTATTCTGATATTGGAAAAACATTGCATAAAAATTTAATTTTGCAGTGTTTTTTTTCTTCCTATTAGCATTTTCTGCGTTTTCATAAACGCTTTATATACTGTCCGTGTATTCTGATATTGGAAAAACATTGCAAAAAATTTTAATTTTGCAGTGTTTTTTTTCTTCCCAATAGCATTTTCTGCGTTTTCATAAACGCTTTACATACTGTCCGTGTATTCTGATATTGGAAAAACATTGCAAAAAAATTTAATTTTGCTGTGTTTTTTTTTCATAAATGCTTTAGACAATATCCGTGTATTCTGATATTGGAAAAACATTGCATAATAATTAAATTTTGCGGTGTTTTTTTTCCCCAATAGCATTTTCTGCGTTTTCATAAACGCTTTACATACTGTCCGTGTATTCTGATATTGGAAAAACATTGCAAAAATAATTAATTTTGCGGTGTTTTTTTTCTTCCCAATAGCATTTTCTGCGTTTTCATAAACGCTTTACATACTGTCCGTGTATTCTGATATTGGAAAAACATTGCAAAAATGTTTTATTTTGCAGTGTTTTTTTTCTTCCCAATAGCATTTTCTGCGTTTTCATAAATGCTTTACATACTGTCCGTGTATTCTGATATTGGAAAAACATTGCAAAAAAATTTAATTTTGCAGTGTTTTTTTTCTTCCCAATAGCATTTTCTGCGTTTTCATAAACGCTTTAGACACTATCCGTGTATTCAGATATTGGAAAAACATTGCATAAAAATTTAATTTTGCAGTGTTTTTTTTTCCCCAATAGCATTTTCTGCGTTTTCTTAAAGCTTTACATACTGTCCGTGTATTCTGATATTGGAAAAACATTGCAAAAAATTTTAATTTTGCAGTGTTTTTTTTCTTCCCAATAGCATTTTCTGCGTTTTCATAAACGCTTTACATACTGTCCGTGTATTCTGATATTGGAAAAACATTGCAAAAAAATTAAATTTTGCAGTGTTTTTTTTTCCCAATAGCATTTTCTGCGTGTTCATAAACGCTTTAGACACTGTACGTGTATTCTGCTATATACAAAAACACCCATTTAGGGCGAGATCATAAATTTGGAAAATATGAGGAGATCATCAAAAAGGGGACGTGGCCCGGGTCGTGGTGCTACTGGTGGCGCTCCTGTTGCAGGGAGAGGACGTGGTCGATCTGTGCCAGCTACACGCACTAGTGAAACACCTTCCTCAGGTGCTAGTAGGCGACAGAGCCTGCAGCAGTATTTTGGTGCGCCTAATGAGGCTGTACGAATGTTGAGGCCAGGACAAGTACAGGCGATAGTAGATTGGGTTGCTGCTGACAGTGCCTCCGGTTCCTTCACATTGTCTCCCATCCAGTCTCCTGATGAAAGTTCAGAGTTGGCACCTGCAGCTGATGTCCTTCAGTCTTTCACCTCACCCCTTGCAAATCAGCCAATCAGTCTGAGCCCCAAATCATGCAGCAGTCTCTTCTGCTTTTTGATGACTCTGTTAGCAGGGTTTTCCAGGGCCATCCACCTAGCCCTGCCCCAGAAGTGGAAGAGATTGTGTGCACCGATGCCCAACCACTTATGTTTCATGATGAGTACATGGGAGGACCATCGCAGCACGTCTCGGATGATGATGAAACACAGGTGCCAACTGCTGCTGCTTTCGCCATTGTGCAGACCGACAAGGAGGGCAGGGGTGAATTTTGGGTGGAAGATGTTGTGGAGGACGATGAGGTCCTTGACCCCACATGGAATCAACATCATGCAGGTGACCAGTGTAGTTCAGAGGAAGAGGTGGTGGTCGCACAGAGCCACCAGCACAGCAGAAGAGGGAGCAGGGTGCAAAAGCGGAGCGTCCGTCCCCTAGACAGTACGTCTGCTACTGCCCAACGCAGCAAGGGACCGAGCACACCAAAGCCAGGTGCAAGGAGTTCCCTAGCGTGGCAGTTCTTCAGACAATGTCCTGATGACAAGACATGAGTGGTTTGCACGCTGTGCAATCAGAGCTTGAAGCGAGGCATAAACGTTCTCAACCTGAGCACAACCTGCATGACCAGGCATCTAAGTGCAAAGCACGAGATGCAGTGGAGTAGACACCTCAAAAACCAAGAAAGGTCTCTGGCCCCTACTGCTTCCTCTTCTGCTGCAGTCTCGGCCTCTTCATCCACCTCTGTAGTGACAGTGACACCTACCAACCCGCAAACAGAGGATCTGCCAGCAACACTACCAACTGGGTCACCAACCATCTCCACAATGTCCCATGGAAGCTTTCAGCTCTCTATTTCCCAAACACTGGAGCGGAAGAGGAAGTACCCCCCTAGCCACCCGCGATCCCTGGCCCTGAATGCCAGCATTTCAAAATTCCTCGCCTTTGAAATGCTGTCATTCCGTCTGGTGGAGACGCAGAGTTTTAAAAGGCTGATGTCATTGGCTGTCCCACAGTATGTCGTGCCCAGCCGCCACTACTTTTCCAGACGAGCTATCCCTTCCCTGCACAACCAAGTGGGGAACAAAATCAGGTGTGCACTGCGCAACGCCATCTGTGGCAAGGTCCACCTAACTACGGATACATGGACCAGTAAGCACGGTCAGGGACGTTATATCTCCCTAACAGCACACTGGGTAAATGTAGTGGTGGCTGGGCCTGAGGCAGATAGCACTTTGGCGCATGTCCTTCCACCACCGAGAATTGCAGGGCACTTCAGTTTGCCTCCTGTTGCTAACTCCTCCTACTCCGCCTCCTCATCCTCTACCGCCTCCTCATCCGGTCAGCGTAACACTTTCACCACCAACTTCAGCACAGCCAGGGCTAAACGACAGCAGGCAGTTTTAAAACTTTCCTGTTTGGGGGAAAAACCCCACACCGCGCAGGAGTTGTGGAGGGACATGGAACAACAGACCAATGAGTGGTTGGGGGCAGTGAGCCTCAAGCCAGGCCTGGTGGTGTGCGATAATGGGCGAAATTTCGTAGCAGCTCTGGGTCTTGCCGGTTTGACGCACATCCCTTGCCTGGCGCATGTGCTGAACTTGGTGGTCCAGAGGTTCCTTAAGAATTACCCCGATATGCCAGAGCTGCTGCAGAAAGTGCGGGCCATCTGTGCGCACTTTCAGCGTTCGCACCTTGCTGCTGCTCGCCCGTCAGCGCTGCATCGTAACTTCGGCCTTCCCGCTCACCGTCTCATATGTGACGTGCCCACAAGGTGGAACTCCACCTTGCACATGCTTGCCAGACTGTGCGAGCAACAGCAGGCGATAGTGGAGTTTCAGCTGCAGCACGCACGCGTGAGTCGCTCTGCGGAACAGCACCACTTCACCGCCAATAACTGGGCCTCCATGCGAGACCTGTGTGCCTTGTTGCGCTGTTTCGAGTACTCCACCAACATGGCCAGTGCCGATGACGCCGTTCTCATCGTTACTATCCCAGTTCTATGCCTCCTTGAAAAAACGCTTCAGGCGATGATGGAAGAGGATGTGGCACAGGAGGAGGAGGAGGAGGATGAAGAGGGTTCATTTCCAAGGCTTTCAGGGCAGTCATTTACAAGTGGCTACGAGGGTGGGTTCTTGCACCAACAAGCGCCAGGTTCACAATTGTCTGGCAGCAAGGGCACAGTTCTGGAGGATGACGAGGTGGAGGATGAGGAGGAGATGGAGGAGGAGGAACCATGTTCACAGCAGGGTGCCTGCAGCAGTATTTTGGCAAGCCTAATGAGGCTGTACGAATGGTGAGGCCAGGACAAGTACAGGCGATAGTAGATTGGGTTGCTGCTGACAGTGCCTCCGGTTCCTTCACATTGTCTCCCACCCAGTCTCCTGATGAAAGTTCAGAGTTGGCACCTGCAGCTGATGTCCATCAGTCTTTCACCTCACCCCCTTGCAAATCAGCCAATCAGTCTGAGCCCCAAATCATGCAGCAGTCTCTTCTGCTTTTTGATGACTCTGTTAGCAGGGTTTCCCAGGGCCATCCACCTAGTCCTGCCCCAGAAGTGGAAGAGATTGTGTGCACTGATGCCCAACCACTTATGTTTCATGATGAGTACATGGGAGGACCATCGCAGCACATCTCGGATGATGACGAAACACAGGTGCCAACTGCTGCTGCTTTCGCCATTGTGCAGACCGACAAGGAGGGCAGGGGTGAATTTTGGGTGGAAGATGATGTGGAGGACGATGAGGTCCTTGACCCCACATGGAATCAACATCATGCAGGTGACCAGTGTAGTTCAGAGGAAGAGGTGGTGGTCGCACAGAGCCACCAGCACAGCAGAAGAGGGAGAAGGGTGCAAAAGCGGAGCGTCCGTCCCCTAGACAGTACGTCTGCTACTGCCCAACGCAGCAAGGGACCGAGCACACCAAAGCCAGGTGCAAGGAGTTCCCTAGCGTGGCAGTTCTTCAGACAATGTCCTGATGACAAGACACGAGTGGTTTGCACGCTGTGCAATCAGAGCTTGAAGCGAGGCATAAACGTTCTCAACCTGAGCACAACCTGCATGACCAGGCATCTAAGTGCAAAGCACGAGATGCAGTGGAGTAGACACCTCAAAAACCAAGAAAGGTCTCTGGCTCCTCCTGCTTCCTCTTCTGCTGCAGTCTCGGCCTCTTCATCCACCTCTGTAGTGACAGTGACACCTGCCAACCCGCAAACAGAGGATCTGCCAGCAACACTACCACCTGGGTCACCAACCATCTCCACAATGTCCCATGGAAGCTTTCAGCTCTCTATATCCCAAACACTGGAGCGGAAGAGGAAGTACCCCCCTAGCCACCCGCGATCCCTGGCCCTGAATGCCAGCATTTCAAAATTCCTCGCCTTTGAAATGCTGTCATTCCGTCTGGTGGAGACGCAGAGTTTTAAAAGGCTGATGTCATTGGCTGTCCCACAGTACGTCGTGCCCAGCCGCCACTACTTTTCCAGACGAGCTATCCCTTCCCTGCACAACCAAGTGGGGGACAAAATCAGGTGTGCACTGCGCAACGCCATCTGTGGCAAGGTCCTCCTAACTACGGATGCGTGGACCAGTAAGCACGGTCAGGGACATTATATCTCCCTAACAGCACACTGGGTAAATGTAGTGGCGGCTGGGCCTGAGGCGGATAGCACTTTGGCGCATGTCCTTCCACCACCGAGGATTGCAGGGCACTTCAGTTTGCCTCCTGTTGCTAACTCCTCCTACTCCGCCTCCTCATCCTCTACCGCCTCCTCATCCGGTCAGCGTAACACCTTCACCACCAACTTCAGCACAGCCAGGGCTAAACGACAGCAGGCAGTTTTAAAACTTTCCTGTTTGGGGGAAAAACCCCACACCGCGCAGGAGTTGTGGAGGGACATGGAACAACAGACCGATGAGTGGTTGGTGGCAGTGAGCCTCAAGCCTGGCCTGGTGGTGTGCGATAATGGGCGAAATCTCGTAGCAGCTCTGGGTCTTGCCGGTTTGACGCACATCCCTTGCCTGGCGCATGTGCTGAACTTGGTGGTCCAGAGGTTCCTTAAGAATTACCCCGATATGCCAGAGCTGCTGCAGAAAGTGCGGGCCATCTGTGCGCACTTTCAGCGTTCGCACCTTGCTGCTGCTCGCCCGTCAGCGCTGCATCGTAACTTCGGCCTTCCCGCTCACCGTCTCATATGTGACGTGCCCACAAGGTGGAACTCCACCTTGCACATGCTTGCCAGACTGTGCGAGCAACAGCAGGCGATAGTGGAGTTTCAGCTGCAGCACGCACGCGTGAGTCGCTCTGCGGAACAGCACCACTTCACCGCCAATAACTGGGCCTCCATGCGAGACCTGTGTGCCTTGTTGCGCTGTTTCGAGTACTCCACCAACATGGCCAGTGCCGATGACGCCGTTCTCATCGTTACTATCCCAGTTCTATGCCTCCTTGAAAAAACGCTTCAGGCGATGATGGAAGAGGATGTGGCACAGGAGGAGGAGGAGGAGGATGAAGAGGGTTCATTTCCAAGGCTTTCAGGGCAGTCATTTACAAGTGGCTACGAGGGTGGGTTCTTGCACCAACAAGCGCCAGGTTCACAATTGTCTGGCAGCAAGAGCACAGTTCTGGAGGATGACGAGGTGGAGGATGAGGAGGAGATGGAGGAGGAGGAACCATGTTCACAGCAGGGTGCCTGCAGCAGTATTTTGGCAAGCCTAATGAGGCTGTACGAATGGTGAGGCCAGGACAAGTACAGGCGATAGTAGATTGGGTTGCTGCTGACAGTGCCTCCGGTTCCTTCACATTGTCTCCCACCCAGTCTCCTGATGAAAGTTCAGAGTTGGCACCTGCAGCTGATGTCCATCAGTCTTTCACCTCACCCCCTTGCAAATCAGCCAATCAGTCTGAGCCCCAAATCATGCAGCAGTCTCTTCTGCTTTTTGATGACTCTGTTAGCAGGGTTTCCCAGGGCCATCCACCTAGTCCTGCCCCAGAAGTGGAAGAGATTGTGTGCACTGATGCCCAACCACTTATGTTTCATGATGAGTACATGGGAGGACCATCGCAGCACATCTCGGATGATGACGAAACACAGGTGCCAACTGCTGCTGCTTTCGCCATTGTGCAGACCGACAAGGAGGGCAGGGGTGAATTTTGGGTGGAAGATGATGTGGAGGACGATGAGGTCCTTGACCCCACATGGAATCAACATCATGCAGGTGACCAGTGTAGTTCAGAGGAAGAGGTGGTGGTCGCACAGAGCCACCAGCACAGCAGAAGAGGGAGAAGGGTGCAAAAGCGGAGCGTCCGTCCCCTAGACAGTACGTCTGCTACTGCCCAACGCAGCAAGGGACCGAGCACACCAAAGCCAGGTGCAAGGAGTTCCCTAGCGTGGCAGTTCTTCAGACAATGTCCTGATGACAAGACACGAGTGGTTTGCACGCTGTGCAATCAGAGCTTGAAGCGAGGCATAAACGTTCTCAACCTGAGCACAACCTGCATGACCAGGCATCTAAGTGCAAAGCACGAGATGCAGTGGAGTAGACACCTCAAAAACCAAGAAAGGTCTCTGGCTCCTCCTGCTTCCTCTTCTGCTGCAGTCTCGGCCTCTTCATCCACCTCTGTAGTGACAGTGACACCTGCCAACCCGCAAACAGAGGATCTGCCAGCAACACTACCACCTGGGTCACCAACCATCTCCACAATGTCCCATGGAAGCTTTCAGCTCTCTATATCCCAAACACTGGAGCGGAAGAGGAAGTACCCCCCTAGCCACCCGCGATCCCTGGCCCTGAATGCCAGCATTTCAAAATTCCTCGCCTTTGAAATGCTGTCATTCCGTCTGGTGGAGACGCAGAGTTTTAAAAGGCTGATGTCATTGGCTGTCCCACAGTACGTCGTGCCCAGCCGCCACTACTTTTCCAGACGAGCTATCCCTTCCCTGCACAACCAAGTGGGGGACAAAATCAGGTGTGCACTGCGCAACGCCATCTGTGGCAAGGTCCTCCTAACTACGGATGCGTGGACCAGTAAGCACGGTCAGGGACATTATATCTCCCTAACAGCACACTGGGTAAATGTAGTGGCGGCTGGGCCTGAGGCGGATAGCACTTTGGCGCATGTCCTTCCACCACCGAGGATTGCAGGGCACTTCAGTTTGCCTCCTGTTGCTAACTCCTCCTACTCCGCCTCCTCATCCTCTACCGCCTCCTCATCCGGTCAGCGTAACACCTTCACCACCAACTTCAGCACAGCCAGGGCTAAACGACAGCAGGCAGTTTTAAAACTTTCCTGTTTGGGGGAAAAACCCCACACCGCGCAGGAGTTGTGGAGGGACATGGAACAACAGACCGATGAGTGGTTGGTGGCAGTGAGCCTCAAGCCTGGCCTGGTGGTGTGCGATAATGGGCGAAATCTCGTAGCAGCTCTGGGCCTTGCCGGTTTGACGCACATCCCTTGCCTGGCGCATGTGCTGAACTTGGTGGTCCAGAGGTTCCTTAAGAATTACCCCGATATGCCAGAGCTGCTGCAGAAAGTGCGGGCCATCTGTGCGCACTTTCGGCGTTCTCACCCTGCTGCTGCTCGCCTGTCAGCGCTGCAGCGTAACTCCGTCCTTCCCGCTCACCGTCTCATATGTGACGTGCCCACAAGGTGGAACCCCACCTTGCACATGCTTGCCAGACTGTGCGAGCAGCAGCAGGCGATAGTGGAGTTTCAGCTGCAGCACGCACGCGTGAGTCGCTCTGCGGAACAGCACCACTTCACCGCCAATAACTGGGCCTCCATGCGAGACCTGTGTGCCTTGTTGCGCTGTTTCGAGTACTCCACCAACATGGCCAGTGCCGATGACGCCGTTCTCAGCGTTACTATCCCAGTTCTATGCCTCCTTAAAAAAACGTTTCAGGTGATGATGGAAGAGGATGTGGCACAGGAGGAGGAGGAGGAAGAGGGTTCATTTCCAAGGCTTTCAGGGCAGTCATTTACAAGTGGCTACGAGGGTGGGTTCCTGCACCAACAAGCGCCAGGTACACAATTGTCTGGCAGCAAGGGCACAGTTCTGGAGGATGACGAGGTGGAGGATGAGGAGGAGATGGAGGAGGAGGAACCATGTTCACAGCAGGGTGGCACCCAGACCAGCTCATGTCCATCACTGGTGCGTGGCTGGGGGGATACAGAGGACACAGACGATACACCTCCATCAGGGGACAGCTTTTCCTTGCCTCTGGGCAGCCTGGCACACATGAGCGATTACATGCTGCAGTGTCTCCGCAACGACTGCCGAGTTGCCCACATTTTAACTGGTGCTGATTATTGGGTGACCACCCTGCTGGATCCCCGTTACAAGGACAACGTGCCGTCCTTAATTACCTCACTGGAGCGTGATCGTAAGATGCGCGAGTACCAGCGCACGCTGGTAGACGCGCTGCTGGTGGCATTCCCATTTGGAAGCGGGGGTACGGTGGAAGCACAAGGCGAAGGCAGAGGAGGAGGAAGAAGTCGCCAACGCAGCCGGAGCACCGCCAGCACCTTGCAAGGCAGGGTTAGCATAGACGAAATGTGGAAAAGTTTTGTCAGCACGCCACAACAACCAGCACCACCAGCTGAGATGGAACGTCTTAGCAGGAGGCAGCATTTCACCAACATGGTGGAGCAGTATGTGTGCACACGCCTACACGTACTGCATGATGGGTCTGCCCCCTTCAACTTCTGGGTCTCCAAATTGGGCACATGGCCTGAGCTTGCCCTTTACGCCTTGGAGGTGCTGGCCTGCCCTGCCGCCAGTGTATTATCTGAACGTGTATTTAGCACGGCAGGGGGCGTTATCACAGACAAGCACAGCCGCCTGTCCAGAGCCAATGTGGACAAGCTCACGTTCATTAAAATGAACCAGGCATGGATCCCAAAGGACTTGGCCGTACCTTGTGCAGAATAGACACATATACCGGTGTTCTGACGAAAACTGTCTTGCTATCGGATAGTGTCCGGCCACTTACTGCGCAGGTGCAGTGCTTGCGCAGTACGGAGGACAAGGAGATTCACAAAATCTCCAAAGATGAACGTCGCCTGCGCAGTGAGTGCAGGTTCAAGCCCCGACCATCCAAGTAGACATACGGTAGCACATAGTAACAGGGCCCCTCACGGGCTCGCTTGGCTAGGCTTCAACCTCGGATGATGTGGCTTGAACCTGGAGTCACCGCGCATCGTCTTCGGAGAGTTTCGAAATCCCCTTGTCCTACGTACTGAGCAAGCGCAGTACAGGGCGGACACTATGCGACGGGGGACAGAATTCGACACATCATTCACCACTAGCCTTACCCAGCCATTGTTGTATTTTTGAACCAGTGTTGGCTACCTCGTCCTCCTCCACCGCCGCTCCTACCTACACTGCCACATCCACCACCACCTCAACCTCCTACTCCATTTGAATTTCGTCCTCCTAGGTCAAGATTATAATTTTTTCATTTTTTTTAATTTCCAAGTATTTTATTTTCCCACTATCTTATCCATTAAATTGAATAGTTTTTTCCAGAAAGTGCGTATTCTGGGGTATTCCCACCATATGTGCGGCATCGTGCCGTTGAGTTTCTGAGGTTCTTAATGACTTCCTGTACCTCTTCTGCTGAGAAGGGGGCCTCCAGCATTTATTTTTTATTTTTTATTTTTTTTATGTTATTTTAAGTTATTTCCCTATCCACATTTGTTTGCAGATCACTTGCCATGCTCTTAACAACATTTTGTTGCCATTTGCAGCCCTCTAGTCCTTTCCATGACATTTTTACAGCCATTTTAGTGTTCAAAAGTCCGGGTCCCCATTGACTTCAATGGGGTTCGGAGTTCGGGGTCAAGTTCGGTCCCGAACCCAGACTTTTTTCCGAAGTTCGGCCGAACCTGCCGAACCCGAACATCCAGGTGTCCGCTCAACTCTAATCCCTGCATGTTGTGGTCCTTCAGGTGCTTATCTAATAGTTTTTTGAAATTATCGATGCTCCCCACTGAAACCACTGCCTGTGGTAGAGAATTCCACATCCTAACCGCTCTTACAGTAAATAACCCTCTACACAGTTTTAAGTTAAACTGCTAATTTTAGTGAATGGCCACGTGTCTTATTAAATTCCCTTTCGCAGAAGCGTTTTATTCCTATTGTGGGGTCACAAGTATGGTATTTGTACATTGAAATCATATCCCCTCTCAAGCGTCTCCTCTACAGAAAGAACAGGTTCAGTGTTCGTAACCTTTCCTCATAACTAAGGTCCTCCAGTCCCTTTTGTTGCCCTTCTCTGGAATATCTCCAGTTCAAGCACATACTTCCTGAGGACCAGTGCCCAGTACTGGATGGCATACTCCAGGTGCAGCCTGACCAGAGTCTTATAGAGTGGGAGAATTATCGTTTTATCTCTGGAGTTAATCATCTTTTTAATGCATGTCAATATTCTGTTTGCTTTGCTTGCAGCAGCTTGGCATTGCATGCCATTGCTGAGCCTTTCATCTACTAGGACCCCTAGGTCCTTTTCCATCCTAGATTCCCCCAGAGGTTCTCCCCTAGTGAGTAGATTGCATTCATATTTTTGCCACCCAAATGCATTATTTTACATTTTTCTACATTAAACCTCATTAGCCATGTAGTTGCCCCCCCTCCCCCATTAATTTGTTCTTATCTTCTTTCAAGGTTTCCACATCCTGCAGAGAAGTCTTTGCCCTGCTAGGATTGTATTAATTTGACCTAAAAGGATACATGTGCTTGGGATTGGTCCCAGGACAGAACCCTGGGGGACCCCACTTTCCACCCCAGACCATTCTGAGTACTCCCCATTTATCACTACCCTCTGAACTCACCCCTGTAGCCAGTTTTTAATCCATGTACTCGCCCTATGGTCCAAGCCAATGGACCTTCATTTGTACAGTAAATGTTTATGGGGAACTGTATCAAATGCTTTTTGTAAATCCAGATACACCATGGGTGTTATTTACGAAAGGCAAATCCACTTTACACTGCAAGTACACTTGAAAGTGCACTGAAAGTGCACTTGGAAGTGCAGTCGCTCTAAATCTAAGGGGTAGATCTGAAATGAGTGGAAGCTCTGCTGATTTTATCACCCAATCATGTGCAAGCTAAAATGCTGTTTTTTATTTTCCTTTCATGTCCCCCTCGGATCTACAGCGACTTTACTTCCAAGTGCACTTTTAGTGCACTTTCAAGTGCACTTGCAGTGCAAAGTGGATTTTCCTTTAGTAAATAACCCCATGTCTATGGGCCTTCCTCTATCTAGATGGCAGCTCCCCTCCTCATAGAAGGTTAATAGATTGGCAAGAACGATTCTTCATGAATCCATGCTGATTGCTGCTAATGATACCGTTGTCATTACTAAAATCTTGTATATAGTCCCTTATTATCCCCTCCAAGAGCTTGCATACAATTGATGTTATGCTAACTGGTCTGTAATTCCCAGGGATGTATCTTGGTCCTTTTTTAAATATTGGTGCTACATTGGCTTTTCTCCAACCAGCTGGTACCCTTCCAGTCAGTAGACTGTAAAAAAACAATCGTCTGGCAATTACTTGACTGAGTTCCTTAAGGACCTTCGGGTGCAAGCCATTTTGTCCCTCAGCCTTGTATTTTTTGAAGTCCTTCTCCTTTGCTTTTATGTGCATTTTTATGTTGGAGTTAAGGCACCCAGGATTTTTTTTTTTGCTCTTTTAAATGTATTTCCCATTGGGATGCACTGGCTAATGCCCTCATTTAATATGCTCTGAAAGCATACCCATTTTTCTTATGTGTTCTTTGTTCCTAAGATTTTATCCCAGTTATTATCTTCTAGCAGGGATCGTGGTTTAGGGAAGTTGTCTATTTTGAAATTCAGTGTCTTTGTATTCCCCTTATGTTTACTATTTGTGTGATTTATACTAAAACGAATTGACCTGTGATCGCTGTTTCCTAAATTGCCCCGTATTTCCACATCAGGTCTGTATTGTTGGTAATCAGTAGGTCTAGTAATGCTTTGTTTCTAGCTGGTGCATTTACCATCTGCCCCATGAAATTGTCCTGCAAGACATTTAGGAACTGGCGAGCCTTAGATGAATGAGCACCACCCAGTCTATGTCTGGATAATTAAAATCTCCCATTAGAATCACACTTCCCATTCTTGCCGCCAATCCAAATTGTGATAGGAGGTTTGCCTCCGCCTCCTCCCTCTGGTTAGGGGGCCTATAGCATACTCCCAGTATTAATTTCCCCTTAGTTTCCTCCCTTTGTAGCTCTACCCATAAGTATTCCATCTCCTCTCTTACTCCCTTAGTAATGTCATCTATCCCATTCACTTGTACATAATTTTTGATATACAGGCATACCCCTCCCATGACTTTTTAGGATAGGGGAGAGATCAGACCAGCAACCGTTATATGCAAGTGCATGTATCCTTTTAGGTCAAATGAATACAATCTTAACATAATAGGCCCATTTCACAGGTCTAAAACACCAGGATGAGTATCTATAATTAAACAACAATTTGAAAATTACAGTAATGTGTCTGAAAATAGAGTGCCTTAGGCTGGTGTTAAAGCTTTGTAAATAGTAAATTGAGTCTATAATGCATTTGAGCATGTAAATGGGATGTGAACCCAGCAAACACTGTAACACAATGGTCTCAATACACAAACTTTTAACAACAGTCCAAGGCACTGTTTCCAGCCATACAAGCTTAATTTTCAAATTCAATTTGACTCAACTAAAAAAAACTATCATTTTTTTTTCCAAAATAAAAATATCTATACTGGTGTTGTTAATTGAGCTCTGAGTGATTCTATCGTATTCTTACACTAGAAGGTGTCATCTGAAACAACATTCTTATCTTGCATCTGTGATATGTACAGTGCCTCGAAAAAGTATTCATACCCCTTGAAATTTTCCAAAATTTTGTCATGTTACAAACAAAACCGCGAATGTATTGTATTGTGATTTTAATTGATAGACGAACACAAAGTGGCACATAATTGTGAAGTCGAGTGAAAATTATATGCGGTTTTCAATTTCTTTTTACAAATAAATTTCTGAAAAGGGTGGCATGCATGTGTATTCAGCCCCCTTTACTCTGATACCCCTAACTAATATCTAGTGGAACCAATTGCCTTCAGAAGTCACCTAATTAGTAAATAGAGTCCACGTGTGTGTAAATTAATCTCAGTATAAATACAGCTGTTCTTTAAAGCCCTCGGAGGTTTGTTAGAGAACCTTAATGAACAAACAGCAAAATGAAGGCCAAGGAACACACCATACAGGTCAGGGATAAAGTTATGGAGAAGTTAAGAGCAGGGTTAGGTTATAAAAACATATCCCAAGCTTTGAACACCTCATGGAGCACTGTTCAATCCATCATCCAAAAATGTAAATAGTATGGCACAACTGCAAACCTACCAAGACATGGCCATCCACCTAAACTGACAGGCGGGGGGCTGAATACAAATGCACGCCACACTTTTCAGAAACTTAATTGTAAAAAAAATTGAAAACCATTTATAATTTTCCTTCCACTTCACAATCATGTGCCACTTTGTGTTGGTCTATCACATAAAATCCCCCAAAAAATACAATTATGTTTTTGGTTGTAAAGCGACAAAAGGTGGAAAATTTCAAGGGGTAAGAATACTTTTCCAAGGCACTGTACCATTCCTCTGTAAAGTGACATCCTCTAAAACTAGTTCATCCCATATCTACTCTAGAGTAGCAGCTTCCTGTCCATTTCAATAACTCTACAAAAATAATTAATGCAATGTATAAATATTTCTATTTTCCTAAAACAAAAAAAAATTTTTTTTTTAAATAATTCCCCTTAATTTCAGAAAAACTGATAGCAGGCACATTGTAAGCCAATGCTAATCTGCAGTTGCAAATTAGATTTACATATTTTAAGTTGTCTTAAGCCCCATACACACGGTCGGATTTTTTCATGGATTCTGTCCGATCGGACAATGTTGTTGAAAAATCAGACCGTGTGTATGCACCATCGGACAGTGTACGTCGGATTGTCCGACGGACAAAGTCTTATCTCCTGCTGGATAGATTTGCCGACAACACGGTCCGATCACACCAAATCCGATCGTGTGTACGGTTGTCCGACCGGACAAAGTGCTACGCATGCTCAGATCACATTACAAGACCAAAGCTATTGGCTACTAGCCTCTACGTAGTCCCGTCGTAGGCAACAAACGTCACCACGTTCAGAATGATCGGATTTTCCGACAACTTTGTCCGACCGTGTGTACGCAAAACCAACATCAGACAAAGTATGACGGACAGGATCCGACCGACCTGGTCCGCGGATTGTCCGACCGTGTGTATGGGGCTTAAGACTTTCTTTATTGTCATATTTATTTATTCGCATATGACAACACATTATGCTGGCATACTATTTATTAAATCAGGAGCCATGGACAGTAAAAAAATACAGTACCTCACAAGAGAAAAGTTAAGACAGATGTATTCGTTCTCATTAAATGCCCTTTTCACGCCATTCCTCTTCTACTAATACATAACTAATACACCACAACCTGAATTAAATATGTAAAGAAACTACCCAAACATGAATAAAAAATAGATTTTCCCCACAAAGAGATCATTTAGGCTACAGAATGAAAAATACACATTTTGTATCACACAAGGTGTCCACCGTAGTTTCCAAAGATTTGCCTAATTTAACTTTTGTAAAGTTTCCATCCTTTAAATATGACTTCTGTTAAAATAAATGATTTTTATTGCAATTGTTCTGCTATTTGAACTGGTGATTAAGGATAAAGTTCAAGTCCACTGCCACCATGGGTTTGCGGCAGATGTACCATGTTTGAAATTGGCTGTCCCAGAAAATGAATGTGGAAATTCACCAGACCAAAATATATACAACTGTAATGTTCTGCTCTGCGTTTCAACCTAAGTCAATTTACTTTAGAAGAGCCAGTAAGGTGTTTTTTGGATATAACAGCCCCCGCCTTATAAAAGAGTGAGGTCACAGCAGCCATATTAAAAATCTACTTTAGCTGTGATGGGGAAAGCATAGGGATAAATAAGTGAAGGGTGTGTAAGCACTGGCAAGTCTGTTGAAGTAGATTTAAACCCTTACCGAATTTTGTGTACATAGCAAAATTTGGCACCATACTTAACCACTTGCTGCTCAGCATACATTTCTAAATGTCCTGGGCAGCAAGCAGTTTCAGCCCTGGGCCTCATGCAGTTTTTTAAATACAGCGATAAGCTTTCCTGTATAAGTGATCTGGGGGGCTTTACAGCCCAATCACTTTTACAGCACTGCAGAGCCATCCCCCCTGCTACCAACCATTTTTGCAGTACAGATTGGCTGACCACAGAGAAGATTGAGCGACAAAGATTTCATCACTTCCAGTTTCAGTGCTATTATCCCCTGGTGGTTACAACCAGAGAAGTAGTTGATTAAATATTATCTGTGTTTGATCAGCTGCAAGTGGGCTTGTCCACCCCTTGTGATAGCCATAAAGTTAAATGAAAAAATAAATAAAAATGTATTAAAAATGTAAATTAAATAAATAAAAATTTAAAAGCAACCCCTTCCCCCAAGTTCACATGCACATGGTCCAGGACATATGTAAATGGTGATTGCACTACACATGTATCACTGTGAACGTTGGCGTGGGAGCAATAATAATTCTAGTTCCATAGCTCATGTTTAACCACTTCAATACTGGGCACTTGCATTTTGAATGAATGAAATTTGTATAACTTTTCTTCCCACAAATAGAGCTTTCTTTTGGTAGTATTTGATCACCACTGGGGTTTTTATTTTTTGTGCTACAAATACATTTTTTATTTTTTAAATTAAATTTTTCTTTGTTTCTGTTACAAAACTTTGTAAATAAGTACGTTTTCTCCTTCACTGATGAGGATGCACTTATGGGCACTGATGAGGCAGTACTAATTGGCACGGATGGGCACTGATGATGAGGCACTTATATGCAGCACTGATAGGTGGAACTGGTAAGCAGCACTGATGGGCACTGATATTCAGCACTGATGGGCACTGATAGGTGGCACTGATGGGCACTGATAGGTGGTACTGGGCACTGATAGGTGGCACTGGTGGGCACTAATAGGCACTGATAGTTGGCACTGATCATAAGTGCCATCCCTATTGGGTATTAATTGGCATCCCTGGTGATCCTGGGTGGGCATCCCTGGTGATCCTAGGTGGGCATCCCTGGGGGTCCTGGGTGGGCACCCCTGGTGGTCCTGGGTGGGCATCCTCAGGGGGGCTGCACTGATAATCTATCCCCTGTAAGGAGAGCAGCTGTTCGACACTTCTCTACTCATGTCTGTCAGTGGAGGAAAGAAGAGGAAAGGAAAAAACGATAAATGGCAATTCCTATTTACACTGTCATCAGCTGTGATTGGACACAGCTGATCACGTGGTAAAGAGCCTATGTCAGAGGCTCTTTACCAAAAACAGAGATGCAGTGTGTCAGACTGACACAACACCACCGATTGCTGCCCCTGCGGGCACGCACTAGCTTGTTTTCCTTCTGGACGTCAAATGACACCCAGTCAGGACAATTGAACCACTTCCCAGCCATCATTCTGCTATAGGCCAGGCAGAAAGAGGTTAACTCTAAACGTATAACCTGTAAAGGCTTTTAAAGTGTCCCCTAGGGACAATTTTAGGTACCATAGTTTGTCACCATTTCACAGGCATGTGCACTTGTAAATCTTGTTATAATTGGTATCTATTTACTTGACACAACATCATATTTTATATTTTACCAAAAAAATGGGTACTATGTTGTGCTTGTGTGCACTAAAATTAATTTAAGTTTATTTTTTTCCTGAAAGTTTGCACTTGATAAATGGCTGCACAAATTTCAAGTGACATTTTATTCTACAGGGCCCTGCTTTTATAAAATATATAATATTTGGGGGTTCTGGGTTATTTTCTATAAATGAATGCAGATTTTACCATGTATGTGAAAAATAAAAAAATTGCCTTTGTAGCAAATGGTTAAAAGGACAATGCTCTGCTACAAGCTGCACGCTACTCTCTTACTTCCTCTTACTCTCTTACTGTCCATACTTGTGAGCCACTAGACATGTAACACTTTGATGATTTAAAAAAGGTGGAGGCGCTCACCGTAAAAGCCAATATGAATTTATTAAAACAAAACAATGTACCAACAATCAACCTGGTTGATTGCTGGTGCATTGTTATAGCAAAATGCTCTTTATCTTGGAGAATTAGGGGTTGGGGGTTTACTTGTTCATTTTTTTTACATCATAATGCTGCTGATTATGAATGAACCAAACATACCCGAATTGGGCTCAAGGGAGGTTTGTCGAACTGTGTGGAAGATCTGAAGGTCAAAAATATTGATATTATGTTTCTTTTAGCGGACTTGCCCCTCTGAAGAAGACCCCATGTGGGTTGAAATGTGTCAGGGCTATCTTCCTACCCCGTGACCTATACTTAACATGTGGCTAATAGATTGTTAATTTTGCATTGTGTATATCCCAGTTTTTAATTGTCCTCCACTGGAGCTCATGTTCTAATTCAGCTGTCATACATATATTTTTGAATAAACTATCTAATTTTATACATTACCCTTGATTTCATTTATTGCATGCTGCCTAAAAACCCCATAGTGGGGGAATTCCTTCCTTCTCGAAGATCTGAAGGTTAATCTAAACTCCTTTGAAGTCAATAAGATTCAAATCTTTAAAATTAATTCTGGCCATTTTGAAGGCTATTAGGCAAGAGGCTGAAAAACAAATGGGATGGAGGGCAAGGAACTGCCCTGGGGACATGTACTAATGTAAAAAATTTTTAAAAAACACTCCAAATTCAGAAATGGTCTGCTCTCCAACATACTCCTGGCTGACAAGTGAATATAAACAAAGAGGAGGAGATATTGGCTGAAGTCATTGATCAACTACATTTCTCATATTCAAAGTTACAAAACAAAGACCAACCAAAAGGGACTTAAAAGGTACAACAATAATCCAGTCTCTTCAAATACTGCTAAAATCAACATATTTTTATTGGGTAAAAGGCATTAAATCATTAAAAGGTCCTAAAAATATACATGGCACATGATCGGTCAACATGAAAACCTCCATGTAGCTACACCCAAGCTTTCATTCACTACAAGCTTTTCTTCTGTTGGCCACTAAATCACTGCATAATAGTGATGTAGGGGCCAGTGGAAAACCCCACATTATGGGACTGCGCATCTTGCACACCTGGACATGTGTCATATGTGAAGATTCATGGACTAATTAACTAAAGGAGTTGAGAATATTGACCCACAAAATGTGCAAACATCCCAGTCATGTGAAAGCATCTTCACATTAATGGACATTCCACGTTTGCTTTTCACATGACCAAAGTGAATATTTACACAATGTATAACTTAAGTAAATCAGTGTCTATGCCAAATTCTGTAGCTCTTCAACAGCAAAGACTTGCTATCTGTTGAAGAGGTTGGTATGCAGAGACTTCTCTGGAGGCTTATTGTAGGTTGCTTTTATTATAATCTCTTTTCAAGCAAGGTTGCTTTAAAGTAATTATCCCCAGGAATCAGTTTGCGTGTGACACAGTTACCTAGCTAGCGAGTTTTGTAGGGCATTATTACTTTTAGGTGTATTTGATTTTAGTCAAATAATGACTACTGCAATTTCCCAGAGAATATCTAAAACTTAGGAATAGAGGAGAGCTCCACAATCAAATTACATGGAGTTATAAATTTAAACATTAATATTCGGGTCACATTCGCCCTTCAAAAAAGAATATATTATGCACGATTTTTTCAAGTGTTTGAATTGTTTAATTTAGATTCAAATATTTATTTGGACCTTATTATTGTCAATTAAAGCGTATATTAAAAGCAGGCCATTTCTAGAATACTAAAATTATTACACTATCAAACCAGTGAAATAAAATATTGTAAATAAACAGGTATAAATGTTTCAACACAAGGAGGCAGGGATTAGATTCTTTCAATAAATCAGCATACAGTATATATATATATATATCTGCATCAAATATACTTCTAAAATATAATTAGAAAAAAAAACCTGCAGGTAAATATTATACAATGTAAAGATTATAACGGTGATAGCAAGTTTTTTTTCTAGATTTATGATTTTCTTTGTTTTAAAATTGTTTATTCCCCCATGACATTTTTCAAAGAATCAAAGGGTGAGGCTTTGTTACACCAACTTAGTGAAAGCTCAGAGTTCTAATTAGAAAGATAGTGTCTGCATCCCTTGAAGTGTATCACCCCACAAATGAAACTTAATGCAGGGGATGCCTGAGATAGACTTAGATAGAGATGAGTGAATGCCTTGATGCCCTTGAAATTGAGAAAATCACTTGAAATGGTGAAATTGGTTTGGTGGGCCCTGATTTCCACTTTTAATACCAGATTGCCAGACTATTTTGAAAATTTTCTATAATTTTTTATCATGTTTCACTATTCTTAATGTGTAGCTTTGACAGTTTGAAAGATACCCCCAAACCATTAATTTTCTGAAAATGCAGGTCCAGTAGAATAAAAATATGGTACTGCTGATTTTTATACATCTGTTACACAAATGTTTATCAAACCAATATCTTTTATAAAAATACACTACAGTCATTATTAGAGCACACACATACAACATAACTTACAAAAGTCCTACTACATCTACATGATAAAACTATATTTAGTTAATAAATAATTATTTGTAAATTAAAATGTTTGCCTTTCTCTGAAATTGTGGAAATCAAAAGTACGTAAAACTGTAAGTGAGCAACTTACACTTTAAATCTGGTGGTTGGCTTCACGCCTATGCCTTTTAGGAATATGCATATGATCCACAGTGACATGTGTGCATGGTTGGTGTGCGTTGTGATTAAAAGATCTAGGCATACATTTTATGGCATATTAATATACCATATATGTATGGCTATCCCTTTAAGTGCAAAAAAGGAGTGCAATATTCATGGCCACTGTCCCTTTAACCTCTTCAGCCCTGGAAGATTTTACCCCCTTTCTGACCAGAGCATTTTTTTGCAATTCGGCATTGCATCGCTTTAGCTGACAATTGCGCGGTTGTGCAACGTTGTACCAAAACAAAATCAACGTCCTTTTTTTTCCACAAATAGAGCTTTCTTTTGGTGGTATTTGATCACCTCTGTGGTTTTTTTTTGCACTATGAATAAAAAAGAGCGACAATTTAAACAAAAAAGGAATATTTTTTACTTTTTGCTATAATAAATATCCCCAAAAAATATATAAAAAAACTAATTTCTTTCTCAGTTTAGGCCGATATGTATTCTTCTACATATTTTTGGTAAGAAAAAATCGCAATAAGCGTATATTGATTGGTTTGCACTAAAGTTATAGCGTCTACAAAATGGGGGATAGATTTATGGCATTTTTAGCATTATTTTTTTTATTAGTAATGGTAGTGATGTGCGATTTTTATCATGACTATGACATTAAGGCAGACACATCAGACACTTTTGACACTATTTTGGGACCATTGTAATTTATACAGCGATCGGTGCTATAAAAAAATGCACTGATTACTGCGTAAATGACACTGGCAGGGAAGGGGTTAAACAGTAGGGGGCAATCAAGGGGATACGTGTGTCCTAGGGAGCTGTTCTAACTGTAGGGGGATGGGCTACCACTGACATGACAGCGATCACTGCTCCCGATGACAGAGAGCAGTAGATCCCTATCATGTCACTAGGCAGAACGGGAAATGCTTTGTTTACATAGGCATCTCCCCATTCTATCTCTTCACGGGACCTGCGGTCACTCTCCCGCGGCGTGTGCGCAATAAGCGGCACATTTAAAGGGATGTACAGGTACGCCCATTTGCCTGCCTGTGTCATTCTGCTGACGTAAATCTGTGTGCGGCGGTCTGCGAGCGGTTAAAAGATGTGAGTATTTTGTGACCACTATCCCTTTAAAAGATGTGAGTATTTGTGACCACTATTATTTTAAAAAATGTAAACAATATAAACATCTAAATTATAATTGCTTCAAATAATAATATACATCCTACAATCAAAAAAATATCAAATGTGTATTAAATTAAGTCCCAACACGTTGTGCATTATGTGTCAATTTCAAAAATATTTATGTTTTTTGGGGCAGAACACCAGTGAAATAGATCTTTCACTGCCACTAAAAGATAGTGAAACTCCTCAGCATGTGGCCTGATCCCTTAGCAATGGAAGTCAATCTACCCTTAAGACCACAGGGCACTTGCTTAAAACCCAGATATGGCTTGCAAAAAACACAGGGGGCTTGCTTCAGAACAATCTTGTCAGCACTCCACAAATCCTCCAATAAGGAGCATAAAATCAAAGAGAAAGCATATAACAATTTTCTGGTCAATTTACTAAAACTGGAGAATGCAAACTCTGGTGCAGCTCTGCATGGTAGCCAATCAGTTTTTAACATCTTGTTCAAGTAGGTTTTGACAAACCTGGAAGCTGATTGGTTTTTATGCACAGCTGCACTGGATTTTGAACTCTCCAGTTTTAGCAAATCAACTCCAAAGTGTAATACTGCTAAAAAAAGCTTGCGTTTATACTAGGAGAGTACTTAGGTCCTCCCCTACTAGTTTCTCTTGCTCAAATGTTCAAGGGGTCTGATAATAAATATGATTTTTAACTTTTGAGATGGAGAAGGAGGTTGAGGACACAGAGTCCTCTATCACCTTTTTTTGTTATCTCACACTAACTAATACTGAAGATTGAAGTGCCCACAGAGGGGAAGATAGTGATAGGCAGGGCACAGCATGGGATGGTGGTGGCATTGGGGGCAATCCGATTTTTAATGAATGGTTGCAATCACAGTTATTCATTAGTGAGAAAAGTCTAGGGGACCATTCTGCAATAACTTCTTGGCTGCGGAATGGACCATGAATTTATATCAGAAGGAAATGCAGCTCATGTAAGGCTTAATGGCCAGCTGTAAGCAGTTCTGTTATGCCTTGAAGCAGTGGCAGTAAAAAGGTTAAATGGATCCTGAGGGTTATGGAAGATCCTTTTAACTATCCTGAACTTATTCTTATGCCAAAACCAGCCTTTAATTAGCACCAATCATTTATATTTTCACAGAAATAAAAAACAGAAAAATAAAAAAAATATTCTAAAGCAATAATGCACCACCAAGAAATTAGATTTCTAGGACACCTTATGTACCAATGGTGCACAAAACACCTACAGAACACCACATTGCAAAGAAGTAAAATTAAAATTTTTTGAACATTTGATAAAATTATGTGGAATAAAATGTGAATGCCATTTTTAAGATGGAAACATTAATTTATAAGAAAAGAGAAAGTCACTCCTGCTGATTTGACTTGTTCTGGGTCAGTGCCTCTGTAAATATTGAACCCGTTGGATTAGCATTATAGCAGTAAATGTGCACTGGCATTGCCCTGCACATTAATTTCATCACAGCACAAAGGAAAACTATCAATATTAAGAAAACTAATTTATAGTCATATGGTTTCATATACTTTTCCTATATGTATTTGTTGGCACATGGATGAAAATGTTCAGTTAATGCCTGTCCATAAGCATTTTTTTAATTTTTTTGGTAAATCCTATGAGTATAATCATATTGATTATACTCATCCTTTTTGTTTTAAAGCAATATAAATTTACAGAGCTGAGAATTTGGAAATATACCGATCCATCTAACACGATCCATCTAACACTTTGGCATCAATATAAGGATACCATTCAACACATAATTAAAACAAAAGGATAACAACTGCATGCTCAGGTCAGTTTATAATCCATCAGGCAATTAAGGAAGAGTGATGTCATTTTTTACTATATAGGAGTCGAATGTAGTCTGGATTTAATGTCCTATTATGTCTAAAATATACAAACTAAAAGGTGAATGTCAGAATAAATGTCTGATATAAGTTTCCCTGACTGACTTACTATAAATGATTTGTATTTCCACATTTAGGATATCATCAAAAGACAAAACAAACTGCAACCAGAAAAAAAGTAAAAATCAACAATGTATTGTTGGCATGCTAACATATTTTTTCTGTACAGCAACCATCACTCGAACCTGTATACAATGATTAAATGTGCAAAATGACCTGCAGTAAATTATAATAGAGAATCTCACAGAGGTGAACATGATCAAATGAAAATGGACAAATAAACAAAAAACCTGAAGTGCTCCTATCAAGGCTGGCAGGAACCAGGAGACCAAATGAGTGGCAAAAGGCATACACAGAGTGAGGGCTTAGATAAAAACAGTAATACTTTATTGTGTATACAAAAAAGGAGAAAAACAGAGCATCGGTGTGATCACAGATGATCACTGTATATATGTGGATGTAATTTATGTGACATCTGCAGTTATACCTTCATATAACTCAACCTGTCACTTGGTGAGTATATGATGCAGCAACAAAGAAAAATTGAAAAGACACATAAACACAAAACAAAAATAGGACAACATACAATGATTAAATGTGCAAAATGACCTGCAGTAAATTATAATAGAGAATCTCACAGAGGTGAACATGATCAAATGAAAATGGAATTACTCTATTCTTCTTGCTATAAAAAGCTCTTGCAATGAACAGTGGCTACACAAAGCACATGTGTGTCTTTTGCTCAGGACACCAAGATAATATGAATGATGACAGGCTTATGTGGGGAAAGGACAAGTGCTCTTAATGCATCACCATCAGCAGCTATGTTACCATAGCAACAATTATAGCTTATCTCCACGGCACTCCTTAGATAAATATAAGATACCATTGCTCTAAGGTGTGCCTCTGTCCAAAAAGATTACACTATACGTTGATTTTAACCTTCAACTTACAAGGCTGACCTACCATAAGCATTGCAAGGGCATAAATGTTTAAGGATTACATATAAAGCTTCCAAACAAAAAGCATTAGCTGGCTGAGGATGTATACTTTAAAGATGGACCATTTTATAGAGGCATATACTGTACAGTAGTGAATTTTCTAAGGTAACACCAAATGTAATTAACCGTTCACTTCTTAAGAAAACCATTCAGAAAAATAGAGTGAACTGGTATCCATGTTTTATTTGTATGTAAATTCACTTTCATTCCTTCTAGAAACAGCACTATCATCATAGAGTAAAGCTGCCAGTTCACATTTCTAGGTTGAAATTATGCATTACAAAACCATTAAGCTTAGTTGCCATATCTTTTTAATAGCACTTCAATATTTTACAATGTAGATGCTCGAGAAGGCGCATGCTGTGAAAGCATGTAGCACTGCTCTTAAGAAAAAATATGTCAAAGAGAATTAAAACAGAAATGCATTGCCTACAATTCTAATACAATTCTAGTGTAGTTATTTCAGCAGAAAGACTCTATCAAGGGCAAGTTAAATGATCAAACTACCATGCTGAAAAAACAGTGGGTCATTTTTTTGAACTACAAAGAAGTAATTGAAAAAAAAATTGTATGAATTACATAACAACAGGTTAATTCATAAACTACAGATCACCTGGAAGCTTGAACTAATAAAACAGAGACATATAACATAATCAGCATTTCTATAGTCAATAAGATAATGGAATCGTAATATGCCAGTTATTGTGCTTATCTCTAGCCCTGTTATTTTGTGGTAAAAAGGGATATTGGGGAATCTGTATTTGTAAAGCTGGCTGTTTCAAAACCTCTCATCGAAGGGTCAGTGCACCCAAATATGGGAAAACAAATTTGGGTGCACCCAAGCTTCCTTGGTAAAATATTTTATTGCATGTGCAGATTACATACAAGATAGATACAATAACGATTATACAATCAAGATGATGAAGTTTACATAGATCCAAAAGTATTATTATCATTATCTAAATTCATTAAAGGTATAAATGGTAAGTTATTAATAAATCCTTAACTAATAAACAACAATATTATAAAGAATTAGAAAATCAAGGATCTTGCAGAATTAGATGTGATCCTCGGAACTCTAATTAAGTAGGAACAACTTGTACATATATTTTATAATGACATGTGAGTATGAGTAAAGTGAAAGAAAGGAAGAGAAGAGCGAAAAGAAAAGATGTAAAGAGAAGAAAGAGAAAGAAGTAAAGAAAGAGGGGAAGGAATCCACGGAATTGCGCCGAGAGCCACCCCTATTTCTGAAAAGAATACATTCAGGATGATATCTTCTTAATCAACTACCATGGCAAAAGCACTTGTAAATCAAATGTTGGGGATAAAAAGTTATCTATCCACGGCTGCCATATTTTTTAAAATTTAGGAATCATGTTCGTTTTAAGAGCTATCAATTTAGCATGTGACAAAGTATTGTTCATTCTATTCACTGCTTTGTTAATCACCAAGTCTGGAGTTCTCCAAGCTTTTGCCAGTGTTTGTTTGGCTGCTGTGAAAAGTTGAACCAGCAGATTAAATTGGTAATGTGTTAAGTATTCCAGTTTTAAATTAAGGAGAGCCATTACAGGATCAACAGGGATTTCCTTTTTAAATAATTTAGACGCCATAATAAATATTTCCTTCCAAAAGGTTTGTGCTTTGGGGCATACCCACCAGGTGTGGAAGTATGTGCCCAGGTCTGAACAACCTCAGAAACATTGTTCTGAGCAATTCTGTGCATATTTAGCAATCCTGACTGGTACAAGATACCATCTAGTTAATACTTTGTTGGGTGCAACAAAGCTTAATCAATCTCCATTTTCATATCTTTCTTCTTTTCAGGGCCATACAGCTGCATCTAAACTTGGTGGAAAATGCAACAAGAGTTGAGATTCGTTCCCTTCTGCAGAAAAAGGGGTGGTGAAGTCCGAATTTTGGAAAGAAGATCCTTTTACTTGAACAGTCAAAACTGTTCCAAAATGTTGCCAACTACAACCTTTTTAACCACTTGCTTACTGGGCACTTAAACACCCTTCCTGCCCAGACCAATTTTCAGCTTTCGGTGCTCTCACACTTTGAATGACAATTACTCAGTTATGCAACACTGAACCCAAATAATTTTTTTGTCCTTTTTTTCCCACAAATAGAGCTTTCTTTTGGTGGTATTTGATCACCTCTGTTTTTTTTATTTTTTGCGCTATAAATTAAAAAAGACCGAAAATTTTGAAAAAAAAACGCATTTTTCTTTGTTTCTGTGATAAAATTTAGCAAATTATTAATTTTTCTTCATAAATTTTGGCCACAATTTATACTGCTACATATCTTTGGTAAAAATAACCCAAATTAGTGGAAATTATTTGGTCTTTGTGAAAGTTACAGACTCTACAAGCTGTGGTGCGAATTATACAAAATTGATCACACCTGATGCACTGGTGGCCGATCTCATTTCTTGTGACCCGAACAAGCCAGGAAAGTACAAATACCCCCCAAATTACCCCTTTTTTGAAAGTAAACATTCCAAGGTATTTAGTAAGAGGCATGGTGAGCTTTTTGATGTTGTCATTTTTTTCCCCACAATTCTTTGCAAAATGAATAATTTTTTTATTTTTTATTTTTTTCCACAAAATTGTCATTGTAATAGGTTATTTCTCTCACATGGCATGTGTATACCACAAATGACACCCCAAAATAAATTCTGCTACTCCTCCTGAGTATTAAAATACCACATGTGTGGGACTTTTCCACAGCCTGGCCACTTAGAGAGGCCCAAAATGCAGGGAGCGCCATCATGTGTTCTAGGAGCATAAATTACACATCTAAATTGTTGACTACCTATTACACTTTTATAGGCCCTGGAGCACCAGGACAATGACACGTGACACTGACGTGGCACTGATGACAGGTGGCACTGATGATACGTGACACTGATGTGGCACTGATGACGGATGGCACTAATACGGGGCACTGATGACACGTGACACTGATGACAGATGGCACTAATACGGGGGCACTGATGACACGTGACACTGACAGATGGCACTAATATTTGGCACTCGTCGTGTGCTCTGCTGTGCTGTGTCTCCCGAAGTCCTCACTGAGTGGTGAATAAATACTGCCAAAAGAACGCTCTATCGGACTCAAAAAAAATGATATACATGTCATGTGGGTACAGTGTTGCATGACTGAGTAATTGTCATTCAAAGTATGACAGTGCTGAAAACTAAAAAAAAATGGCCTAGACTGGAAGGGGGTGAAAGTTCCCAGACTTGAAGTGGTTAAAGGAGGTACCCCTTCTCTTCTTTTACACTATAATGCACTGCTGAGTGTATGACTGGAGTACCGGGAGGAATAAGGGACGCCAGATTTATATTATTCATTGGGTGATCGCAGGATTTCATCGCCAGGATATCCATAGCCATTTCTACAGAGCTTTATATGCTCAGCCTTCTGGTAAGAGCATAGCAATACTGGTGGAGGGATCCTATGTCACCTAATACATTACCTCACTGCGGTGCTGATTTTGTGATTATCCTTGATGTGGACATTCTCTCCAACTTGTGCTCTATCTACCTTAGCTGTTTTTTGTGCTCATAACATTCCAGCTGTTTTTTGGACTTTAAAACCTAGGACTGAACACAGTGATTTTTTGGAATTATCTCTGTCTGTTATATAGTAATTTTTTGTCTGTTCTGGCGCTGCTTCCCTTTTTTATCTGCTAATATTTGGCACTGCTGACAGATGGCACTTATACGTGGCACTGATATCATGTGTCACTAATACGTGGCACTGATGAGAGATGGCACTAATACGTGGCACTGATGACAGATGGCACCGATGCGTGGCACTGATGACACGTGACACTGATGACAGATGGCATTGATACGTGGCATTGATGACACGTGCCACTGATAACAGATGGCACGTGACACTGACAGGTGGCACTTTTGACAGATGGCACTAATACGTGGCACTGATGACCGATGGCACTGACGTGGCACTGATGACACGTGGCACTGATATGGCACTGATGACAGATGGCACTGACATGGCACTGATGACAGATGGCACTGGGGACAGGTGGCACGGGCAGGTGGCACGGATGGCACTGGGGACAGGTGGTACTGGGGACAGGTGGCACTGGCAGATGGCACTCTGGGGACAGGTGGTACTGGGGACAGGTGGTACTGATGACAGGTGGCAGCTGGGACAGGTGGTACTGATGACAGGTGGCAGCTGGGACAGGTGGTACTGATGACAGGTGGCAGCTGGGACAGGTGGTACTGATGACAGGTGGCAGCTGGGACAGGTGGTACTGGTGACAGGTGGCAGCTGGGACAGGTGGTACTGGTGACAGGTGGCAGCATGGCAGCGGGGACAGATCACTTTATTTATTTATTTATTTTTTTCTTACTTGCAGCGCACTGGCGCCGTTCCTCTCTCCCTCCTCACACGCTGTCTGTGTGAGGAGGCAGAGCGGCGCTGAGAGATGATCTCATATGTTTGCATATTGGACAGCCTGATCTCGCTGTAAACGGCCACTGTGATTGTGGTCTGTGACCGGCTGTGTCCGACGGACACGGCCAGCACAGAACTTCCCCGATGCACTCTCTAAGGAGCGAGCATTAGGGAAGTAAACAGGAGGACGGAAAATGGAACTACAGACCTTTCAGTGTTTCTGAAGAAATATTACTGCACACTTAAAACATTCCCTGACTAATGTGCTTATTACGAAACATTAACTAAATAGGTTTGGATTTACTGCATCATAACTAGAATGCAGCACATGAGATTTGCACATGAGATTAATTATATATTAAAACTCTTCCCACTCACAGTTTGCATATTATCATTATTAATGAGACATCATGCTGGCAATATATTAACAAACATCATCCATTTGAGAGCCAGTAGCTGACACTGTGCAAGCCCGATGGCTCTCAATGCCTGCTATTACAAACAGCTACAGTTTCCAATGACAACTGGAAACCAATCAGAGTGGTTCTACATCATGTGCTTACAATGGCAACTTTGACATAGTGATCACATAGAGACTTCATTGACAAATAAGCCTTCAGCCTGCAGATGGCACTACCGGTGCAACGTCAGCCTGGAGGTGGCCATGTTTATCTGTTTTATACTTTAATGATTACATACAATTTCAGTTTAAAAAAATATAAAATGAATTAGTATATTTCCATTTGTGTACTTTTGTTAACATACAATAATGAATATGAGTTTATTAAAACAGTGTACAAAAGAAATTCCTTCTTCCCACCTGGCCACTGCAAATAAACTCCCAGGTGGGCATTTTGTCCTTCTGAGTTGACGTTCCCCCGGACATGGCAAATCTCAGATCGACAGGAGGGCTCTGTGATTGGCCCACCTGATCATATTCTGGGTCTGTCCAATCACAGCCATCATGTAATGTAAATAGAGAGCCATTGCCAGGCAATCGGCTCTCCTTCTAATTTTTACAGACCCAGCTAGTGTCCCCAAAACAGTGCCCTGTCACAGTGTCCTGTCACAGTCTGCCTACACAGTGAGGCAAAACACCTGTCACATATCTATCCCACATCAGTCCCAGTAAAATTATCTGTCCCAGTGAACATCTTCCCACAGCTGTCACAGTGATCATCTGGTGCACATCGGTCCATGATCATCTGCGCACAACTGTCTGTGATCATCTGCCACAACCATGATCATATGCGCAACGCCTGGCACACATCTTCCCATAATCATCTTCTACATCTGTTTGTGATCATTTGCCACATCTGTTCGTGATCATCTGCCACATCTGTCCCAGTGAACATATGCACACATCTGTCAGTGATAATCTACCACTTCTGTCTGAGATCATCTGCCACATCTTTCTGTGATAATCTGCCACATCTATGTGTGATCATCTGAGCACATCTGTCTATGATCATCTGCCACATCTGTTTGTGATCATATGCCCACATCTGGTGCACATCTGTCAATGAGCATCTGTCCGTGATCATCTGCTACATCTGTCCGTGATCATCTTCACACATCTAGCACTTATCTGTCCATGGGTATCTGCCACATCTGTTTAGGATCATCTGCCACATCTGTCCATGATCATTTGCTCACATCTGTCTGTGATCATCTGCCACATCTGTCTGTTATCATGTGCGCAACGCCTGGCACACATATACCCATAGTCAGCCCTCAAAAATTACACTCGCACACTCGCATTTTGCGAGTGATTTTTGAGGGCTGGCGAGGAGAAGAGAGGAGAGCCGCCTCTGGGAGATCACAGTAGGGAACATCACAGCTTTCGTTTCATCATAAGCTGTGTGTTCCCCCGCCGCGCGCCGTCACATAAGCCCCTCCCCTTTTCCGGGACTTTGATAGACAGATCACCCGTCCAATCCTAGGACGGGTGACATGTATCAAAGTTCCCCGGACAAGGGGAGGGGCTTATGTGACGG